>CM021109.1:536520688-537120688 GCA_007115665.2 Sequoiadendron giganteum
TTGCTTTGTACAAAATTGGCAACTTTAGCAATTTTCCAAATTTTGTTTTTTCCTATCTTTTGACTTCCTAGAATGACTCAAATACATTAAAAAAGCCCACTTAAGACCTTTTTACATTGATTTATATGCTTTTACATTTGAAAGCTCAAATTTTCAATGTTTTGCCTTTTGAGAAAACATTTTGTGTCAAGGTGTTCCTACACCAATACCCTTGAATCAACAAAAAAAAGAACAAGAAAGAGAAGTCCATACCTTTTTATTGTTATAATGTAGGACCCCTTACAAGATGTTATATACATCTCAGGGGATTAGTCTCACCCCAACATGACAACCCTTCTCGACCCCAACTTGGAAAAATGTAAGGCCAAGGTAAGGTGGGTTGTGCATTGTGTTGGGTTGTAGGGATACCCTTGGGTCAAAAAAAGAAGAAGAAAGAGAAGTCCATACCATTTTATCATCTGAATGTAAGACCCCTTGCGGGTTGTTCTATACATCAATAGGGGACTAGTTTCACCCTAATGTGACACCCCTTACCGACCCCAACTTGGCAAAATGTAAGACTAAGGTAAGGTGGGTTGGGTGGGGTTGGGTCGCGAGGTACCCCTGAGTGAACAAAAAAAGAAGAGAAGTACATACCTTTTTATTCTTTGAAAGGGGGATTGAAAGATTTTGATTAATTAGAGACCAATTTATAGAAAAACCTTAATGTGATTTTAGTGTATAGACTAATAATCTAGTTGTGTTAAGTAACATAGCATCCTTCTCCTCCATCCTATGGATCAAAGGTGCATGTTAGAATAATTTCTATCCTCCATGATATTTTTATAATACTATTATAAAGGGGAATAGAGGTGTATTATGGAATCGACGCAAAACTAAAGAGGGATGGAAAATAATGAACCAAAATAGGTAAAAACCAAGGAATTCTTTGTCATGCGATTGAAACTCCCCAATATATATATTTAGGGATCACTTCGTATTTTTGACAAAGTAATATTATTAAAAGAACATTATAAATGAAAGAAAATTGATCAAGTTGTCACTGAGCCTTATGGTTAAGGCAATTTAGAACTACCTTGTCTTATGTTGAGGATGATTAAATTTATGTTTTACTAATTTTGATGGTTGAGTGTGATCCAACTATAGTCTTGACGGTGGAAAACAAGATTCATTTAAAAAAAATATTTATATAAGGTTTTAACTAAAGGATGGATGCAAAATAAGAGGTATGGATTCACTTGACTTCACCTCACCCAATTTTTATGGTTATAATATTGAATTTCGTGTATATGAAATATAATAGAATCCCACCTTATTTATTTGTCTATATATATTCTATATTTAATGGATTACAAAATATTATTAGTAGTTTTAAATAAATGAAGATTAGCATTTGACATTAATAATTATTGAATAGAAAATAAAAGAAGAAATGTTAGTTATTGAACAGAATTAGCATGGTATTCAATATCATACAGTATCATAATTGATAAAGAAAAAGTATCAAAGTGGTGAGTACAAAGTATTGCTTATAATATTATTAATTTTGTATTTTACAAAAAGGTGGAATGTTTGGTCAATAAAGAAACCCTTTATTATAAATGTAGTTTAAATAGATTGAAAAGCTTACAAAAGGTGTGTAAGGTGGAGGGCACAAATTTAAAGATCTTCATTTTTCCTGAAATCAATGCTTTGAATGAGAATTTTATTGGACCTTTAAACTCATCTAGCTCATCATTGAATTCTCCACCCCCTATATGTTGATGTCATTTCTATCAGACTTCTTCACTCATGAAGACTACCACATATCACATGTTCAATTTCTAGTTGAAGGTTATTTATAGGACTAGGACTAAAACATGGATTGCCACATCACCATACAAAGGTTTCATTCTACTATTGTAGGTTTGCTCGACTTGGATTTCCTTTTCTAGCTCGCGGTCTATAATAATAGCTTGGAAGGAAAAAATGTGATAGTCAGCAAAAGCATGACTTGTAGAGGAGGGAGAATGAATGAAGATGGAAGGAGGCATGATGTGGAGTTAAAGGAAGGAATAGAGTGGTGTAAATGAGGATTATGCATTTTTTATGGGGGGGCAATGTCAATAAAAAGGGTGAGGTGCTTTATGGATGGTTTCAAATTGCACGTGCAAATATATGATTATGGTTTTTGAGCACAAAATGCTCTTTTAATGTTGTTTCAATGGATGTGCATGCTCGATGATATACCTCCCATTTCTAGCATAGAGATAAGGGGGGGGGGAACTAGTGAGAGGATGCACATTACAATGCCAAGGTTGACTCTTAGTGCTTTGCTCAAATCATGGCTTCTTCATGACCCAATGATGATGATTTGTGTTATTGCATGATGGAAAACAAACCACCAAATCCATTTGTGTAGTAGTATGAGGGGATTTTGAACAATACTTCTTGCATGTGCTTTGAGGATGAGACTTGAATTAGAAGAAAATAAATTTGTTGGGTGCACACTGTTTGGGGAATTATTTGCCTAAGTGGGCCTCAAATCTACCCATGAGCTCACATCAAATCTGTGTGGGAGAACTGCCATAAATTGGCCATAGATTCTTCCTCTACAAATAGCAACATATCATAATTGACTTTCATGAATCATTTAAAAAAAACCCATAGAAAGAGAAATTGGGTATGTATACTTCCTATTCTTCTCACTTCATTCCTATGCAAGATTAAATTGCTAGTGTTATTTAATTTACTAAAATTCCTTAAGCAAAGTTACATTTTTAAGGTATAAAAAATTATAGTTAAAATACCATTGCTACATTCATTTGGTAGATTGGTCAAAACTATAGTGAATACAGTAAGCTAGAATGTTTCTTAAGACTAGTATGATTGATATCATCTCTATCATAGGTTATTAGATGTGAGGATTTATACACAATACATGTCTAAAAGTAATCTATTGTCATTATATTGGTTCTTGTATTTTAATATTTCATGGTATGGAGGCATAGCTGATGCAAGTGAATAATTTGATAGACTGATTAAATTTTTTGAAATGAGAATAACATAATGCAAGATGTGATTTACATCTTTTATAGTATAGGTCAAAGGAAGAAATTTTACATCTTTTATAGTTTAATAGGTCAAATCTGTGTGCTTATACAAGTCATGATACAAGGGTATAAACACCTATTGACCATTAGAAGATTATAAGAATATTCAAATATTCAAGTTTATAACATGTTATAGTTATTACAACACCCACTTAGTATGGCATAATGACACATAACCATGAATATCTGATCATAAATATTTGTTGACATGTATCTCCCTTATAGAGTGGTCAGTACCTATTATTTTTAATAAGATAAGTTTATAAATTTAGAATATTCAAAATAGATAGCTCTACTTGGTTGTTGCATACAGATTAGGGTTTATAAGAAAGTTATTTTGGATTCCTTAGAGGGCTGAGTGACCTCCATTTTGCAACCACTCCACTCTATTATGACTTTTTCTTAAACTATAATATTTACTTGACTATGATGAAGTCTTTGGCCTATCTCCTATGCATAGAGTTAAGATATAATCAAAATTTAGAATGACACCTAGGTTATTATATATGTTTTTTTATGCATAGGTTAATGGTGTTAAAATCTAATCCATTGTCTCTTGTTGGATTAATATAGAAATTTACATTTTGTAGAATATAAATTGGATAACCTATGCTTGTAACCCCTACTGTTTGCACTAAATTTTAAAACCAAAGTACTTATGTTTGTGTGGATTGATTTTATATAAAGAATAATTTATCCATTTAAATTGACACTTTAATTTTGTTCTTTTATATTGTAACTATTGATGATTTGTTTCCTACGAAATTTTACAATAGCTACAAACGTCATAGGAATAACTATGTTTGGTTCTATAGTCATGTTGATTTGAGAATTCGTGTTATGTTGGTAAAGTACTTGTTTCTCTAGTCTTTGCTCATTATCAATGTTAGAAGACTACTTGATGTCAATAGGTAGTCTAGTTTAATGAAAACCAATGTTATTTTATTTGGACTTTGTGAACCTATCTTGGATGATCTATTTCTTATTTTTTGGTCACTAGCTAAATTATGTTTGTTAGGTCTTAGTCAATTATCGTGGATTTGATTATAATATCATGTTAGTTTAAAATTGGATGGATTGAATAATATGGATGGAATTTTTGAAGCATATTAGAACAATGCTATCAAAGTGTCCTATGAGATTTTAAATCTTGCTAGTTGGAATGTTTATTAGAGGCCTAAGTTATTTTATTTATTTATTATTTTTATGGTTATTTTCTTTTACATTCATCAAGATATGGTCAAATCAAATGTGAATTAGATCTTTAGAGTGTACCCCTCCCACTTGGAAAAATCTTGTGTTGGTTAAAGTCCAAAGTTGATGAACTATTATTGCTATGCATGTCATGTAGACAAGGTCATCAAAGATGATCCCTTGAGGAATAGGTCCAACCCCTTGGAAACCCCTGTACTTGTTTGAAAGTAAAATTATGAGTTGGTCTTGTGTTGTGATTGAAAATTATGGTATTTATGTTATGTCGTTAGTTGATTTTGTGTTGGAAGATTTTTGGGCATTACATTAGAGCACACTTGCAACACTAGGATCTTTGGTTAGTGTTGCTCATGTGGTGTTGGCTATGTGAGTTTCCCTTTTGTGCTCTTGTTGTTGTTGTGATTGATTGTCAAAATCACCTTATGAGGTCCTAACCTTGCTTTCATCATTCTTTGATAATTATGGTTCTAAAAATACTAATCGAAAAGGGAATAAATATATTGTTAGATTTGATTAAAATTATTATGTACCTTATGTGAATGATGCTTTTGATTTTAAAAAATTGATATTATGCTCATATAATTGAAGTGTAAAAAGAGTAGTGAAGTGACAATGATTTCTTAAGATTAAAAAATTATGATTGTGTGCTTTAACTATGATTGTATAATGAGCTTTTTCTCTATGTGCTTTGTGTTGATTTGAAAATGTAATTATTTTCTAGTGTGTAGATAAATACATTGCAGATTGAAATCGATTAAATGCATCATTTGTATAATTTGTCTTATAGATATAACGGAAAGATGTTGGATTAAGATAATTTTTTGGGTAAAAGATCTTAGTCCCAATTAGAATTGAGTAAAGCTTGGAGATAAAAGGGGGAATAATGAAATAATGTACATAGTAAATAAATAGTAATAGTGGTAAGCAAATGAATGCATCAGTGAAAATTAGCACTGTTAATTTCCAAATCTATGTTCTTCTATCACTGGATGATATGTCTGAAATGTAAATGTTAACTCATTATATCTTGATTTGAGATGCAATTATTCAATGCATGACTAAGTGAAATTATAGTGAAAAGAATATTGATCTTGTAGTATGAATAAATTGGACTGTGTTTTTTTTTCTTGACATGTATTGAACATCGAGTAGCCTCAAGTTTCAGAAAATATTTTTGAAAAGTGTCATTAGTTATTAAAATTCATTGTTAAGAAATTAGAATTATGCTATCTGGTTAGAAGTAAATGAGATGTTGATATAATAAGTAATGTATTATGGAAGTGTATGTTTTTGTGTGTGTTGTGATACACCATTAATGAGATAAAATGAAATGTGTAGTGATACTTGCAATTTTACATCTATCGATCGATTTTAATCATAATTTGGAAAGAGCAACAAGTCACAATACAAGGGTATAAACACCTATGAGATTTTGATATAATAAGTAATTTATTATGGAAGTGTATGTTTTTGTGTGTTGTGAAACACCATTAATGAGATAAAATGAAATGTGTAGTGATACATGCAATTTTACATCTATGGATTGATTTTAATCATAATTTGGAAAGAGAAACAAGTCATGATACAAGGGTATAAACACCTATTAATCGCATGTGTAGTGATACACATGCAATTTTACATCTATGGATAGATTTTACATGGTGTTGTATTCCCTAGCATCAATCCATCTACCTAGGTGCAAGCATGCTAATATAATTATGGGTTGAGAGATTGTGAACCTCCATCAAAATATTAGGACTTTGAATGGGTGTTAGTTCCCATAAGTCTCCCCCACACCTTTGGATCACGTTAGTTGATTCATCATGCAAGCCTAATTCCTTGATGTTTTACCTATGGGTTGAGGATGGAACTAAGTGTATATATATTAATGATGATCCAGTTATTACATGAGATTTATGTGGTTTGAGACCACTGTGGTTAGAGGCCACCATTTTTTAGCATGCTATTATATTAGTAGATTGAGACCACTATGGTTTAAGACCACCATTCCTCTCCTCCCCCTTAGGTGATTTATTTAAAGTCACCTGGTGATTGTGATGTAAAATTTGTGAAATTGTTGGACACATTTATTTATGAGACTTTTTATTTGAATGATTAAGCCAATAACATTGTCATTCTTAAATTTATTTGATTGAGGAGGTTTTGAAATATCATTTTTGCCTCAAGGAATTATTTAATTTTTTTTTTGAATTAAGATTTAAATTTTGCAAAGCAACAACAATTGATTATCTTTTCAATTTATATTCTTTGCCTTTTATTGGACCTTTATTGAAATCTTTGGTTTGATCTTATGTTACTCAGTTTGAGGATTTACTTGTTATTTGCAAACTGTTGGCATGTGTAGTAATATAACTATGAGAAACAATCATACTCATGAGGGGTCCTTGACATATTGTTTTGGGGGAGTAGATGACCTAGGGAATTATTGTTAAAGGGGTTAATGAGATTGGTATGGGACAATTATAAACCATTTACCCTAGATCTATCTGATTTTTATGTGGCACTATGATACTATGCATTCTCAGAGGAGAACTTTATGAAATTGTTGGACACATTTATTTATTTATAAGGCTTTTTATTTGATTGATTAAGCCAACAATGTTGTCATTCTTAAATTTAATTGATTGATGGGGTTTTGAAATATCCTTTTTGCCTCAAGGACTTATTTAATTTTGATTTTGAATTAAGATTTAAATTTTACAAAGTAGCTACAATTGATTTTTATCTTTTGAATTTATAATCTTTCCCTTTTATGGGACCTTTATTGAAATCTTTGGTTTGATCTTATGTTACTTGGTTTTAGGCTTTACTTGTTATTTTAAAACTATTGGCATGTGTAGTAATGTAACTATGGGAAATGATCATACTCATGAAGGGTCTTTGACAAATTGTTTGGGGGGAGTAGATGGCCTAGGGAATTATTGTTAAAGGGGTTAATGAGATTAGTATGGGACAATTATAAACCATTTCCCCTAGATCTATTTGATTTTTATGTGGCACTATGATACAATGCATTCTTAGAGAGCTTTGGACATTGGCCATCCTCATATTTCATGCCATTGTTTGAGTTCATTATGTGTTAAATATGGATTTAAGTTATGTGATGTATAAATAATGAGATATGTTGATGGGATGTATATGAATATTGAGATAAGTTTTTGAAATTCTAGAATTTGATCAAGGTATGTTGATAAGATATCAAAATTTTCAATATATGTGGTGTGATACAATATATATGTAGATTTGATGGATTGGATAAAGAGCATCTATAGTTAATCAAAGTGATATATATTTTCTTGCATGTATTAATTTGATTTGGAACCAATATGGTTGTCTAAAACTCTTGTTGATTGAAAGAATTATGTTGAATGATAAAAGTGTTAGTGTGATTTTTGTTTATACATGTGTAACTCTATTTAGAATAACGTGTTTGTTACATTAAGAACTAGATGAATAATGTTGAAATACTTGTAAAGAAATTTTAAATGGATGAATGTACTATGTGTATAACTCCTCAATTGTGTCAAGATGCATATGTGGTAGGATAATCTTTGTTTTTATAAGTTTTTTTGATGTCATTGTGTGGGAATTCATTCCCAAACCTTAGTAACTTCTAGGAAGAAGTTTAAACTAAGGAGAGGGGAATGTAAAACCCCTCCCTTCATACAATAGTTATAACTTTGTATGTTATGGTTTGGATAGTTACAATATCATTGTAGTATATAAGTGTTAATAGTTAATGTATCATTTTAGTTCTATATAATAATTAAAATGTTATTCATATTAATGTGCGTTGCTTTAATTAGGTTAAGTTTTCTATCCTTAATGACTTCAAGGAGAAAGACTATATAAGGGGGGGGGCGCAATGTAAACCCACTTGGCCAACTCCCCATAATATATCTAGGGATCACTTCATATTTTTGACAAAGTAATCTTGTTAAAAGAAAATTATAAATGAAAGAAAATTGATCAAGTTGTGATTGAGCTTAATGGTTAAGGTAATTTAGAACTACCTTCTCTTATGTTGAGGATGATTAAATTTATGTTTTACTAATTTTGGTGGTTGACTGTGATCCAAGTATAGTCTTGATGGAATTAAGACGGTGGAAAAAAATCATTTAAAAATAAAATAAAATTATATAATGTTTTAACTACGAGTTGGATACAAAATAAGAGGTATGGATTCACTTGACTTCACTTCACCCAATTTTTATGGTTATAATATTGAGTTTTGTGTATATGACATACAATAGAATCTCACCTTATTTGTTTGTCTATATATATTCCATATTTAATGGATTATAAAATATTGTTAGTAGTTTCAAGAATAAATGAAGATTAACATTTGACATTTATAATTATTGAATAAAAAATAAAAGAAGAAATGAACTATAAATGCTAGTTACTAACTAGAACTAGCATGGTATTCAATATAAAATAGTATCATAATTGATAAATAAAAAGTATCAAATTGATGAGTACAAAGTATTGCTTATAATATTATTATTAATTATGTATTTTACAAAAAGGTAAAATGTTTGGTCAATAAAGAAACCCTTTATTATAAATGTAGTTTAAATAAAACAAAAAGCTTACAAAAGAGGTGTGTAAGGTTGAGGACACAAATTTAAATATCAATGTTTTGCATGAGCATTTAATTGGACCTTTCAACTCATCAAGCTCATCATTGACTTCTCCACCCCTTTTACGTTGACACCATTTCTATCAAACTTCTTCACTCATCAAGACTACCACATAATGCTTGTTCAATTTCTAGTTGAAGATTATTTATAGGACTAGGAATGAAACATGGATTGCCATATCATGATACAAAGGTTTCATTCCACTGTTAGAGGTTTGCTTGACTTGGATTTCCCTTTATAACTCCTAGTTTACAATAATAGCTTGGAAGGAAAAATGTGATAGTTAATGATAGTATGACTTGCAGAGGAGGGAGAGTGAATGAAGATGGAAGGAGGAACAATGTGGAGTTAAAGGAAGGAATAGAGTGGTGTACACAAGGATTATGCAATTTTATGGGGGGAAACGTCAATAAAAAAGGGGGAGGTGCTTTATGGATGTGCATGCTCGGTGATATACCTCCCATTTTTAGCACAGAGAAAAGGGGAATTATTGAGGGGAGGCACATTACAATGCCAAGGCCAACTCTTAGTGTTTTGCTCAAATAATGGCTTCTTTGCAGCCTAATTATGACTCATGTTATTGCACGATAGAAAAAATAACACCAAATCCATTTGTGTCTAGAAATATCTTCATGCTAGAGGGGCACAAAAGAGGGGATTTTGAAGATGTGCCTTGCAAAGGTCTCATGAACATTAGTTCTTAGATGTGCCTTGAGGAGGAGACTTGAATTAGAATAAAAGATCTTTGTTGGGCACACTATTTGGGGAAATTCAAATCTACCTATGTGTGGGCCTCAAATCTTCCTATGAGCTCGCCTCAAATCCACATGGGAGAAGAGCCACAAATTGTCTATAGATTCTTCCTATGTAAAGAGAAACATCATAATTAACTTTCACGAATCATTCAAAACACACCCATAGAAAGAGAAATCAGGTATGTACAATTCCTATTCTTTTCACTTCATTCCTATGCAAGAGTAAATTCCTAGTTTTATTTAATTTGTTAACTACCTTAAGCTAAGTTATATTTTTAAGGTATAGAAAATTATAGTTAAAATCCCATTGCTATATTTATTTGGTAGATTGGTGAAAACTATTTTCAATATAGTAAGCTAAGTTGTTTCTTAAGACTAGTATGGTTGAGATCATCTCTATCACAAGTTATTAGATGTGAGGATGTATATATAATACATGTCAACAAGTAATCTTGTGCCATTATACTAGTTTTTGTATTTTATAATTTCATGGTATGGAGGCACAACTTATGCAAGTGAACTATTTGATAGATTGCTTGAAAAATATTGAAATGAGATATAACGTAATGCAAGATGTGATTTACATTAAATATAGATATATATATATATAGGTCAAAGTTACAAATTTTACATCTTTTATTGTTTGATAGATCAAATCTATTTGCTTATACAATTCATGATACAAGGGTATAAACACCTATTGACCATGAGAAGATTACATGAATATTCAATTTTATAACATGTTATAGCTATTACAACACCGAATTAGTATGGAATAATGGCACATAACCATGTATGTCTAATCATAAATATTTGTTGACATGCTTTTCCCTTATAGAGTAGTTTATACCTATTATTTTTAATAAGATAAGTTTATAAATTCAGACCATTCAAAATAGATAGGTGTGCTTGGCTATTGTGTGTAGACAAGGGTTTATAGGAAAGCTATTTTGGATTCATTAGAGGGCCGAGTGACCTCCATTTTTCAACCACTCCACTCTATTATGAATTTTTCTTAAACTATAATCTTTACTTGACTGTGATGAAGTCTTTGGCCTATCTCCTATGCATAGAGTTAAGATATAATCAAAGTCTAGTATGGCACCATGATTATTATATATGGGTTTTTATACATAAGTTAATGGTGTTAAAATCCAATCCATTGTTTCTTGTTGGCTTAATGTAGAACTTTACATTTTGTAGAATATAAATTGGATAGCCTATGCTTGTAACCCCTAGATTTTGTACTAATTTTAAAACCAAAGTATTTATGTTTGTGTGGATTGATTTTATATAAATAATTATTTATCCATTTAAATTGACACTTCAGTTTTGTGCTTTTATATTATAACTATTGATGATTTGTTTCCTACGAAATTTTACAATAGCTACAAACATCATAGGAATAACTATGTTTGGTTTTATAGTCATGTTGATTTGAGAATTCTTGTTATATTGGTAAAGTATTTGTTTCTCTAGTCTTTTCTCATTATCAATGTTAGAAGACTACTTGATGTCAATAGGTAGTCTAGTTTAATGAAAACCAATGTTATTTTATTTGGACTTTGTGAACCTATCTTGGATGATCTATTTCTTATTTTCTGGTCACTAGCTAAATTATGTTTGTTAGGTCTTAGTCAATTATCGTGGATTTGATTATAATATCATGTTAGTTTAAAATTGGATGGATTGAATAATATGGATGAAATTTTTGAAGCGTATTGGAACAATGCTATCAAAGTGTCCTATGAAATTTTAAATCTTGCTAATTGGAATGTTTATTAGAGGCCTCAGCTCTTTTTTTTTTTTTTTTAAAGGGAAAATGTTTGTATATTGTATTAATAGAATATTAAATTATTAAAAAATGCCTTTAGACGACAAAGACTATGCAACCTGGAATTTTACATGGAAGAATATTTAAAAATCCAACAGCCAAAATTTCATTAGAATGCCCAACTTTGGACCCTTTACAATACGAACTGTCAACATAAAAAAAGAAGCTATTTTTCAAAATTTAAATGCCCCTGCGTGGATAGTGAATTCAATTTTCTCTTTGCTCCTCCTACACTGCTACATGATCTTGGATGATCAAAACAGTATGTGAACCATGTCGAGCCAAGTGCCATCCAATTAATCATCTTCATTCATCATCGTTGACCCACTCAGAACACTGTTCTACCTTCCCATCATTGCTATATCGAGGGGACTTCAAATCCCTTCCCTTTGAAACGACCAGGTCTTCTCGAGGTGAGAGTCTCCTTATCTTCATTGCATTATCGATATGTCGATGGGATGAGGCTTTTTGCCCGCCCAAAATCTAAATGTCACCACAATATGACATGCTGCCCCATCAAAGGGACTCCAGAATGACTCCCACCAAAAAAAATTCACAACGATACTTTTATGATGGCATGTTCACTACTCGTCGGGATGTCGAGGGGACATCAAGTGTCATCCCACCGACATGAAGTACTCTTGTCAATGAAACTCCAACACAACCCCTTTACATTGCTAGTTTCACTATCAAACCATTGATGGGACATAAAATAGGGTCCCACCAAAATCCAAGCCTCACTCTGATGTAACACCATTGCGACCCCTTCACCACAATACAAAATTTCACCCCCTCGAAGGGAATTTAGAATGAATCCAACCAAAAACATCAAGCCAAACCGATGCATTTATATCGACATGTTCACTACCCATCGGGATGTCGAGGGGGCATCAAATGTCGACCAACCGTCATGAAGCACTCTCATTGATGGAACTCCAATGCAATCTCTTTACATTGCTACTTCTGCCATTAGTCCGTCGATGGGACATAAAACAAGATCCTGTCGAAGTCCAAACCTCACTTCGATGTAACACCATTGCAACCCCTTCATTGTTATGTTATGACCATGTTGCTATGTCAAAGGGACTCTGACATAGTGACATAAAGCTTGATTAAAAAAACCCGATCAAACTTAGTGAAGTACAAAACCTTCTTTTTGCTTCTTTTTTTGGGGGTCGGGCATCAAGGATCACTTGTACCCTTTACAATGCTTAAACATCAAAATCCACAACCATAAATCTCAAAGTTCAAAATTTGATCAGGCTTAGTGATGTGCAAAACCTTCTTTTTGCTTCCTTTTTTAGGGGTTGAGGATCGGGGATCCCTCATACCCATTACACCACTTAGCCATAACAAGCCCTATCCATAAATCCTGAATCCAGAGACCTGATCAGACTTAGTGAAATTTAACTAACTCCACTTTTGCGAATTCCCACAATCTGACCTCCGATCTCTCAAAGTCCAAGGCCCAATTTCGATCAACTTGCTAACTTTCTTTCTCTGTGACCATTAGTCTTGTCAGTGTTCGGATTTCTCTTCTACCTTCTACCTTCCTTCTCTTCTGTGAAAGCCAAAAAATTGACCTCCAATATTTGAAAGTCCAATGCTCGACTTTGTTCAACTTTCTAAGGAATTTCTTAGGTGTGAGTTAAGCGATATCATTGATGCCCGATAAATTCACCAGTGTGATCATATTTGAATTAATTCATTTGAGAACCCATATTATTTTTCTACTTCCCCTGATTTCAATTTCTAGCCATTATGCTCCCATATTTACTTGTGTTTCAATTCTATCCTACTCAATTAGCTTATTTAAATGAGGATGTTCTCCTATACTACAAGTTTTGTTTGCAATTGAGACCACGTGATTATCACACCCCATGTTTGGAAGGTAATCTACCACCTTATTACCCTCACGATATGTATGAGTAATGTGACATGATTGCAAATTATCTAAAAAAATCCATACCTTCTAAAAAATGCAATTCAAATTCCAAATTTGACTCCTTTTTTTGCATGAATTTATAATAATCAGAGAATTACCTTCTATATGTAATTTTTGAAAGCCAAGATTGATAGTGAGTTGTAGCCCCAACAACATTGCTTGAGCTTCTTTTATATTGTTTGTGCCCTCATAGAGTTGAAAGGACTTAGCTGCTACAACTATACCAAATGAATCCCGAATGCAAACTCCTACCCCTGAGATTCCTAGATTCCCTCTTGGCCCCATCAAAATCTAACTTATGAAAACCTTGGGGAGGTGGTTTCCATTTAATCAAGCTCCTATCCAACTTTGTATTTATGAACTCGTGTAGGATACACTTAAAAGGAAAGAATATATACTCCCAATTTTGCAAAATGCTACTATACCAATTTGTGAACGTTGAATTAACATTCTTGTATTCTTGAATGTACGTACTTACAGATCCTGACACTATTTTTCAATTTTCAAAATAGTACAGTCGGCTAAAGAAACTTCTTTCCTGAAGATGCTCTTATTCCTCTCCCACCAAATGGACTAAACAACTATTGCAAGAATAACTCTCCAAATACTGGAAAATAAAGATGTCTTATATAAGACTGACCAACTTTGGAATAATTCCAAAATAGTTTGCGATAGTGGAAGATACAAATTCAATTTTAGTTTGATGGATTCCCAACAACTTTGCACACATGGTCAATTTAAAAACAAATGATTAGTGTCTTCTAATACTTCATTACATAAGACACAATTAAAAGGATCTGCTATCCCCAATTTTATTAGCCTCTCACTTATCAACACTCTTCCTTTCAGGACTAACCATGCAAATGTTTTTGATTTGGGAAACACTCTATCATTCCAACAAAATGAGTATGCTCTTTGAGATAGTAAATGATCAACATTATTAAGTAGAGCTTTGTACCCTTGCTTTATCGAATAAGTTCCATTTTTGTAGGGGCCCATATAACCCCGTCTGGCTTGTTTGAAAAGAACACTTTACTCTATCCTTTAATAAGGCTTGTATGAGAACCTGATGTGTAGTCAAAACTGTAGTGCATGAAAAATCTCTCAAGGATACCTTTCTTGTTAATCTGTCTACCTCCCCTACATAATATTTTAATTATGTGCCCCATACACATTAAAATGTCCATTACAACTTGTAGTTCCTAAATATTTTGAAGTGGAGGGACACCATTCCATGAGTCCAACCAAAATTTTACCTCTTCCCCATTATGGACTTCGCATGTTAAGTATGAATTGATG
The DNA here is from genome assembly GCA_007115665.2 of Sequoiadendron giganteum. NCBI lineage: Eukaryota > Viridiplantae > Streptophyta > Pinopsida > Cupressales > Cupressaceae > Sequoiadendron > Sequoiadendron giganteum. The sequence continues at coordinate 536,535,490 of CM021109.1, forward strand.
ACTTTCCTACAAGAGATTAAAAATTCCACATAGCTGACCCTTCTGGTGGGTTTGAGATTGTGAATATTCTTGTTGGATTTTCATAGTCTAAACACTTTGATTGCATTAACTTACAACATTTTGAATCTGTCTTATGGTACATTTTCCATACCAACTTTGCACCAAAAGCTAAATTTCTGCTGGAAAGATCTTGGATACTTGCTCCTTCGTTCATCTTGTCCATCACTATGTTTTGTAGAGAGATCAGCGATACCTTATTTTGATCATTCGTGTTCCATTTACAAAGTAAATTTCTACTAATATTTTCAATTTATAGCCCAACTGATTTTCGACCTTTAAGAACTACCAAGAAGTAATTTGGGATGGCTGCTAAGACTGTTTTAATCAACATGACATGTCTTGCTAATGACATCTACCTAGCCTTCCACGTTGAGATCCTTGAGTTTAATGTATCTATGACTTTCCACCAGTATGAAATCTTATTAGCCCCTACAAAAAGGAATTCTCATATATGTACAAGGAAGCTCAACTAGCTAAAACCCCAATGCGTTCACAAATTTTCTCTTTATTGTTGCCTTTGTATTGAATGCATAAATCTTTGATTTTGCTCCATTATCTTTTTGCCCAAATTCTAATGCATAATTTTCTAAGACCTCTTTTATTTGAGAGGCTTATACCATTGAATATTTACCAAATAGAATTGTGTTGTTAGTAAAGAGGGAGTGATTTACTAAAAACCTATGTGTGGAATCTCTACCCGATGCCACAATTCCTAGCAATGCTTTTACTCAATTTCTCTACTTAGCGCTTCTGCCATGATAATGAAGAGGAATGGTGTTAATGGATCCTCTTGCCTTACCCCTTGTATTGAACTGAAGAAAACAAGAGGAGAGCCATTAATGATAACTAAAAATTTAGCCGCTGACAAAAAATAATGAATCCATTTAGACCACTTTTTGTGAAATCCAAATTTTGAGAGAACTTTCATCAAAAAATTCTAGTCCACTCTATCATATGATTTCATCATGTCCAACTTGACAATGAAATTAGGTAAATAGTTTGTGTTAATTGAGTGCAATATTTCGTGAGCAACAATTTCCCTCCCTGACATTAATCCTCCATGCTCTTGGGAAATAATAGATGAAATGAAGGGTTGCAACCTTAAATATATTGTTTTTATAAATATCTTATAAATTGTATTACAAAGTGAGATTGGCCTAAAGTTTGCAAAGGTTTTGGGATCCTTAAATTTTGGCAAGATAGAAATATTTGCTATATTGAACCTCTTTAGCATTGTGCCCATTCTTCTTGACTCTTCTATAGCCTAAAGAAGATCAAAACCCACTACTTCCCAACATTTTTGAAAAAATATGGCTGTGAACCATTTGGCCCTTGTGCTTTATCTGGTGGGAAGTAGAATACTATATTAATCAATTCTTCTAGTGTAAATAGATTCAACAAACCCTTATTAATTTCCTCACCAATAATCTTTTGGATCACATCTAATAGCTCTTCTTCATTCTTCAAACTTTGCGAAGTCTTTCTTTAAGGTGCAGAGAATAGAACAAAAATAATTTCACTCGTTCCTCTTGAATGTCAGACTCCTTTGTGAGTAACCTCCCTTCCACTACACTAGTAATTGAAAAAATTATGTTAGCAACCTTTTTTATCTGGGTGGATGACTGGAAATATTTAGTATTATGATCTCCCTCGTTCAACCATAACTCTCTAGACTTCTGCCTCCAATAAATTCCCTCTCCTGCACTTAACTCTTCCCATTCCACCTACAACTTTTTTTGCTTATCAAAAGTTGAAGCATCCAAACCATTCTTTATGATGTCCTCACAGATTTAAGATAATTCCTTAAAAACCTCTTCCTTTTGTTGGAAATTATTTTTAAAAACCTATATATTCCATGCTTTAATCTATTATTTTACAAATTGTAGCTTTCTACAAAATTGATATTGTTGAAATGCACAAGACAATTGAGAGGGGAGGGGGTGAATCAGTTGTACAAAATTACTTTTACTTCTAACCTCAATCAATTCCACTTTAACTTTAATCTGTTATTAAGTATAAAAATGAGCTGAAGATAACAAAAAGTAGACACCAGAGATACCAAATATATGTGGAAAACCCAATGAGGGAAAAACCATGATGGGGATTAACTCACAATATAATAGTAATGCAATACCGGATATAAAGGCTCACTTCCAGAGGGCTCACTACCCACAAAAGACTCACTGTCTAGATACAAAGGATCATTGCCTATAGATAGGACTCACTATCCAAAAGGAGGCTCACTACCTACAATTAAAGAAAGAGAATATAAAATCCACCACAATAGGTTCCACACATTCACAATTTGATTAAATGATTGCAGACACCATCACCTCATTGCTTTCAGGAATCTAAAATATTAAAATACTGTTGGCTTGATACACTTTCATACACTCTGATTTTCACACACACTTCACACACACTTTTTCAATTCATAACATCTTGACTTACGTTTATACCATCTTCAACCTTAGAAAATTTCTCCAAGGTCAGCTACACATCCTTTATTTTACAAATTCAAATTAGGTTGGCTACTCAACATTCTTGTGATGGATAAGAATGAGAGAGGACTAATTAAATATTTAATTAGGACCCAAACAACATCTTGGATCAATCACACACTTCCTTAATCGATGCTTAGTCTTCATGTAATGTGTAAACACCAAGTTGGCCAAACCTAATGAACTCACCAATAATCTTTGAAGTAGGTGCATCCACAACAAGCTAATGTTATTTGGATCACACAACACACTTCACTAGACATTGGAATACCTCTTAAAAACCTTTAGATACATCCACAACAACTGCAACAAACTTAATACATAGAATATTCTTCAATAGTCCAACCTGACCATGCAGTCACACATAGTAGCTTTGGAACAAGCCTTCTGGAGCACCAAACCACAAGCACGTTTTCCAGAACACAGGGAACATCAATATAAACCTTCTTCTAAATCTACAAGATCCTTGAAAAACCACCTGAAGACTGCAAAGCAGTGTAAAGCAAAGACATCTATTCCAGTCCACAAACAAACAGTTCTACGAAACCGGTTCACACACTAGTGAACACATATTTCACTCTCCATCAACCCAAAAGTTTAAAATCAAGATATATTATCCATTTAAGCTCATAAAAATTACTACAAATCCACATAGGAATATGATCAACACAAAAGAAATGCAAAACACATTATGGAGCACACTTAGAACACATACACAACACTATCTTCATTATTTATTAATTTTCTCAAAATAACTTGACATATGCACATATGCAACACCATAAATATAGCTCCATGTACTCTTAACACTTCTACAGTATATAAACTATACATGTACCACTTGCAATCACTCTGAATTATGTTGACATCAATGAAAAAATTAATGACAACACTACCAAATACATCCATACTTGCAAAAATCTCCCCTTTTGTCATTGATGGCAACACATGATGTTAAAAACCATCAAAGGCAACATACACACTCTTTTTCTTCTTCTTTCCTTTCTTTTTCAGATTACACAGTCTGCACAAGCATTTCTACACTCTCTTCTCCTTGCAAGATTACACTCTCTTCCTAGGTATAAATAGGCTTTTTCACATGACTCTCTCTCCCCCTTCGACATCAATGGAAAATAGTTTTTTTGTATGAAACTTCTGCCATATAACGCTCTGATCACTCCCCCTTAGGAGTGCACCCACATCTCATACTGCAACAATGATACTCTCTACTCCCCCTAAGGAGTAGACCTTAATCATCAGTCCAAACCAAAAATATTTTGTAGATCCACTAGACTTATGCACCTCCATATGCACCTAGTTTAAGAAAGGAGGGGCAATAACCCCTAACTTCCCCCTGAGATACTCAAAAGTATCCTTCAGAAGATCCTTAGTGAATATGTCAACAATCTGATCCTTAGTGGACACATATTCAAGTCCGACTTCATTCTCCAATACCTTATCCCTCAAAAAATGATAATTGATAGATATATGCTTTTCCTTGGAATACATCACCAAATTCTTTGAAATGTTTATTGCACTTTTATTGTCACAAAAGATAGGGATAGGCTCATCACACATCACACCTATATCCTTTAATGTTTTCTTCATCCAAAGTACTTGTGTATAGAAGGATGCTACTACAATATACTCAGCTTCTACACTGGACAAAGAAACTGAATCCTGTTTCTTTCTTAACCATGAGACCAATCTTACTCCAAGAAATAATGCACCACCACTTGTACTCTTCCAGTCATTTACACAAACAACCAAATCTGCATCAATGTAGGCATTCAAGGTGAAATCAATATCCTTAGGATATGATAGACCATAATCTAGAGTCCCCTTTAGATATCTGAATATCATCTTCACCGTTGTAGCATGTGTCTCTTTAGGTTTTTCTTGAAATCTGGAAACCAAACATACTACATGCATGATATCCAGTCTAGTAGTAGTAAGGTATTTAAACCCACTAGTCATAGATCTATACATGCTCTGATCAACTTTAGAAGATTCATCATTCTTACTTAGTTTACATCTGGTTACCATAGGGGTATAGACCAGTTTGGAATCATCCATTCCAAACTTCTTCAAAAATTCTTTAACATATTTAGATTGTGAAATGAATATGCCCTTATCAATTTGATTCACTTGAAGTCTAAGGAAGAAATTCAACTCACCAATCATAGACATCTCAAACTCTTTTTGTATTTCCTCTGCAAATTTCTTGCACATACTTTAATTTCCTCCAAAAATAATATCATCAACATACACCACAACTATTAGCATTATGTTTATTTCAAATTTGAAATAGAGATTGCTATCCGTGGAGCCTTTGCTAAACCCTTGCTGTGTCAAATATTTGTCCAACCTTGCATACCATGCTCTAGGAGCCTGTTTAAGTCCATATAGTTTCCTTTTCAAATTTTAGACCATGTCCGGTTTGTCTGATAACTAAAATCCTTTTGATTGTTCCCTATACACTTCTTCTTCTAGTTCTCGATTAAGGAATGTAGACTTAATATCCATCTGTTACACTTTGAATTTTTTATGAGCTGAAAATGCCAAAAATATTTGAATGGCCTCCATTCTTTCTACTAGAGCAAATGTCTCTTCAAAATCTATTCCTTCAACTTGTGAATAACCTTTGCATACAAGTCTTTCTTTATTTCTTACCACTTCACCATATTCATTCAGCTTATTCCTGAACACCCATTTTGAACCAATTACATTCTTGTTCATTGGTCTAGGAACCAGTTCCCATGTTTGATTCTTCTCCATCTGCTGCAATTCCTCTTTCATTTCTCTAACCCAACTCTCATCTTTGCATTCCTCACTTACAGTCTTAGGTTCTATCTTAGAAAGTAAACACAAATTTATCTCAACCACTTTGCATCTTGTCTTTACACCTTCACTTATGTCTCCAATTATCTGTTCCTTTGGATGATTCTTCTATACATATTTAGGAGTCTTAGGAGCATGTTTCGAGGTCTCCTCTTCATCACTTTTTTCTTTGTCTTCCTTTTCCTCTTCTTACTTCACTTATTTCAATAGGCCTATGCATAACTTCATCAACTTTTACATTTGCACTTTGAATTATTTTCTCAGTCTTTTATTGAAGCATATATATGCTTTGTTAGTTGAATATCCAAGAAAAATACCTTCTTCACATCTTGCATCAAACTTCCCAAGATTCTCATCATCTCTTTTAATGTAACATCTACTTCCAAACACCTTAAATTACTTAATAGTAGGAGTCTTACCAGTCCATAACTCATAAGGAGTCTTTGTGTTGTTACCTCTGATCTGAAATTTGTTAAGAATGTAAACAATAGTGTGGATTTCTTCTCTCCAATATATATCAGGAACATTTTCTTGTTTCATCATAGTCCTTGCAGCCTCTTGAACAACTCGATTCTTCCTTTCCACAACTCCATTCTATTGAGGGGTTCTAGGAGTAGAATAATGTCTCTTTATACCATGCTCTTCACAAAATGCATTAAACTCACCAAAAGTGAATTCTCCACCTCTATCAGACCTTAAACATTTGATTCTTAGGTTTACTTCATTCTCTACTCTTGCTTTGAACACTTTGAATCTATCTAGAGCTTGATCTTTCTCTCTAAGAAAAGTAACCCATGTCATTCTAGAGTAATCATCAATCAAAAGCATAAAATACCTATCACAATTAAGGCCTCCTATTCTTGTGGGACCACAAAGGTCTATATGAATCAATTCCAACATTTTGGTAGATGATTGTTATTTTCCTTTAAAACCACATCTTGTTTGTTTTCCCAACTGAGAACTTCTGCAAACAGAATTGGTAAGATTTGTGATTCTAGGCAGATCCTTAACAACTTTTCTTGATGATCCTGATCAGATTGTCAAAGTTTACATGTCCCATCCTCTAGTGCCATAGCCAAATTTCATTAATTTGAGAAAAAAATAACTAACCGTCACCACTCTTAAGTTGATAAATGTTTCCATGAGTTCTTCTTCCTACTACTACCACAATTCTAGACCCTTTTTTGATCTCATAAGTGGTATCTTGAAACACAAGCTTAAATACTTTGTTACACATTTTCCCAACACTCAAAAGATTATGCCTTAATCCCTTAACATAATATACATCATCAATACTATGTTTTCCACCAAGAATAATTATTCCTTTTCCAACAATCTTAGCACCAGAATAATCTCCAAACATAACTAATCCTCCATCATACTTTTCAAGTTTAGTGAACTTACTGTTGTCTTCGATCATATGATTTGAACATCTACTATCAATTACCCAATAGTCTTCATCCTATCTAGCATAAAATGTAGTAACCAAATTACCTTGCATCTCATCCTTCTTGTTCTTTGGACCAAATTCCCTTGCACATCTTCCATGGTTAGTATATGCAGATTTATTTTCCAAGGCTAGAAACAAGCATTCATTTTTATCATCCTCAAAATCAGACTCATCATCAAAAATTCTAGCATCTTCTCTAATATAATACAATTTATTGAACTTTCTATCCTTTTTGTCTTTATAATTATTATCTTTGTTCTTCTTGTGTGTAGCTCTATTTGGACATATTGAAGCATAGTGACCAATATTTCCACAACTGAAACATTTAAAAGGTAACATACTTTTGTACTTATTGGTACCTTTCTTCAATTTCCTTGTAAAGTTTTCTTCCAACTCTTTTGAACCATCACTATCCAAGTTTTCTTCTATCTTAGTTGCTTTGAAGGCTGTTTTAGCTTTCTCCTTTTCTCTTCCAAACTTCCTCATCTTAAATGTAGTCAAGGTGCCAAATAGATTCTCTTTAGTGAATGTCTTTGGATCATATGATTCTTCAGTAGCAAAGACCTTGTCACTGTAATTCTTCGGTAGGGTCATCAAGATCTTCTCTATTACATATTCATCTATCATGGTACCACCTTGATTTTTGATTTCATTTGTTGCAAGTTCTACTCTATGATAGTAGCATGCAATGTCTTCACCTTCTTCCATTCTCAAGTTCTCAAATATGCATTTTTCTATTAGCTTCCTTGATAATCTGACTCTATCATTTCCTTCATAGATATCTTTCAACTTTTTCCATACTTCATAAGTAGTTCTTAAAGAAATAAATTTTATCTGTTCGGTTTTAGATAAAGCACTGAAGATAGAGTACCTTTCTTTTTCATTCTCTTCATAGGAAAAAATATCATCTGCAAAAGAGGGACCACTAGCCGCTTCAACATATTTTGTCTCTACAACTTTCCAAGTACTGAAACCAGGAGAGAGCAGGTAACCTCTCATCTGCACTTTCCAATCACTATACTCAGCTCCATCAAATATAGGGATTTGCAACTTGTGCACCATCTGATCTACCTCAAGCGGTTAAGATCTTCTCCAGCAAAACAAATCTCTAATACCAATTATTGAAATGCACAAGACAAGTGAGAGGGGGGATGAATCACTTGTACCAAATTAATTTTACTTCTAACCTCAATCAATTCCACTTTAACTTTAATCTATTATTAAGTATAAACATGAGATAAAGATAACAAAAACAAAACACTAAAGATACCAGATTTATGTGGAAAACCCAATGAAGGAAAAACCACATTGAGGATTTACTCACAATATAATAATAATGCAATATCGGATACAAAGGCTTACTGCTAGAGGGATCACTGCCTAGAAAGGACTCACTATCAAGATACAAAGGCTTACTGCCTATAGATAAGACTCATTTTCCAAAAGGAGGCTCACTACCTAAAATCAAAGAAAGAGAATGTAAAATCTACCACAATAGGTTCCACACATTTGCATCTTGAAAAAGGATTGCAGACACCATCAATTCATTGATTTCAGGAATCTAACACATCAAAGTACTACTGCCTTGATATACTTTCACACACTCTTCTTTTTGCACCTATTTCACACACAATTCATACACACTTTTTCAATTCACAACATCTTGAATTGCATTTATACCATCTTCAACCTTAGAAACTTTCTCCAAGGTCAGCTACACATCCTTTATTTTATAAAAGTAATTTTTTTCAACTACTCAACATTCTTGTGGTGGATAAGAATGAGAGAGGACCAATTGCATATTTAGTTAGGACCCAAACAACATCTTGGATCAATCACACACTTCCTTAATTGATGCTTAGTCTTCATGTAATGTGTAAACACTAGGTTGGCCAAACCTAATGAAAACACCAATGATATTTTAAGTACGTGCATCCATAGCAAGATAATGACACGTGGATCACACACCACACTTCACTAGAGACTAGAAAACCTCTTAGAAACCTTCATATACATCCACAACAACTGCAACAAAATTTATACATATAAAATTATTCAATAGTCCAACCGGACCGTGTAGTCACACACAGTAGCTCTGGAACAAGCCTTTTAGAGCACCAAACCACAAGAACATTTTCTAGAACACAGGGACCATTAATATTAACCTTCTTCCAAATCTGCAAGATCTGAGACAAAACACCAAAAGAATACAGAGTAGAGACATCTCTCCCAGTCCATAGACAAACAATTCTTCCAAATTGGCTCACACACCAGTGAACACATCTTTCACTCTCCATCAACCCAAAAGCTAAAACTCATGATAGATATCCATTGAAGCTCATAAAAATTACTAAATTTTTTCACAAGAATAGGATCAACATAGAAGAAATGCAAAGCACACTCATAACACACACACACCACTATCTTCATTATTCATTAATTTTCTTAAAAGCACTTGACATCTGCACATTTGCAACACCATAAATATAACTCCATGTACTCTCAACACTTCTACATTATCTCAACTATACATGTACCACCTGCAATCACTATGAACTATGTTAACATCAATGAAAAAATTAATGACAACACCACCAAACACATCCATACTTGCAATAGATACATTTTAGTGCCCCTTTGATAAGGTGTTCTTGCCCACTATTGATGCAATAATGGTAAAAAATGTGCATGTCTTAGCCACATATTTTCAAATTTGAAAGATGAATGTCGATTAAACCTCGAGCTAGTCCTTATAATATCCATTGAAATGACATAATGATTAGATCCAAGAAAATTTGAAATATTTGAAGATAACACATAATCTCCAATAAATCAGTTTGAAGCAACAAGAAACCTATCCAAACGTTCTACAATTTGTAAGAAATTTTTCCTTTGATTTTTCCAAGTATACAAACCTTTTGCAGGTATAATGTCTTTCAGTGCATTACTCATAATGAAGGACTTAAAGTCATCAATTAATCTTTTTGGAGGGTAGATCCCTCCTTTCTTTTCCTCCAGTGAGGCTATTACATCCAAGTCACCTCCCAACACAACTTTTCCATCACCTATTCCAACTAATATTTGTGTAATCTCATCCCATAATATTTTCTTGTCTATTATGGATGTCGGGCCAAATATATTTAATACCCAAAGCTTCAAATCAAAATTTTGCACCTATAATAGTTGCCAATTGTTATCACTTTTTATTGAAACTACCTTAATGACCTTGGGATTCCATAAAACTAGTATACCCCCTGATGACACCTTGGGCTGGTGAATGTGCTAAAATCCACCATTTATGAATTGTTGCTTCATAAATATTTTCTAAAGTTTTTGTTTCCTAAAGAAAAATTATGTATGCTCCAAAAGCATCTAACTGATGCTTGATTCGAGCTCATTTGTCAAAAGCATTAATGCCCATGACATTCCATGAAATTATCTTCATTGCACTCAAGGAGAGCAACAAGATCTCCTCGGGAGTTTGGTAATAGACATAACAATATTGCCATGAAGAGTTTTTTGAATCCATGTTGCTATCTCTTCCTTCAATTTCTCCACATTGGAATTTATCCCTCTCTTACTTGGAGATTTCTTTAACACTTGTTGGCTTGCCAAAGATTGTGAGAGAGACAAGGTTTGAGAATAATCAAACTCTACCAATTGATCATCCTCACCATTTACCCATGCCACCATGGTGCCAACTGTAGGACCCTAATCTAGTACCAATGATTCTTCCTTCAATTCTACCACCTTGGAATTTCTCCATCTTCTCCCTAGGGTTGTAACATTTTCAGCCTTTCTTGACATTAAAATTGGTTCATGCTCCAAATCATCCCACTTATCTCCAATTTGCAAAGAATTCATCCTAGTAACTTTTGATCCTGACCCTGCACTTAATTACGTAACTTCATCCTCCTTTGATATTACATTTTCTAACTCATCAAATAGGTTTGAACCAATTAAATAAAGTATCTCTTGAGCTAGTATTTCGAGCTCTTGGTCAGAATTTTTAGTGAGTTGAACACTTTGATACTTCGTTTTGGGTTTCCCCTTCTTCAACAATGAATGAAGTTTTGTTAGCAGTTTGGATTCCTTCCCCAAACATCAATTTTTTGATAATATCAGTCATATGTTGCGAATTTTATGGAAGTGTCAGATTATACAAATGCAAAATCATCCCATGATCTTTTCAAAAGATTAAACTACTTTTGTGTTAGGGAAAGTTGGAAGCATGAAGAATCCCTCTTTATACCAAAAAAAATCATTTCCTATTCCTTAGTGACCTTGCCTTCTGTGTATACCTTTGACTATTATTTCCTCATTGCTTCGATATGTAAATTTTATTGTTGCTCCTTAGTTGTCTGATAGACTACCTTAGATGATGTATTTTCCTGACATATCATCTCCTGCTTCTCTAGCATGTTACATTCCTCCCTTATTGTACAAATACTATTGTAGTGTTCTGGAGAATGACACTTTGTGTAAGTGTTTTCAGGTGTTTCGAATGTAATATTTTTTGTCCACAAACCATATTTTGACGTTATTTCTATTTGAGCAGACACTGAAGTTATGGCATCTAGCATTATATAGACCCTTACTAGCTTTGATGAATTATGCAAAAACACTTTGATGGATTATTTATTTATTATTTTTATTATTGTTTTCTTTTATATTCATTGGGATATGGTCAAATCAAATGTGAATTAGATCTTGAGAGTGTAGCCCTCCTACTTGGAAAATTATTATGTTGGTTAAAGTCCAAATTTGATGAACTGTGATTCCTTTGCATGTCATGTAGGCAAGGCCATTAGAGATGAGCCCTTGAGAAATAGGTCTAGCCCCTTAGGTTCCCCTGAACTTGTTTGAAAGAAAATGTATGTGATTTGGTCTTGTGTTGTGATTGAAATTATTGGTATTTGTGTTATGTCCTTAACTAATTTTGTGTTGGAAATTTTTTGGGCATTACAAATATTTAAATCATGGCTTCACCAATCAAAATTATTTCTTTATTTTCTCTCCCCATATGGCTTTCTATCTTTTATTTATTTTCTATTTTTCTCATCCTCAATTGTGTCTCTTTGTCTATCTATCTTTCTTTTTTTTGAGTAAAAGGCATGGAAGCATATATATTAATATATTATATAATAAAGGGTTACATCTAGGTCTGCATTAGATTGGAAAAATTAGCCCAAGAAGCTTACAACTTATCTGCATCTTTAGAAATAAAAATTTGAGGATTGGAGATAAAAAAATTTTTCAAGATCTCGTATACATTCATCAACTATAAAATATTACTGAATTCCCAAAACATCATTTTCCATGACTATTCCTCCAAAGGCGAGAGAAACTTCCTTCATACAAACACCATCAACATCCATTTTTGATTAACAAGGTTGAAGAAAAACTTGACACTATATTAAAATGTTAGCAAAATTTGTCTCTGAGTTGCTACTCTTCCATATGCTCAAACTATACCAAATTCTCATATTGGCCTTCAACAACCTTTTGAACTCACATATCTTGAGCAAAGAAATCAAATCCAATTATTGGCTCCTCCTCTTTTTTTACTTGCATAGTTTGAGTGATGTGAGCCCGTGCTATGAAACCCTGATGCCCACCATTGGAACTTTCAGCAATATTTTGCCCTAGCATCACCTCCACATTTTCTTCAATTAGTGCAGTGAACTAAAATCTTTCTTGTAAGTCAACAAGATAGGAATTAAGAGGAGGATGAGGAGTATGATCATGAAGAAAGGAAACTGCATAGTATTTCTCTTTGATATCAATATCCATCAACACACACACCCTCCTACAATTATTCCTTAGTGCCTTCAAAAGTATGCTATCATTCCTATATTGCAAGGCCAATCTAACTGCTTCATAAATTTCTTCAAAACCCAGACACTATTTGACAAGCTCTCCAAGGAAACAAACCTCCTAAATACCCATCACCACTAAAATTATTATACCCTTGAACAATAGATAAAAGAGCATCATTTTGAAGAAATAGAGGGTTAACAAATTTGCCTACAATTCTTTCCAATTCCCCTAAATATTGAAGAAGTTCCATGATATTTTACAAGAAAATAGATAAAACTTGGGAAGGAAAGATTAAGCACCTAGCTTTAGGGCTTGTGACCTCAACTCTGAGCATCGACCGCACAAAGTCTTCCACCCTAGGGAATTGTACCTTAAAAACTAAACCGAGGCTCTCTTGAGTGAGATACTCCTCAAAGGGATGCTCCCATGGCTGCATTGGATAATTAAAACTAAAATTCCATGGTTGGAATGCCATATTGCCACTTCAAAGACTCTTCTCCCACAAGCTAGCGATGTCTCCAAATAAAATTTCATCTAACAAAGACCACCTTTTAAAGCCAACAAATGCTTTGTAAAGACATTCATTGTCATGACTTTCGATGAGCCAAGAAAACAGCACTGAAGCATGAAAAATCTTTCAAACCTACCTCCTCTGCAAGGATTAATAAAAATCGCATCATTCATGGTGCGGTCACGATAGGAGGGTTCTAAAAGAGAACAGTCTGGACCATGTAGCAAGAGTTACACAACATAAGCCACACAAAATATGGAGGGAAATTCAGATTCAAACATTCTTATTACCAAAAATTTCAGTTACAATCAACTGACAACATCCAGGTTCATAGATTAGGCTCACAGGCCTGATACAACATGCTCAAAATACAGTATTCCTATATGCTCCTTAATATGAGCCGAAATCTTACATATCAAATACAAAATTTATTCTGCTTGCTTTCCTAATGATTTTTTACAATGATTTATATCACATTCAGAGATCTAGAATTCTCAGCATCCACCAATGATCATTACAATCTTTGATGAAGGAAACTTAACATGTGCGTGAAATAGGTCGGCCTTAAATTTGAATTTATCCTCGGTAGGTGCATAGGATGAAGTGTGGACCAAAATTAAGGTAGGGGACACTCCATAGGATAATTCAGAACACCTCACAAGAATCCGCAAGTTATAGGAAGGATCCACAAGAGACAAAACTAGCCATTAGGCTTGAACTGCTTCGGTGCTCTGTTCTAGAAATTGTCACTTAATCTGGAAGCGATAACTTGCTAGAAAAAGATCCAATCATTCTAAAATATTGTAATAAGGTAAAATGAACATGTCCATGATGAAACATAGATCCACATTGTTTGGTGAGAAAATTTGATGAAATGCTAAATTTGCCAACTTGAACTGAACAAGAACAAAACTGAAATGAAAATATTTTTGGTTGATGCAGGATTGCAAAGAACCAAGGATGCTCCTACATCATACATCTGAGGTTATTTGAAAACTGAGTCCCTCACTTTTTTGGGGCTAAAGGAAAATCAATATAGTCTACCTCAGCCTAAGAAATCCAAGAAGAATCCTCCACTGGTTTGCCTTTCCACTTTACAGGATATTCTTTGTACTATCTTCCACACGTTGTCCTCCCATCTCTGATACCCAAAATCTCCTCTATCTCGTCTAATTGTTGTTTAGGAAACTGCTTCTCCAATTTTTCTTTACTGTCTTCACTGAATTATGCTTCACGGTACTGATGTAGATCTATAATGTTGAATATAGGTGATATACCCATGATGCCATTTGGCAACTCTACTTCATAGGTATTTATTGAATCAAATTTCTTCAAAATCTTATAGGGTCAAAACTTCATCATTTTGAGCTTATTGTATGTGTCAACTAGTAATCTTTCTTTCCTCAAATACTCCATCACTTCATCTCCAACTTTGAACTCCTTATGTATCCTCTTTTCATTTGCTCGCTCCTTATACTTCTGGTTCATATCTTCCAATTGATGTTTTACTTGAGTATGCAATTTCTTCACATGTTCTACAAATTCCTCTACTTTTGAACTCATTTTATCTTCCTTACTGATGTCTCACAACTCTAATATACCTCTAGAATGAACTCCAATAACAATCTCAAAAGGTGTCTTTCCGGTATTGTTCATTGAATTATTGTAAGTAAGCTCTACTTGTGCAAGGACTAAATCCCAATTTCCAATCTTCTCCCCAACCAAACATCTCAAAAAATTCCCCAAACTCCTATTTACTACCTCTATTTGTCCATTAGTTTGTGGGTAAAAAGTATAATTGAACTTCAAATCTATCTTTAACTTCTTCCAAAGTGTCCTCAAAAAGTAACCAACAAAATTTGTATCTATGTCTCAAACAATACTCCTAGGTAATCTATGTAATCTAACCACTTCCTTGAAAAACAAGTTTGCTACATGTACTACATTTGTTGTCTTCTTACAAGATATGAAATGTTCTATTTTATAAAATCTATCCACAACCACAAATATAGAATCATTACCTCTTTTTTTCTTCAGCAAACCAAGTATGAAATCCATGCTTATATCCTCCCAAGGTCTCTTCGGGATTGTCAAAGGCTTATACAATCCAACATTTTGACTACTCCCTTTTGCAGCTTGACAAACTCTGCAAATCTGCACAAATTTCCTAACATCCTTATGAATCTGTGGCCAAAAGTAATTCTCACTTACCAATGCTACTATCTTATCAATTCCAAAGTGTCCTGCCAACCCTCCACTATGTTTCTCTTTCACCATGCTATCCCTCATTGAACTTTGGGGTATACACAATTGATTCCCTCTGAACAACATATCCTCTTGAATGACATAATGCAATCACTGACTCATATCCTCCAAGACTAGTTCTTTACAAGCTCTCCAAGGTTCTTCAAAATATGGGTCTTCCTCATAAAAAATTTTCAATTCATTAAAACCTAATACCTCCACTCTCATCTCTTCCAGTAAATTCCTTCTCCTACTTAAAGCATCAATGAATCTATTCGACTTTCCACTCCTATGTTTCAAAACAAAAGTATGACTCTACAAGAATTCCACCCATCTCATGTATCTCCGATTCAACTTACCTTGACTGTTCAAATAATGCAATGTGTGATGATCTGTATACAATACAAACTCCTTAGGCAATAAGTAATGTATCCACTTCTTCAAGGATTGAACTATGGTATAAAACTCCTGGTCATATACTGAATACCTTCTCCTAGCATCATTAAATTTATAGCTGAAATAAGCTACTGGTATTCCTTCTCGACTTAATACTGCTCCAATTTCATCTTCACTTGCATCACAGTCTACCTAAAATACCTTATTCAATTCCGGTAAAGCTAACATAGGCTGCTTAGTCACCCTCTATTTCAACAACTCAAAAATATAGTTTGCTCGAGATGTCTACGTAAAATATTTCTTATCCCCTCTCATTGTTTATGTCATAGGACTACAAATAGAATTGAAATTCCTAATGAACTTCTAGTAGAAACTAGCCAATCCATGAAATGATCTTACCTCTCCAATGATTTCTAGTGTATGAAATTCAACAATTACTCTTACCTTCTCACAATCCATCTCCAATCCATCCACATATATCACAAATCCCAGATATACCAATTCTTCCTTCATGAAACTATACTTCTTAATGTTTATCAACAACTGCTCTTCTCTCAACCTTTGCAAAAATTGTCTTATATGCACAAATGTTCTTCTCTAGTCTTACTGAAAATCAAGATGTCATCCAAATAGATAATTAAAAACTTACCCGAGAATTTATTCAATACCTCATTCATTAGCCTCAAGAAAGTATTTGGTGCATTTGTTAGTCCACAAGGCATCACCAATCACTCATACAATCCTTCATTTGTCTTGAATGCTATCTTCCAATCATCCCCTTCTCTGATTATGATCTGATGATATCCACTCTTCAAATCTATCTTTGTAAAGTATTTAGCTCCACTCAAAAAATCTATAATGTCATCCATCTAGGGCAGAGGAAATCTATACTTCATTGTGATTTTGTTTATGGCTCTAGAGTCTGTACACATCCTTTATTCTCCATCCTTCTTAGGTGCTAGCACAACATGTATTGCATAAGGAATTAAGATTTCTCTGATCAAACCCTTCCTCAACAACTCTTGCACTTATCTATTCAACTCTTCATTCTTTCCCGGTGTCATCCAGTTGTTGTTTTATTAGGAAAACTAGCTCTAGGAATTAGATCCATGCAATGAATAATAGTCCTCATAGGTGGAAATCCATCAAGTACATTATCTGAAATGATAGCTTCATATTGTTTCAGAAACTCCTTTATCTCCTCCAATTATTCTTCTACATGCTTCAATTCTTCAACCTTCTTAGGAACCAAGGCATAACACATGTTCTCATGTCTCAGTCCATCCAAAAATCTCTTTCCATCAACCAGAAAAATTCTAGCATTCGTACAAACCTCAACTATAGGAACATCCTTCAATGGCAGCAAAGTCTGCTTCATCCCATTAGAAATAATGGTATATGTGTTCTTCTTTCCATCATGAATAACCTATCTATCATACTACCAAGGCCTTCCCAACAAAACATGGCATATATCCATAGGCATGATATCACACAAAACTTCATCATGATAATTTCCTATCTTCAATTTCACCAAACATTGTTCACTTACCAATATCTTGTGCTCATATTTAATCCATTCTATCTGATAGGGATTTGAGTGTTTCAATATTTCTAGCTTCAATTTGGTCACCATTTCTTTAGAAACTAGGTTCTCAGAGCTTCCATTGTCAATAGTCACTCTGCAACATTTACCAACTACCTTGCATCTAGTCCTAAACAAATTCTTTCTCTGCAATGGTTCATGCTCCATCTCACCTTGACACAATAATCTTATGTTCACCAACACTTCTCCCTCTTCCGGGTGATTAGATGATCCGGCATGATTCTCCTCAGAAAAGGCTATTCTTCTACTATTCTCTGTCTTTCTACTTCTCTCTCCCTGATTACATTCAAATGCTCTATGTCCTTCTCCACCACACTTAAAACAAGTTCCCCTGAATACTCTTTTCTCTTGTCCTCTATCACCTTTTCTATAACCCCCATTTTGGTAAACACCATATACTCCTCTCTGGTAAGAGTTTCCATCATCTCTATGGTACAAGCTATCATTCTTACTGACTTCCATATCTTTCTTCTGATTTGCAAAAGATCCTCTTCCTCCTCTAGTGAAAATTCTTCATCTTTGTCTTTGCTCATGTCTTTTATTCAGCTTCTCTTCTTCTTTTAGGAAACATTGATATGCCTCCTCCACACTCATCAACTTGATCAAACTGATCTTATCTTGTATAGAAGACTTCAAGCCATTCACATATCTGGCTACTTGCTCGGTCTCATCTTCTAAATGTTCGGATCTCATATTCAACTTGTAGAACTCCTTTCCTCTTCTTTGCCTATTTGTCTACAAATGTTCCCACCAAAGTTATGCATGTCCTTCCAACTTTTTACAAGAAAATTTCACCTTCTTGTCTTCGGTGATACCTTCAAAATAAAAATACTTCCTCATCTCCATTATGCAATCAAGAAATTCATTTGAATCCAACTTACCACTATAATCTAGTGGATTGAAATATGGTTTAGTATTTACTCTAGTTAGGGCTCTTATGAACCTCTCTTCTCCCTAATCAAGGCCATGTTTATTTTTTCTTTCCTCTTCTTCCTGTTCTTCTACCTCTTCATCACTCACATCATCAACTGGTCGACCTCTCCTCTGGGCCGTTTTGACTACTTCTAATCTGGCAACAATTCCTCTCAACATCTCCATTACAACTAGGTTTTCATTTTTGTGTGCTCCATTTCCTCTACCATTTCTTCTTCCCACCATCTTTACAGAAGTCCTCTATAGTTGCAGGTCGGATCCTCAATTTTCCACTCCACAAAAAATCTTCAACAAAACTCCACAAACTTTGACGATCTCTCATGAAACGAATCTCGCTCTGATACCAATTTGGTGTAGTCATAGTAGGAGGGTCCTCAAAGAGAACACTTTGGACTGTGCAACAAGAGTTACACAACATAAGCCACACAGAATATGGAGGCAAATGCAGATTCAAACATTCTTATTACCAAAAATTTTAGTTACAATCAACCGATAACATTTGGGTTCATAGATCGGGCTCACAGGCCTGATACAACATGCTCAAAATATAGTATTTGTATATTCTCCTTAGTACGAGCCAAAATATTACATATCAAATCCAATATTCATTCTACTTGATTTCCTAATGATTTGTTACAATGATTTATATCACATTCGAAGATCTAGAATTCTCCGTATCAACCAAAGATCATTACAATCTCCAATGAAGAAAACACAACATGTGCATGAAATAGGTCAGCCTTACATTTGAACTTCTCCTCAGCAAGTGCATAGGATGAAGTGTGGACCAGAATTAAGGTCAAGCACACTTCGTAGAATAATTCAAAACACCTCGCAAGGATCCACAAGAGACAAAAATAGTTGTTAGGCTCGAACTACTTCGATGCTATGTTCTAGAAACTGTCACTTAATCCGGAAGCGATAAATTTATGAAAAAAGATTCAATCATTCTAAAATCTTGGAATAATGGAAAATGAACATGTTCACATAGATCTACAAGGTTCAATGAGAAAATTTGATGAAATTTTGAATCTGCCAACTTGAACTGAAAAATAACAAAACTGAAATGAAAATATTTTTCATTGATGCAAGATTGTAAAGAACCAAGGATGCTCCTGCATCAATTCATATTGCCTAGGGGTACCTAGAAAATAAAATATTGGGAAAGAATCATGATTTACTGCATAGGTGTCCATTTTTAGCACCCTATGGCGTATGCAAATCCCCATCTCAATCCTTAGGATCTAACAATAGGTTGAAAGTACCAATGATGTAAACACACACCACCACAAGGTACATCCTTTATCAAGATATATTCATTTATCAATAGCCTTGGCGGAAGGAACACAAACTTGCATAAAAATAGCAAACCATCATAACAAATCGATCAAGGTGAGGTAATTTTTGAGGCTTAAAATGAAATCATTACTATAAAATCACCACCAACCAAGCATACTATACCAAATCTCCCATGATGCAAATTAACCATGAGTTCAAACTTGAACCACAATTCAAAAGAGCAAACAAATAATGCGTTAATTTAATCCAACTAACCACCAATTTGATGATGAAAGAAAAATTGCAAAGGTTAGTTTCCTTTGTCAATCATGGATTCTAGCAATTGAGGATATAGTATTTTTATCTCATGTTTTCCCTTTACCTCAAGTTCTTGGCCATCACACCCCATATTTGCAAGTTTGTCAGTTAGTTTATTGCCCTCCTTGTATGTATGTGAAATTTGAGTTTCATAAAAGGAATCCATCACCCTCCAAACTTTCTCCAATATATAGCCCAATCTTGAGTTATACGTTTTCCTATCCTTACAAGCATTGAGAAATGATAAGAGAATCTCCTTCAACATGCAACTTATCAATGTCTATTCTTCTTGCTAGCTGCAAACCTTGAAGCAATGCTTACCCATATGTAATATTATTAGTATTGTTTGGAAATTGAACTACTTTGACTACTAAAAGAGATCCTTTCTATTCCTTGATGACTACTCTTACACCCGATAAACCTGAATTCCCCTTTTATGATCCATCAAAATTGAGCTTGGAAAACCCTTTCAGGGAGGCTTCCATTTAACCTTACTTCTATCAACCTTTGATGGTGGGGCTATAAATTGAGAAATTTTCAATGTTAAATATATAAACTCCCAATTTTATAAAAGCCAATTATCCTAGGTAGTAAAATAATGAAGATACCTTCTTGTGACCTTGAACATATGTATTAACTACTTTTGAAATTGATTTTTCAATTTATTTTCTTTAGCTCTTTCTTATATTGGGATTGTTGTCTAAAAAAATGTTTATTTCTTTCCCACCATAGACTCTAGATTACAAGATTTGGGGCAATTCTCCATATGCAAGCAAAAAAAGAAGTTTTAAATAATATTGGCTAGGATGAAAACAAGTGCCATAAAGACAAAGGCATTGGAAAATAAACTTGTAACTTAGATCTAAAATACTACCAACATTCTTGTGCCATCTCACACCCTACAAATAAGTGATCTATTGTTTCATTTTCTTCTTGACAAAGCACACAGTTGAAGGGATTTGCGAATTCTAGTTTTTGTAGTCTATTACTTGTCAATACTCTTTTTCGTAGAGAAAGCCATGCAAAAATACCTGCCTTAGGAAGGGTCATTGAGCTCCAATAGAAATAATATGCACTATAAGTTTGATTTTGATGTACATTTGCTATGATTGACTTGTATCCTTTCTTTACTGTATAGTTTCCATCCTTAGAAGGTGCGCATATTAATTTATTTGAAGCTCTTGAAAGGAACATAGACCTCTCTCGTAAAAATTTATGTAAGGGATTCTTTTGATTAAGTGATATGGCTGGATTCAAGAGATCTTTCCATACAACTTTTCCTGATATTCATTCAATATTAGCAACATAATCCTTTAGCTTGCTGCCCCACATATTTGTTAATACCTATTCTAATAGGTGTAGCTCTTGGATTGAATTTAGAGGAGGGTATCCATTCCATGATTCTTTCCAAAATTGCACACTTTCCCCATTATTGACCTCCCAAGATAAAAATGGGATAATAAATTCCTTGCAAGCTACTAAAAAATTCTACATAACCGAGCCACTTTGAGGATTTGATATAGTTAATATTATAGATTGGTTTTCATCATCTAGATACTTAGCTTGCATAAGATTGCACCATCTCAAATTTGGCTTTTGATACATTCACCATACTAGCTTTGCACCAAGGGCCATGTTCTTTGTAGATAGATTTTGCATACCTGCTCCTCCACTATTTTTACTCATACACATATTTTCTAGAGATACCAAGGGGACCTTCTTTTTTCATCCATATTTCCTCTCCATAAGAAATTCTTAATTGTCTTTTCTATTTGTTACACAATGCATTTTGGTGCCTTCAAAACAACCATAAAATAATTTGGAATGATTGCTAAAATTGATTTAACCATCAAGATATGACCAAAAAAAGATAACCATCTAGCCTTCCAACAAAGTATTCTAGATTTTATTCTATCTAGGATTTTATGCCAATAATGTAATTTATCTACCCCTACAAAAAAAGGAATACCTAGATATGCACAAGGGAGATCTGCTACTTTAAAACCCAACAAATTCACAAAATTCTTTGAAATAGATGGATTTGTATTAAAAATGTAAATTTTAGACTTAGACGCATTTAATTTTTGACTCGAAGAAACATAATATTTCTCAGGTACTTGTTTGACTTACTTTGCTTCTAACAAAAAATATTTTCCAAATAAAAGGGTGCCATCTACAAATAAAGAGTGAGTTACTACAATACTTGTATTTGGAATGGGTAATCCCTACCATAACCCTTGACTATGACCCATATTTATTGTTTTTCTTAGAGCCTCTGATGAAAAAAACTAGAGAAAGAGGATATCCTTGTCTCACCCCTTGAGTAGAGCTAAAAAATCCAACTGGAGACCCATTGACAATTACTGAAGATTTAGCCCTTGACAAGCACAAGCAAATCCATTTGCACCATTTAGAAGGAAAACCAAATTTTTGAAGGACTTGAATCAGGAAATCCCAATCTACTCTATCATATGCCTTCACCATATCCAACCTGATTATGAATGAAGAAATCTTATTAGTTTTAATGGAATGTAGCACTTCATGGGAAATGAGTGCCCCTTTAGGAGTCTCTCTTCCAGGCACAAAAGCTCCCTACTCATGAGATATTACTTTTGATATAAAAGGTTGAATTCTGAGATAGATAGCCTTAGTGAATATCTTGTATATGGTATTACATAAGGAAATTGGCCTAAATTCTGCAAAAAATTTTGGCTCTTTAACTTTTTGGATAATTGCAATGTGAGTTGTGTTAAACTGCTTGAGTATAGTGACTAATTTCCTAGATTCTACTAGAGCTAGAAGAATATCAAAACCAAAAAAATACCAAAATTTCTAAAAAATAAAGCAGTAAACGCATCTGGCCCTAGAGCCTTATCAGGTGCTAATGAAAAGACAACCTTCTTGATCTCATGAAGGGTAAAAGGCTACAATAATCAATCATTTTCCTATTTTTGAATTATCTCAGGAATATTCTCAAGAAATTCCTCTCCATTCTTAATTGCAATATCTGACTTGTTCTTAGGTGTCGATAGTAACTATGAGAAAAATATTACACCTTCTTCATGTATTTCTTTCTGTTTTGATAACATTTCTCTTGTCAATGAAGACTGAATGGAAAAAACAATGTTTAAAAATTTATTTATTTGAGTTGAAGCATGAAAAAGCTATATTTTTATCTCCTCTTAACCACAACTCTCTAGGTTTTTCCCTCCAATAGATTTCCTATTTTGCTATCAATTCAACCCATTCTGCTTGTAGGATCTTTTGCTGATCATAAGTCTTTGCATCTAGCCCATTCTAAATTATAAGCTCATTAATATTAGAGAGCTACTTGTACACCCTTTCCTTCTCTTGAAATATGTTCTTAAAAACATGCTTGTTCCAATGCATAATTTTTGTTTTGATATGACTTAACTTTCTGCTTAATTGAAACATATGTGAGCCTCTTATAAAAGGTGCATTTCTCCACCATTGATGCAATAATTCAAAAAATTGAGGGTGCCTGAACCACATCTTTTGGAACTTAAAAGTTGATTTACCTTTAGCCTTTAGATTATCTCCTATGCTAAGATCAATGAAAAAGTGATCCAATCTTGTAAAGGGTAGGATTTGTGAATATAAAGTCTTCTTACGAATATGCCAATTTGGAAAAACTAAGAATCTATCCAACCTTTCTATAATTTGCAAGAACCCTTTTCTCTAATTTTTCCATGTAAAACTTCCATTTTGTGGCATGATATCCATTAGAGCATTATCTTTAATAAATGACACAAAATCTTCCATTACCCTTGGATGTGGAAAAATACCCCCTCTTTTCTCTTGCAAACTAGTAAAAGCATTAAAGTCCCTTTCTATTATGACTTTCTTATCTTTAAATCCATCCAACATGTTTGTAAAGGCCTCCCAAAGCTATTTTTTTTCACCTGTAGCAATTGGTGCATATACATTTAATAACCAAAATTGCAAATCAAAGTGTTATATTTTCAATAGTTGTTAATTATTATAACTTTGAATGGGATTTAATACTACTAGTTTTTGATTCCATAGCATTATTAGTCCCCCTGAAGATCCTTGTGCAAGAGAGAGTGCAGATTTCCAAAGTTTCCATTTTTGGATTGACTGCTCAAAAGTTGATTCTAAAGTCTTGGTTTCTTGCAACATTTAATTTTTTTCTCCACAAGCATCTATTTGTTGTTTTATTTGAGCTCTTTTGTCAGGAGCATTGACACCCTTGACAATCCATGATATTATCCTCATTGAGGTTGGGGAGAGAAACATGCTCTCCTTGGACGTTTGTTTGTAGACAACAAAAAATTATTGTCTAAAGTGGTTTGTACTTCAACATCTATTTCTTCCTTTATTTTATTAACATGTGATTTCCTTCCACGTTTTCCTATAGTTTTCACCATCCCAGGTATATTGTTTGGTGTGTGGGAAACAAAAAGGGTCTTTGTGTAATCAAAGCCATCTAAAGACATATTATCTTCTACCTTGTTTGTTTTAATGTTATCTACATTCTGATAGCTATCACCATCACCCATTTACAACATCTCCTCATTATCTAAATCCATATTGTTGAGTGACCTTTGTATATCCTCAAAGGATTCTTCCAAAGTCTGAGAACTAGCATTTCTTGTTTTTGCAACACCTCCCCCTGCTGACTTAGGAGCAAAATTAGCCTCCTCATTGAGCACTTCTTCTACAATTTCCTCAATTAAATCGTAACCAGCAAAACTAAGTATCTTACTAAAAAAATATTTCAACTCTTCAAAGTTGTCCATTTGGTCCTATCCCTGGAAAACAACACACTCTTGGTTCCCAGCCTCTGATTTATGATGAACCTCTTATGAATTAGTTTGAGGAAAATCTTCAAACATCAGGCATTTTACTATAGTGTCCACTTGTAAAGTTGAGGTGGGAAGCAATGGGAGAGTATATAGATTCAAATCGTTGACAAAAAAATTACCGAGGGAGAAACCTAGTTTTTGCTTCATTGCCTCATTTATTGTAAGCGAAAACAAAGGTGCATGATGCTTACTCACTAAATTAGATTGAGTATCTTCCAAAGAGAAGAAGTTTACTTGTACAACTAAATCAAAAATCATCTTATTACTTCCTCCCTTTGAAGAGAAAGATATCTAATTATACTTACTCATATCAAATATTTCTCTTTGCTGAGACACTTGACGAGGAAACTCATTCATTTTTACCATATCCTTTCCACCTCTAGGAAATAGAAGAAGCTATTCACTTTCCCCATTCACCAAACTTTCTACCATTGAAGGTTCCAAAATAGAATCCTTCACCAAGTTACAATCAAGCCTAGAATGAAAAAAGATCATGACATTTAAAAGACGTAGTCTCTTTTTTTTTCGATTGTAATCTGTTGTACCCACTCCCCATATTTTAATTTTAAGTGAATCTAGGTTGGAATCTCCTTTGTCACATCTAATAATATACAAAATCTAATTAACTTTGAAGGATTTTTAAAAAAGGATTTATCATGCCTCAAGAAAATCCATATCTTATTTGCCATGGCTTCTATGACTAGCAACTCTCTGTATTCTAGAGCGAGGTCCTTTAGTTGAACCCAGGAAGGGATAAGTCTAACCTCCAACCATTCTGGTTTAAAATTTGGTGTCCATGGTTGTAAGAATAACCCACACCCTTGATAAACCAATGATTTAACTCTGTATATAGCATCTCTATGAGCTTTGTCTTGAAAAATCACTATGAAAATTCCTCTCTTTATCAAGATAAAAAAATTTACTAACCCCTTCCCATTCATTGAAAATAAAATCTTGTAACTTGATTGATGTGCTTTTTTCTTACCTCCATCTAGATCCTTTTTCCCTAGATCAAGTTGAATCTCTTTGCGCTTCCATTGTAGGGACAATTTCTTCTTTTTAGCTTTCTTTCGGTTCTTTGAATTTGTCTTGGACTTCTGTGTAAACCTTTGTTATCCAATAAGGGGTTTTCCTATCCTTTGTGGAACAAAGCTCTCTTCCTATAATGCTTTGTTGGTGTCAAATATCCCCTTTTCCCCCTAAAATCCTTGCATCTTCTCCAGCTTTTATAGATGCTTTCTTTGCATGTCCCAATGCATCACAGGTTTCCCCATTTTTTCCATTCGGTCCTTGAGGAATAGGCTTTTGTGTCAGACAAATCTATTGAATGCTATGTTTTGGATCTGCTTTTTCTTGCAGATTAGAAACCCTTGTATTAAAATATCCTCTGTGCAGATTTTTCTCATTTGGATTGAAGAGACCTCTGTTATTAGTATCATTGCATTCCTTGTCTTTTTGATGAGTAGATGCCACATTGTCAAGATGCCTCTGATATTGATGCCATGCAACATTAGATGACCTAAGATCCACCTTTGCTTCCTTAAACGCCTATTTAGAAAATGTGAATCTTCTTTATAGGAGCGCGAGAAAACTCCTCTTCGCTCAGTCTGTTGCATATAATAGGGTGTGTCTTCTTCATAGATATCTAGATTCGATTGCTTATCTTGAAGAAAATGCCTCCTAAGATGAAATGGCACCCAATTGGGTTTTGCGAATCTATGTTTGACAGGGTCTGAATGTTGCCTACATTTTTATAATGAATATTATTCTGCATAGGGCCATTCCACCTAGACGACTGTCTGCCATAGCCCGAAGGCCCATAGTAGTGCCTATCTATGTCACGATAATTATTGTTGGATGGCCAATTTTTTTTTCCATTGGAGAGCCATTTCCTCGAAAGCTTATTTTTGAAAGAAATTGTTTCTTATCCTCTTCAAAGCATTGTCTATCTATCTTTCTTTCCCATTTCTATATTTTCATATATTTATATTTTTTCTTAGTTTCTTTCTCTTTATTCTTTCTTGCTTTCTCACCCACTCTCTATTTGTTTTATTCTCTCCACCTATCTTTTATCTTTCTTTTTATTTATTTATTTGTTTTATTCCCTCATCAAGGTGGCATTGATCCACAAAATGCTAAACTAAATCACCATTTCCATATCAGCTAGGGATTTGATTGAAAGGTTGGAGATTGAGGAAAATAAATTATTTTATATGTGGATGTAAATTGTGTAAGGAAGCCAACTATCAAGTGACTTAATGCTTGATCCCTAAGGAAAAGAACATCAAAATTGAGAGTTCTGTTAGAATTGAAGAAATCAAAGAATAATTCAAAACAACAATAAATTTTGTCTTTCTTTTTTTTCTCGCCTCACTTTCATACTTTCTTTATCTATTATTTTTCTCTTTTTCTATTTATATATCTATTTTTTTTATCTATATCTCTCATTATCTCTTTCTTCAAGTATCTATCTTTATTTTTCTTTCACTTTTTTCTCTTACATATCTTTTTCTCTTTTTTTACTTATATTTTATTTTTGGGTTTGCTTCTAAATTTTGTTTCTCTTTATTAAATCATCTTTCATTCTTTTCATCTCTCCTCTCTTATACTTATTTTCTTCTAGAATTTTTTATCTCTTTTTCAAGAGCTCTCTTTTTCTCTTTCTCATGTTTTTTCATCTTTTTTTTTAAAATTTTGTACTAGGCATTTATTCATCTTTCTAGTTTAATATTATTGTTTCCTTTATATTTTTAATTTATTTTCATAAGTTTAATTTTTTTTTTATATATGTCCATCATCAATTGATTTTTAATTATTTTCACTATTTTTTTTTTTCATTATGTCTTTCTCTACCCCTTTCTTAATGTTATTTCTTTGTTTTACCCTTTATCTAATCCATTATTTCTTTGCTTCTTTCTTTGTATTTTTTATTTGTTTTAGTTCTATGTTTTATCAGTCATTCTACCTTTTTCTCCATTTTTCTATCTTTCCATCTCTTTCTCCATATAGCTATCTTATTTTTT
The DNA here is from genome assembly GCA_007115665.2 of Sequoiadendron giganteum. Lineage (NCBI taxonomy): Eukaryota > Viridiplantae > Streptophyta > Pinopsida > Cupressales > Cupressaceae > Sequoiadendron > Sequoiadendron giganteum. Next base: position 536,563,315 of record CM021109.1, read on the forward strand.
CTTTATCTCACTTTGGTTCTCTTGTATCTATTTTCCTCTCTTTATCTCTTTCATTTTTCTCTCTTTTCTTTTCTTTCTTACCTCTTTCTTCTTTGATTATTCTTTAAAATTTTCATTGGTTTCTATTTCTTTCTATTTTATCTCTTTTCCTACTTCTTCTTTCTTTACTTTTTTTCTTCACTCTCTTTCTTTCTATCTCTTTTTTGTTTTTTGTTTTGTTTTAATGTTATTTCTTCTTTTATTTTTCATCATCTATTTTTCTTTATGTTTTAGTTGCTTTCCTTTTATTATTGTTATTTTTTTATGTATTTATGTCTTTCTCTATATTTTCGTTTCTTTTTCTTTTTCTATTTTAATATCCCCTCTCTCTTTTTCTCTCTTACTATTTTCATTCATTCATTTTAAATTTTAAATTTTTTATATTTATTTTTGTTGTCATTCTATCTATCTCATTTTTATAACTTTCATTTGTCCTCTTTTTATCTTTTTATATGTCCTTTCCTTTTACTTGTTTTTTATTTTTATCTCTTCTTATTTTTGTTCCTTCTCTCTCTTTTGTTTTTCTTCAATGTTATTTACTATTTATTTTTTCTTTTCTTCTCTCTTATTATTTAAATGTATTTATTTTCAATCCCTCACCATGACTATCTTTGTTTCTCTATATAATTTTCCCTTATTTTTCTTTATCATTTTTTATTCCTTTCTTATTGGACCATGGATCACAGACACTAGACTTTGGATATTGGAGTTTGTATCCTTGATCTTTGACATTTGATACAAGATCCCTAGAGACATCAATTATGAGAATAGATCTTAGTCTATATAATTTAGACAATAAAATATAGAATATATGCATGTTACATCATAAATCCTAGAACCTGGACCTTATGCTTTGGGAACACAAACCTAGAACCTTAACCCTCAAGATCTTATAACTTAGATCCTAGACCCAAAAAAATAAACTTTGGACCTATAGACATTGAAATTGTGGGATATTGTCCCCGACCAATAAATTTTTATCTTGAATTACTTTTCTGCCCAACCTTAGAATTTTGAGTTTTCTCTTCTATGTTTTTCCTCATTTCTCTCTTCCTCTTAGTTTCATTATTTTTATTTTTCATTCTATCTCTCTCTTTCTCATTTTTATAAAATATTGTTTTCTTTCTAGTTTATTTTCTTCCCTCTATTATCATTTGAGAATGCTTCATTTCAATCACTCTCGATTGCTATCTATAATTATCTCTTATATTTTCCCTTGATTTTGTTTTTCTTTCTTTATTTTCTTTCTCTCCTTTTGGATAATAGATCATGGTCCATAGACTATTAGTTTTGGGTCTTGGATCCTTTATCCTTGATACTAGAACCATAAACTTGTTGAAATTAGATGCTATATCTTGGGTCTTAAAATTTAGATTATAACATGTAGAACTTGGACATTATGCTCTAGGCACATGACTTCAAAACTTGGAACCCAAAAATATCACAATTTAGATCTTATACTTTAGAACCTCAAATTTATGCACATAGATCTTAGGCTTGTGGATGATTGAACTTGACCAAGAAATTTGTATATTTACGCTTAACTCCTAGATTGGGAGCCTTAGAGTTTTGGAATATGAACCCTAGACCAAGAAATATTTACCCTATATTATGAACCATTGAACCCATGCCTTGGGATTCATGATTTTATATTGTAGAACATAAACCCTAAACTTGTGTATTGTGGATGCTAGGCCAAAATTAACACTATCACATAAATCATAGACCCTATACCTTGAATATTTGACAGTTGAAACTAGACTATGTATATTGGATCATTTGGACCAAGTCATTGAATCGTAGACTCCAAAATTTGTATCTTCAATCTTTGATCCTTGACTTTGGACCACAAGACCCCTCAATCAATTGACCTTGGTCATTCAATCTCAAGCCTTGAAATTTAGACTCTAGAATGTAGAACAATGACCTAGATGTTACTTGAAACCAAACTTTAAGCTCTAGACATGTGATCTTAAAATTTTGAGCCTATAGTTAGGAACTTTGGATCTTAGATTCTTGGACATAAACTTTGGACCCTTTGATGGTGTCATGGCCATTCATGGACAATCCGATTAGGTATCATAAATAGAACCCTCAATTGAATATTCTATCATATTTATTCTTTGCCTTCCAAACATTTGCAAGGCCCCTCACAAGGGTAGATATGTAATTTAAAATTATGTTTAAAAGAACATATATTCATCAAATTAATCATTAGTTGTCTTGGTCTTCAATTAATTATCACATTATTACTTGCATGCCACCATCCAAGACCTAATTGATTCGTAGAGTTCCTAGCATTGGAAAACCTAGGCTCTGTTACTAGATGTTATACCCATCTTGAATACAACACATTTTTTTAAAGAATTAGTATAGTTTATTTATGTTAATCCCCACATTATGACAATGTAAGTAGACATTAGCAAACTTAATTAATTATTTTACATTTTCTTTTATGTGGTCTATTCATGATGGGTGTGACAAATGGACTTTGGACTCATGGACCATGGACCCTAAACCAACATATCATATACCATAAACCCTTGGACCCAAAACCCTCCATCTTGGACTCATATACCATAGACTTTAGAGTAAGAATTTTTTCATGCAGCTTGGACTTTGAACATTGGATCATTTTCCTTGAATCTTTGAAACACTAGAACACTCTTGGAATTTGGGCCTCACACCTTAGACCATAGAACTTGGAGCCTATTGTATCTCTCTCTTTGCACATATGTCACTTCATTATTTTTGTTCCTCATGTTCTCTCTCTGTCTTTCTTTATTTTTCTTTATTTCTATTTGTGTTTTAGTATATATATTTCTTTTTACCTTTATTTTTGTCATTTTCTTTCTTTTTGTATTTGTTTCTCTTTATAATTGTAGTTCTTATCTTTTTCTTCCTTTTTATTTCTATATTCAATTCCTTTTTAATTATGTTTACCATTTATTTCTTATTTATTTACCATTTTCTCCCTTGCCCTCTCTACTTTTTTTTGTTCTTTCAATTTTCCCCCTTTCTTTCTCTTTTTAAGCTTTTCTTTCATCATCTTTTTCTTTGGTTTTTCTATCTTTCTTTAATTTTTCTCTAATTTTTGTTTCCTTTGTTTCTCACTATTCCTCTTTTGTTCCTTATTTTTTCACTTGTCTCCCTCTCTTATCTCTTTTTAATGTCTTTTATATTTTATTTCATAATTCCTATTATTTTTGCCTTGTTTATTTTCTTTCCTTTGAGCATATTATTTTATTTTACTTTCTATTTATGTAATAAATTATTTGTCTACCTTTCTTTTTCTTTGCATGACTCTTTTAATATTACCTCTCTTTTTTTCTCTATTTCTCTTTGCCTCTTTTCTTAAATTTTATATATAAAGTATTCCTCTTCTTTTTATTTCTCTTATTTTTGTCTATTTGTCTCTTTCTATCCTATTTGTCATTTGCTCTCTTGTTTTTCATTTTCTCATATCGTCTCTCTAGTTTTCTTGTTCAAAATTATATATCTAAGTTTTCCATTGAATCTCACTTTCTATGTCATTTGTCTATATTTTTTTTTGATCTTTGTCATTTATCTATTTCCTTATATGTCTCTATCTCTATTTCTATTTCTTATATTTCATCTTTTTTCCTTTTAATTATCGTATCTCATTTTCTTTCTTTTTTCTTTATTTTCTATCTTTCATTTGTTCTCTCTACTATTTCTTTGTCTAGTTTTCTCCTTATTTCTATTTTCTCCATATCTCTCCCTCTTACACATCTAATTTCTTTGTATCTAGTGTATTTGGCTCTTTCCTTCCCTTACTGTTGTTTATTTTTTCTATCGCTTTTTTTGTATGTTTTTGCTCTTGACGAATTTTTCAATTTTATTTTATTTTTATTTTTTCTCTTTTTACTTCATTTCATTTCTCTTTTTTTTCCGTCATTTCTTCAATTTTATCAAGGTTTTATTTATTTTTCATTGCATTTATATATATTTTTATTTTTTCCTTCCATTTTTCTGTTAGTTCATTTCTCACTCTTGTCTTTGTGACTCTTTTCTTTCTTGTTTTTCTCATTTTTTTTAATACTCCTATCTTATTGTCTAGGGGTATTTCTTTCTTTTAAGTCATCTCCATTGATATATATATATCTATATTTATTCTTTCCTTCAATTCTTATCCCCTTGTAGATGGGATAGACCCTAGAATCATTGATTTTCAACCCTAAATTGGGAAATATTTAGTCTGTAATCTAAACATTAGATCTTGGACCACAAAAACCTAGAGTCTATTCCTCAAAAATAAAATTCCTAGACTTAGAAATAATTACTATGTTCTCTTTACCTTAAATTCATGGACCCAAGAATGTAGGTATAAGATACTCAAGTTTTGACCCTAGACACTAGAACATGGACATTGAATCCCAAGAACTTGGGTCTTGAACCTTAGAGCTTAGAGATTACGACTTTGATATTTTACCTTGGATCCTCATACCACTCAACCTTAGACCCTTTAGATGCTAAAATATTGAACATAAAATTATATGATAAATCTTAGAAACTAGATGATACATCCTACATGTTTTACCCTAATAGTTGGATCCTAGACCCAGATTTATAGATCATGGATCCTTGAACAAGAAATTTTTTACCATTTAGAGTGAAATATCAAAATATATATTTAGGATCCCTTGGACACTATAATTAGTTCTATAAAATTGTGTACTCTCAAATAAGAAACATATACCATATATCGACAATCTTTTAATTGTGGGCATTAGACCCCATCCCTAGAGCCTTAACTATACCCTTGGGACCTGAATTATGAACACTTGATCTTAGGGAATAGATGATGCTAATTCAATCTTAGACATTATAAATTGCACCCTCAACCCTTGACCCTTGATTCTTGGACTTGGACACCAAGCCTCATAAAATATTATAGCTTGAACACTTACTCTTATTTTATGTCCCTGTCCTCAATTGAGAGCTAATTTCAAATTGGAGGGAAACAATGTTTTTAAACACTAATATGGATTTATTAAATATTTAAAATAATATTAAATTAATAATATTATTAATAATTTTTAAATAATTATAATTTTCTTTTTAAATTATTTAATAATAATATTTAAATTTATGTAAAACTCTAGTTGACCTAGTTGGGTGGGCACCAAAGTATCCATATAAATGTTATTAGTTTTTTGAAGTTGGATGCATATGCTAGCGAGTCTACAAGAGACATAAATCTTTGTGGATCGCTTCAAGGTGGGACAAACCCCCTCACCTTGAAGTTGTGCATTTCTTCTTTGAAATCTTCTGCCATCGCCGTCCTAATCATTTGCTATATCCATAGGTGGAGGTGACACTAGAATCAACAATAGGGAAATTAGCCATTCATAATTTGAAGAAGCATACAAGACTTAAGGAATCACCAGGGATTCATTGTGGGGAATGCACCACTATAAGGGCACACATAAGATCTTCTATCGAGCACTTGAAGATTGTAATTGCTCCATCTAGCGAGGAGGTCTTTTTTTAATACATTGAAATTGGTACGTTGGTTGGGTTTCTCTATAATCAATGACATGTTTGGGTGTGAATGGTTCATTCCACTACATGGAATCTTGGTTCATGTTCATCTGTGTAGCAACATGACTACTACCCTCCTATTGGGAAAGTTGCATATTGCCAGTATTTCTATGCAATTCCATCTAGAAGTGAAAAGCTATATTTATGCACACAACTATTATTGCCTTCAATGCTTCTTATCGTCCTGAGTTATATAATGATTGGATGATGACATTGAGTGCACCCATTTAATTATGCTATCTATTATTTTCTAGAAGCATTAATTTTGTTTGGGTTCTATTCATAAAAAATATGTGGGATCAAACTCCTAAGGGTGAAAGACCTATATAGTAAGGTCTCATTTATGAAATCTACTTTCATTTCTATGTAATATTTAAATATGAGTGCAAAGAAATATATTTCTATTCTTTATTTGGGCTTCGCATCTTACGGTGTTATTAGAGCCAATTTTCCTGCCATCTTGAGGAAATTTATGTAATTGAGTCAAAGGGATTAATGTGCTATTGAGAGGGAAAGGAAGAAAGAAGTTGTGACATCTAGAATAAGAGGAAAAGGTAAGAAGATTTATGATAGTGGTGATCAATTGGATAATTTATTGAGGAAAATGGCTCAAATGTAGGAGCAAATGGCCAAATAGTAGGGGAAAACAATGTAGATGATGAACATGTTTATGTAGAACATGAATAATATGAATAACACCCTCAAATCTGCACCAAATAATGGTCTAAAAGGTATTCATTCTAATCAAAATAGACTTGAAATTTAGAGAAGTAGGTTACCTAACCCACACAACCATCATTCTTACCCAAAAAAGAACCCACAAATGAAGAAGAGAAGTTGAATCATGTTGGAGGTGATGTCAATTTAAGAATTGATGCCTATGCTTAGCTTGATGCATATATGAGGAGTTAAATCCCATTTATATAGTTTCAAAATGCAAGGAGTGGATAAAAAGGGAGACAAATAGAACACTATTCCAATAGAGATCTCCAACATAGGGTGAGCAAGTTGACTCTCCCAAATTTTTATGGTTCAGGTAAGGTTACAACACAAGCTTGGGTATAAAATATTGATACATACTTTTCACTCAACCTAATGACTGAAGATGAAGCAGTCACGTGTTCCATTCTACATTTGGAAGGCATAGCTCATGAATGGTGGCATCATGGAATTATGACACACATATTTACTCTTGTTACTACATATTTTTATTTCACACAAAATCTCATTGAAAGGCTTGATAGAAGATATTTGGGGTGTACTTTAGATAATTGGCATGGCTAAGGAAACATGGGGCAGTTGATGATTATGTTGCATAATTTCAAAGGCTTATTGTTATAGTTCTGAATGTGACAAATAGGAGACTCATGCTCTTTCTCATTGAAGGGGTATCAAAGTATTTCCATGGTTTGGTGAGGGATTTTATGACTGATGTATTTGGAGGAGGCTATTCATAGAGCATTAAGCCTTGAGGAATCCACCATGAAGAATAAACTTATCTAAAAAATGCACCAAAAAGGTATTAAAAGAAGCCACTGTATGAGATCACTCCTTAATCAACGAATCTACCACCAAGGTCTAAAGAGATGAACATGAATAAGAATAAGATCCAAAGGAAAAAGTTATGCTTCACTTGTAAGGAGCCTTGGGCACTAGGTCATAGGTTTTTGGGGAAAGGAAACATCCACTATATTGAGGTAGTCTTTGATGATGACATTGAGGAAGGAGAAGGTGATCTTGAGGACATTGCTAATGAGGATGTGGACGTGGAAACATTGGAGGGAGGAAATTTGAGGGGAACTCTTGCAACACTTTCAGGAGCACCTAGATATCAATCCCTTTGTATTAAAGGGGACTTACAAGGAAAAAATCTAACAATATTAATAAATAATGGAGCCACCCATAATTTCATCGATGAGGGGCTAGTGGAGATGATGGGTCTAAGGATTGAAGAATTTGAGGGGTTTGATGTATCAGTTGCAGGAGGTTACAACCTTTCATTCACTTTTCGGATTCAACAACTAGAGTTGATCCTAGGGGGACATCGACTGAAAGATGACTTCTACACGATAGCCATCGATGATCCTAAGGATGTTGGTAATGAGGATGTCCATGTGAAGAAATTGGAGGGAAGATGTTCGGGGACACTCTTGCAACACTTTTAGGAGCACCTATGTATCACTCTCTTCGTATTAAAGGGGACTTAGAAAGACAAAAGGTAAAATTATTAATAAATAGTGGATCCACCCATAATTTCATCAATGAGGAGTTAGTGACCAATATGGGTCTAAGGACTAAAGAATTTGAGTGGTTTGATGTATCAGTTGCAATAGGTTACGCTCTTTCGTGCTCATGTCAAATTCAACAACTGGAGTTTATACTAGGGGGACATTGGGTGGAAGGCAACTTCTACATGGTAGCCACCAATGAGAATGATTTGGTTTAGGGAGTGCAATAATCACACTCACTTGGGGACTACACAATCAACTTGTAATGCCCTACCACACAACCCTAGAGGAAGTTGCAAAGAACTACTTAAACAGACTAATTTTTTGTTTTGTGTAAATACAATTAACATGTAATTTCACTACCCATTTCCAACATCCTCTAATGTCACGAGATAGAGGTTATATAGAACCTCAACAAAAAACATGAACTTAAACCATGCCATTCATTTACTTAACAATTTAGAAACACATACATTCCAACAAGATAAATTGCATCCACCATAATAGTTACAATATGATCATAAATAACAATAATTTAATAAAGAGATTACATCACTCATTCCTTGAATGAGGCAAGTCCAATAAATAAGGTTCCAATACAACTTCCACCTCGATAAAAAATGAGGGGTAATAAATTACAAGAACAACATAAATGAAATAAAGCAAGAACTGATATTGAATCCAACGAGCTCTCCAACTGGAAGTCTCGTCCACATGAACATGAAGAAAGAACCCAATGGATTTAGGTGCACGCCACCCAACCAAGTGGAACCCAAAGCCCACCCCCCATGCTAGGAGATAGTAACAAGGAATCCTAACCAAGACCAACACATCTAGCCATAGGATAAATCATAACTATACCAAACTGAAACAACCAATCACATGAACCTCACAAGTACAACACAAGTATAACATACACACATCACAAGTGCATCACAAGTATAACTCAACATGGTTGCATTGCTTCCAGATATAAAGCTGATCAAGTATGTTATGAGAACCATACACACATAATCAAACACCAACCATGGTCACATCAGGTATGTTACGGAAACCATACCCACAATAAACAAGTACCAACTATGGTCACACAAAGTTCCATCACACAACACATCATGAGTTACCTATTGCGGATTGTCAAGATGGTGGCCTCAACCGATCCTCAACACTCATACTTACTAATGCAAAATCAAAAACCAATTGTTGTCCTAGACAGAGTGTCATCACATAGCTTGTCATGAGTTACCCACTGCAGATCGTCAAGATGGTGGCCTCAAACCGATCTCCGGCCCTCATACTTACTAATGCGGAATCAAATACCTTTCGTACAGACAAGATAGATGACCTTTCCATTCCAGGCCTTCCCACCCATCCCAAGCCTAAACGAGCACGTGGGTCCATGGGTGAGGCATAATTATCTTCATTAGTGAGAAGTTAGTCCTAATCTTCTAAGTATTGTTTTAGTTATCACTTGATTAAACCAATTCTGAAGGTTACCCAATCTTACCTCTTCCGGACTCTTGCCCCTACAGAAGCCACTCTTCTACTTGAAAACACAAATACCAAACAAACCCAATCACCAAGGGTAACAAAGTGCACACAAAAAAGATACCACGACCTCTCCTTTTTTAGGAGGCAACATAAGTTCAACCCCTCTCCAAACACTTGGAGGCAACAAGGTAAAAAAGTCACTCCTAACAAGGAGGCACTAATCACATAATCCACTAATAAACCAAGGAGGTACAAAACATCCCCGTTCGTGAAAACCAAGTTATTAACTGACTACACACCATGCACTACCCAAGGGGTATAGAATAGGTTGACAAACGCAAAATGACAACCCACATAACTGAAAAACCCATCTAGAGGACTTACGAATAAAACACTCTTTTAACCCATTTCCCAAACAAGAGCACGAAGGGAATATTCACTGAAGGCACATGAAATAAACTACCTTTGGATATTCTAAATCCATTTCCTCATTACATTACGTAATTCATTACATCGATAAAACTAAATTAAGAATTCATCTTTTCAGATAAGGGAGAAATTAACACTTATATTTAATTCCCTAATTGCTCTTAATAAAATAGGCATTTTCAACTATAACTCATAACATTTCGCTTTAAAATATATAACTGTTTGTCCTTGCAAACTAAATCATTATAAAATAAATCAATTAATTTCGTTATCAACACATTAATTACAAATCCAACATTTGCCCTTTACAAATCTATTGTTTTAAAATAAAAACAATAATTGACTATAAACTCAATATTTTAAATTTTCCAATTATATTTAAATCAAATTAATAGTGGGACCTTTGCACATCAATTTAAATTTCACAATTACATTAAATCCAACATCAATTAGAATAATATTTTAATATATGTATATATTTAGAAAATATATATACATATATCAAAATAAAAAACATAACTAAATAAATAATATTATAATACTATATAATATAATATTAATTATCTACTACATATTATATTAAATATAATACATAGTAATATATTAATATTAGAAATATAATATTAAATATTATAAAAATTAAAAGTTTAATTTTGAATTATATATATATATATATTTTTATGCTCCCATAAGGCCTCGGGCCGCATGCAAACCAAGAGGCGGAGGGAGGGCATCGACCACGAGTTTAAAACAAGGCGGTGACACGTTTGACAGGGCGGTGGAGGCGGTGGTGGTTGGGTGGCCGCTGCACTCACCGCCGAACCCCACATTCGGGTGCAGCAGTGTAAACACTGCCGAGCCAATGGTGGGTTTCGGCTCTGTGTGTAGCCGACCCATGGGGCAGCTAGGGGAGCCTGCGCTGGGCGTGACTCTCTCGCCATGTGCCTCCAATGGGGGCACGGTGGGGAGATGAGCCCCCAAAATCTCCCCAACATTTTTTTTATTTTTTTTTTCAAATTTAATTTAATTTTTTTTCTTTAACACAAGCCTACATATTTTTAGAAATACGCACCCTTACTTGGGTATTTTAAAATTATTTTAGCAACATAACCCTTAATTATAAATATGAAGAATATATATATATATATACTTAAATATACACATAACCATTTTTAAATTTAATTGAACAAACAAAATTGAAATAATAATTTCCAACCAAGAACACCAATATTTCCCATGGAGAAATTTATTTCCAAACAGGGTTTTTTTCTTTCTTTTCTTTCAATTTTGAAATAAGAACTAAGATGGGTTTTATTTGCAAACCAACCTAGGTTTTGAATGTTTCCAAACAAAAATATATATATAATAAAACAACTAAATTTAATAACAAAGAACTTGGTATTTTGAATTTGAGGAGGTCCAGACGATGCTTAGCTTCCAACCTTGCTTCCCAATCCAGTTCCATAGATTTCTATAGCTTAAATCCCAAAACCCACAAAATCCAACAATTCCTCCTATTTTCATCTTTTCCAAAATTTCACCCTCTCCAAAATTGTGAAGCCAAATTCAAACATAAGGATAAAACCCTAAAAATCCTACAACCACCCTCATCAATTCTCCAAAACAAAAAATGCAAAATATCTCAATTTCTTCAATTTTTGAATTCAAACTTTCAAATTTGACTTTTAAATCATTTTTCTTATTTTTTTCAATTTCAACAAATATCCAATCATTTCCAAAATGAATTGCTTAATTCAAATTAATTAATAAAATAAATCTAATCCAACATTAAATTATTTTATTAATTAAATTAAATTAATTAATAATTGTAAATAACATTTTCCACATTATAACCAAATTAATTAGATCAACCTCTTAAATACATAAAGCCATTTAATTATCTCTTTCTAACTTGCAATTAAATAACAAAGAGAGGGAACAATATTCAAACCAACACAACCAAACAAACACCTAATGACATACTAGGACTAGGGTGACGACTTGGCATGGAAAACCTAGCTACTATCTCTCAATCGAATACCGTTGGGCATTGAACACGCTCCAACCTGTGAAACCAGGTGGAGTCGATGTCCTATACCTGTCAACCTGAAAATCAAGTAAAAAACAACATATAATATAAACAACATAAAATACACACCGTGAAGAGAAATCATGGGATCGCAGGGCATTCACAAGCAAGTGATGCGATACCATCCCCTTCACCAATACAATGTAAGTAACTGACAATTCTAACATACTAATATAATTTAAAGCATAAAACATTTTTAATTGAAACATCCATAATGTTAATCCCAAAACATGTCATAAAGATAACATTAATGTCACTTTAACACAAGCCTACAGATTTTTAGAAATATGCACCCTTACTTGGGTATTTTAAAATTATTTTAGCAGCATAACCCTTAATTATAAATATGAAGAATATATATATATATATATATATATATATATATATATATATATATATATATATATATATTTAAATATCCACATAACCATTTTTAAATTTAATTGAACAAACAAAATTGAAATAACAATTTCCAGCCAAGAACACCAATATTTTCCATGGAGAAATTTATTTTCAAACAGGGTTTTTTTCTTTCTTTTCTTTCAATTTTGAAATAAGAACTAAGATGGGTTTTATTTGCAAACCAACTTAGGTTTTGAATGTTTCCAAACAAAAAAACATATATAATAAAACAACTAAATTTAATAATAAAGAACCTGGTATTTTGAATTTGAGGAGGTCTAGACGATACTTAGCTTCCAACCTTGCTTCCCAATCCAGTTCCATAGATTTCTATAGCTTAAATCCCAAAACCCACAAAATCCAACAATTCCTCCTATTTTCATCTTTTCCAAAATTTCACCCTCTCCAAAATTGTGAAGCCAAATTCAAACATAAGAATAAAACCCTAAAAATCCTACAACCACCCTCATCAATTCTCCAAAACAGAAAATGCAAAATATCTTAATTTCTTCAATTTTTGAATTCAAACTTTCAAATTTGACTTTTAAATCATTTTTCTTATTTTTTTCAATTTCAACAAATATCCAATCATTTCCAAAATGAATTGCTTAATTCAAATTAATTAATAAAATAAATCTAATCCAACATTAAATTATTTTATTGATTAAATTAAATTAATTAATAATTGTAAATAACATTTTCCACATTATAACCAGATTAGTTAGATCAACCTCTTAAATACATAAAACCATTTAATTACCTCTTTCTAACTTGCAATTAAATAACAAAGAGAGGGAACAATATTCAAACCAACACAACCCGACAAACACTTGACGACATACTAGGACTAGGGTGACAACTTGGCATGGAAAACCTAGCTACTATCTCCCAATCGAATACCGTTGGGCATTGAACATGCTCCAACCTCTAAAACCAGGTGGATTCGATGTCCTATACCTGTCAACCTGAAAATCAAGTAAAAAAAAACATATAATATAAACAACATAAAATACACACCGTGAAGAGGAAATCACAGGATCATAGGGCATTCACAAGCGAGTGATGCGATACCGTCCCCTTCACCAATACAATGTAAGTAACTAACAATTCTAACATACTAATATAATTCAAAGCATAAAACATTTTTAATTCGAACATACATAATGTTAATCCCAAAACATGTCATAAAGATAACATTAACGTCACTTTAAAGATAGCGATCAAAAGCAACCGAGTACCATAGACAAGGTACTAATAGAAAGCACACATAAAAGGCATCTGAATAAACAGAAACACATCAAAGCAACATACCCACACAAGGACACACTGACCAACCAGAAGGAAAAACGAAGGGGTATTACATCCTCCCCCCCTAGGGTTAGACTTACTCCTGGAAACCTACAAACAAGTTGGGATATAACTCCCTCACACATAATGCACCAAATCAAAACCTCATCTACACACCAAGGTATTAAGTGAGGTACACAACTTAAAAGACTACACCACTGAAATCTTTATGGTTCCATCATAATCCCAGAGTACCCAGTGTTTAAACCTAGGCTCTGATACCATGTGTAATGCCCCGCAATGTAACCCTAGAGGAAGTTGCAAAGAACTACTTATACAGACTAATTTTTTTTTTTGTTTAAGTACAATTAACAAGCAAGTTCACTACCCATTGCCAACAACCTCTAAGGTCACGAGATAGAGGTTATATAGAACCTCAACAAAAAACATGAACTTAAACCATGCCATTCATTTACTTAACAATTTAGAAACACATAAATTCCAACAAGATAAATTACATCCACCATAATAGTTACAATATGATCATAAACAACAATAATTTAATAAAGAGATTACATCACTCATTCCTCAAATGAGGCAAGTCCAATAAATAAGGTTACGATACAACTTCCACCTCGATAACAAATGAGGGGTAATAAGTTACAAGAACAACTGAAATGAAATAAAGTAAGAACTGATACTGAATCAAACGAGCTCTCCAACTGGAAGTCTCGTCCACATGATCATGAAGAAAGAACCCAATGGATTTAGGTGCACGCCACCCAACCAAGTGGAACCGAAAGGCCCACCCCCTATGCTAGGAGATAGTAACAAGGAATCCTAACCAAGACCAACACCTCTAGACATAGGCTAAATCATAATTGTACCAAACTGAAACAACCAATCACATGAACCTCACAAGTACAACACAGGTATAACATACACACATCACAAGTGCATCACAAGTATAACCCAACATGGTTACATTGCTTCCAGATATAAATCAGATCAAGTATGTTATGAGAACCATACACACAAAATCAAACACCAACCATGGTCACATCAGGTATGTTACGGAAACCATACCCACAATAAACAAGTACCAACTATGGTCACACAAAGTTTCATCACACAACACATCATGAGTTAGCCACTGTGGATCATCATGATGGTGGCCTCAACCGGTCCTCTGCCTCATAATTACTAATGTGAAATCAAAAACCAACTATTGTCCTAGACAGAGTGTCATCACATAGCTTGTCATGAGTTACCCATTGCAGATCGTCAAGATGTTGGCCTCAAACCTATCTCTGGCCCTCATACTTAATAATGCAGAATCAAATACCTTTTGTACAGACAAGATAGATGACCTTTCCATTCCAGGCCTTCCCACCCATCCCAAGCCTAACCGAGCACATGGGTCCATGGGTGAGGCATAATTATCTTCATTAGTGAGAAGTTAGTCCTAATCTTCTAAGTATTGTTTTAGTTATCACTTGATTAAACCACTTTCGAAGGTTACCCAATCTTAGCTCTTCTAGGCTCTGGCCCCTACAGAAGCCACTCTTCTACTTGACAACACACATACCAAACAAACCCAATCACCAAGGGTAACAAAGTGCACACAAACAAGATACCATGACTCTCCGTTTTCAAGAGGCAACACAAGTTCAACCCCTGTCCAAACACTTGGAGGCAAGAAGGTAAAAAAGTCACTCCTGACAAGGAGGCACTAATCAGATAATCCATTCCTAAACCAAGGAGGTAAAAAACATCCCCGTTTGTGAAAACTGGGTTATTAACTGACTACGCACCATGCACTACCCAAGGGGTACAAAATAGGTTGACAAACGCAAAATGACAACCCACATAACTGAAAAACCCATCTAGAGGACTTACGAATAAAACATTCCTTTAACCCATTTCCCAAACAAGAGCACGAAGGGAATATTCACTGAAGGCACATGAAATAAACTACCTTTGGATATTCTAAATCCATTTCCTCATTACATTACATAATTCATTACATCGATAAAACTGAATTAAGAAATCATCTTTTCAGATAAGGGAGAAATTAACACTAATATTTAATTCCCTAATTGCTCTTAATAAAATAGGCATTTTCAACTATAACTCGTAACATTTCGCTTTAATATATATAACCGTTTGTCCTTGCAAACTAAATCATTATAAAATAAATCAATTAATTTCATTATCAACACATTAATTACAAATCCAACATTTGCCCTTTTCAAATCTATTGTTTTAAAATAAAAACAATAATTGACTATAAACTCAATATTTTAAATTTTCCAATTATATTTAAATCAAATTAATAGTGGGACCTTTGCACATCAATTTAAATTTCACAATTACATTAAATCCAACATCAATTAGAATAATATTTTAATATATGTATATATTTAGAAAATATATATACATATATCAAAATAAAAAACATAACTAAATAAATAATATTATAATACTATATAATATAATATTAATTATCTACTACATATTATATTAAATATTAGAAATATAATATTAAATATTATAAAAATTAAAAGTTTAATTTTGAATTATATATTTTATATTTTTTATGCTCTCATAAGGCTTCGGGCCATGCACAAAGCAAGAGGCGGAGGGAAGGGCGCCGAGCACAGGTTTAACACAGGGCAGCAGAGGCAGCGTTGGTTGAGCGGTCACTGCACCCACTGCCGAACCCCACAGTCGGGCATGGTGGTGTAAACACTGCCGACCTGACGGTGGGTTTCAGCTATGTGTGCAACTGAGCCACGGGGCGACCGGGGGAGCCCGCGCTAGGCGCAGCTCTCTCCCCACATGCCTCCCATGGGGGTGCGGTGGGGAGATGAGCCCCCAACACCTCCCCAACTTGTTTTTAATTTTTATTTTTTTTTATAAATTTAATTTAATTTTTGTCTTTAACACAAGTCTGCAGATTTTTAAAAATCCGCGCGCTTACTTGGGTATTTTAAAATTATTTTAGCAGCATAACCCCTAATTATAAATATGAAGAATATATATATCTAATTCAATGAATATATATATATATCCATATATTTAAATATCCACATAACCATATTTTAAATCTAATTGAACAAACAAAATTGAAATAGCAATTTGCAGCCAAGAACACCAATATTTTCCATGGAGAAATTTATTTTCAAACAGGGTTTTTTTCTTTCTTTTCTTTCAATTTTGAAATAAGAACTAAGATGGGTTTTATTTGCAAACCAACCTAGGTTTTGAATGTTTCCAAACAACACAACATATATAATAAAACAACTAAATTTAATAACAAAGAACCTGTTATTTTGAATTTGAGGAGGTCCAAACGATGCTTAGCTTTCAACCTTGCTTCCCAATCCAGTTCCACAGATTTCTACAACTTAAATCCCAAAACCCACAAAATCCAACAATTCCTCCTCCTTCTATTTTCATCTTTTCTAAAATTTCATCCTCTCCAAAATTGTGAAGCCAAATTCAAACATAAGGATAAAACCCTAAAAACCCTACAACCACCCTCATCAATTCTCCAAAACAGAAAATGCAAAATATCTCAGTTCCTTCAATTTTTGAATTCAAACTTTCAAATTTGACTTTTAAATCATTTTTCTTATTTTTTTCAATTTCAACAAATATCCAATAATTTCCAAAATGAATTTCTTAATTCAAATTAATTAATTTAATTAATTAATAAAATAAATCTAATCCAAGATTAAATTATTTTATTAATTAAATTAAATTAATTAATAATTTTAAATAACATTTTCCACATTATTACTAGATTAATTAGATCAACCTCTTAAATACATAAAGCCATTTAATTACCTCTTTCTAACTTGCAATTAAATAACAAAGAGAGGGAACAATATTCAAACCAACACAACCCACAAACACTTGACAACATACTAGGACTAGGGTGACAACTTGGCACAAAAAACCTAGCTACTATCTCCCAATTGAATACCGTTGGGCATTGAACACACTCCAACCTATGAAACCAGGTGGAGTCGATGTCCTGTACCTGTCAACCTGAAAATCAAGTAAACACAACATATAATCTAAACAACATAAAATACACACTGTGAAGAGGAAATCACGGGATCACAGGGCGCTCGCAAGCGAGTGATGCGATACTTTCCCCTTCACCAATACAATGTAAGTAACTAACAATTCTAACATACTAATATAATTCAAAGCATAAAACATTTTTAATTCGAACATCCATAATGGTAATCCCAAAACATGTCATAAAGATAACATTAACGTCGCTTTAAAGATAGCGATCAAAAGTAACCGAGTACCATAGACAAGGTACTAACAGAAAGAACACACCAAAGCAACATACCCACACAAGGACACACTAACCAACCAGAAGGAAAAATAGAGGGGTATTACATCCTCCCCCCCTAGGGTCTGGCTTACTCCTGGAAGCCTACAAACAAGTAGGGATATAACTCCTTCACACATAATGCACCAAATCAAAACCTCGTCTACACACCAAGGTATTAAGTGAGGTACACAACTTAAAAGCCTACATAATTGAAAGCTTAATGGCTCCATCATAATCCCAGAGTACCCAGTGTTTAAACCTAGGCTCTGATACCATATGTAACGCCTCGCCACGCAACCCTAGAGGAAGTTGCAAAGAACTACTTAAACGAACTAATTTTTTTTTGTTTAAGTACAATTAACATGCAAGTTCACTACCCATTGCCAACAACCTCTAAGGTCATGAGACAGAGGTTATATAGAACCTCAACAAAAAACATGAACTTAAACCATGCCATTTATTTACTTAACAATTTAGAAACACATAAATTCCAACAAGATAAATTGCATCCACCATAATAGTTACAATATGATCATAAATAACAATAATTTAATAAAGAGATTACATCACTCATTCCCCGAATGAGGCAAGTTCGATAATTAAGGTTACAATACAACTTCCACCTCGATAAAAAATGAGGCGTAATAAATTACAAGAACAAATAAAATGAAATAAAGCAAGAACTGATACTGAATCCAACGAGCTCTCCAACTGGAAGTCTTGTCCACATGAATTTTTTTGACTTTAGTTTTTTCATATTTATTTCTTTGTGTTTTATTTTCCCCTTTTCAATATTCTTATCTTATTTGTTTACTTTCTATATTCTAACTTTCTCTCAACCTTCCTCTACCTCTTTCTCTTGCTTTATTTATTTATTTTATTTTCCTTTTATTAATTTTATTTATTTCATAATCATGTTTCTTTTTATCTAATTTATTAGCCCATTCTTTCCCTTCATGTCATCTCTCTACTTTTCTTTTTATCTACATTTATTTTTTATATTCTACTAATGGTTTTGATTTTTTTGAATATCTGGAATATTGAGAGGGAGTTGTGAATTAGTATTCCATAAAACCAACCAAATAAAATCAATATAAAAATTATCACAATTCTGATTAAATCGGCAAGAGAGAACATGGAAACAAGACAATGCATCAACACACATGAACACCGGGATTTTTATGTGGATCACTCAAAAAGGGAAAAACCATGGTCAGGGCTAACTCACAATATATTATATCTAAATACAAGATATTAAAGGGATCAATGCCAGTACTCACTATCCTTGAAAGGCCCACGACCTGAATACAAAAGATGGCTAATTGCCAAGATACAAAAGTTATGGCTCATTGCCAAGAGTATGAACTGATAGAATACAACTTTTGTGTGTAGGGTTCAGTTCCAATGAAGCTTTGAATAAGAAGTACTGCCTCTCACAACAGTCACTCAACAATTTTGTTTTGAACCTCAACTGATAAAGCATTTAGGCTTGGATCTTCACATATTCCTTGATCCTTTTCGCACTTCACTACACCTCACCACATACCGTAACTTCTCTAATTTTCCTTTAAAGAATCTTATATATATACAACTATATCTTATTCATCAATTAGGTCAACCTAATTAGATGAAATAAAAATAATAAAAAATATTATTTTCGGTACTATATATGATTTAAAATATTTCTATCCATGTAGTGCATCATATCAATTTGGCATAGGTCTATGAAAAATATCCACAAGGTCTATCTAGTCTTCTTAATGTGTGTCATACTTTAGGTCACCCAAGACTAGGATATAACCACAAAAGCTCCAAACCAACATACAAACCTCAAAGAAAAAACCATCTAGATCCGATATTACATCAATTTATCATCACACTACCACCATAGATACTACCATTAGAATCACAACATTAGAGTGCTCTCTTTAAGAAAATGCGGAGTCTCCACTGATATGTAGAGGGAAGAAACACTTGTAGAGTACAAAGATCCATTTTTTCAATGATAACTTTCTGCTCACAACACAAAAATTCTCAAGATCTAGGATATAGCTATCTAAATGAGAAATTATACCACAGTTAAGAGATTAGAGTCAAATATTTTCTTGTGGTTATTTCTAGACTCAAAAACCAACTCACTGGTTCATCATAAAAGAACACTTCTAGTAGAGAAAAAACTTTTGGTAAACTAAGTAAGCTTCCCTTATAGTTGTCACCATGTTGACATCAATGCCAAGACAAGAACAACTAGATCAAACCACATATACTTCATTCTCATATTGTAAGGCTCCATATTTCCAACAATCTCCCCCTTTGGCATTGATGGTGACATGCATGCCAATATTTTTTTCCACTATAAGGCAACTGATCTGTAAATGGATCTAGACTAAATTGCAGATTGAATGCTTAATTAAAACACAACTTTGCAGAATTTTAATTCATGCATACATTAATGAAATTATGCATCCAAACTTAAGATGAGTAACAGAATTGAGAGAAAAGAAGCTAGAAGGTGCAAACAGAGTTTGATTACGGAGTTCACCACAAATGTGACTACGTCTCCGGGTCGGCTCCAATAGAGAACAACCGATCCGATTAATCTTTGAAATTCAGTTACAAATGCACCAAGACCATTCCTTCGAGCACTTCGGCAGCATAACAAACTCCGACATACAAGAATGGCTCAAAGATCTTCTTTCTTCGTATCACCCGACACCTGTTTCTCTCAACTTGAAAAATCTGAAAATTCTCTATCCACAACTCACTCACAGTCTCCCCTTTTATACATAAAAATAACCCAATTTGGCCCTTAACCAAAAGATTCACAATAATCCCCCCTATCTCTATTTTTACATATAAATCCATATTAAAAATCCCTTAATATTTTTTTTGATTTAATTTAAGCCCTATTATCCTTATTCGGGCTTTAACTATTTCCCTTAGTTACAATTAATCCTTGAAAAGGATTATTGTTTAACAATTTGGAGGGAATTATTTAAAATAGGGGTATTTGGTTTCCACAGTTCAAGAAAAACATCCGATGCCAACCATATTCTAAAGATATCGAATGGCTTGTTGGTGACCGAACATTTTGGAATCCCGGTGGTTCCGGGTTCAACTCCCGACTGTTATAATTTTATCCATATTCAAAACTAACAACATAACAAAACAAATCACCCGCCACTAATAGGTAAACACAGGCTGTATGGTGCAACAGTTGCACAGAAGTTTCAGCCATGTGAGGTGTGGGGATTGAATCCCCCCAACAACTTTTAACCAACAAACCAACTAACAAATTTGAATCCGCCGGTAGACATGGGAGACACTTCCTTTTTCAATGAAAATATCTACCGGATCAGGCCTCCCCACTGAAGACCTTTTGGACCTCCAAAAGTGACATTTACTCTGACATTAAGTGAGGACCTGGCCTTCCCACTTGTCCTGTATCCTCTGTACATCTGCATACCTGGCTCACAAGCACAATGAATACTGCAATAACATTGTTGAACATAAACATAACTTTATCAATTCCATAAGCATCTACATCAACTGTCGTAGCCACTAACCAACAAAAATTGACTAGCATCAAGCTGAACAATAATGCAGAAATGAAAGAGAATAAATCAACAAGATATCGATCTTTTACAACAGGAACATTTTTATCCAAGGAACCATCAATTCTTTCAATCATCATTCCCTCATGTTGTACTGCAGGTGCGTCCTGCAACATCTGAACTTGGTTAGCTACTCCAAGTTCAAGTGTAGAACCACCTATACTGACAGACATAAGAGTTAACTCTTTACTTGCATTAATTACCTTCTTTAACTGCCCCGTGTTTGCAAAAGAACGATCAGTCTTAATCCTGTGAGAATGTACGATATACTGGATGCCATCTTTAAACAAGTGATAATGATTCTTTTCCCTGTAGAAAATAGCTTTCTTGTCATATAGATAAGGGCTACCCAGAACTATCCCACAGATATCTAGTGGAACCACATCAAACTGTACTTCATCCACAAACTTGCTAGTGATTGTGAATTTTAAAGTGCATTGTCTTGTTACTTGCAACTTATCATTTTCACAAATCCAGCCTAGTGGATAAGGTTTCTTATGCTGTGTAGTTTTTAATCCCAAGTTTCTTACAACACTTTCAGAAATTAAGTTAACTTGAGAATCACTATCTATGAGTGCATCAATTTTACTGTTCTTAGCAACAACCCTTAAATGAAAAAGCTCATTCCTTTTTTCATCTTCAGAGGCATCATTAACTTTAGAAGTAGAAGCACAACTATCAAAGGAAACATTGGAATTAGGAGCTTTACCTTTCAAACCCATAGTTGTTATCTTAGTTTCATCATCAGAATCGGAGCCAAGATCCATAACAACATTTGTGGATTTCTCCTTACCCTTCTGTTTCTGATTCTGTCTTTGAGCCCACTTAGGCTTCAATTTGGGATGCAACTTCCAATAATGATCTTCATCATGACCCTTCCTATCACAATGAGAGCAAGAAAGCTTGTCATCC
Organism: Sequoiadendron giganteum; assembly: GCA_007115665.2. Taxonomy (NCBI): domain Eukaryota; kingdom Viridiplantae; phylum Streptophyta; class Pinopsida; order Cupressales; family Cupressaceae; genus Sequoiadendron; species Sequoiadendron giganteum. Next base: position 536,585,728 of record CM021109.1, read on the forward strand.
TTCTTAACTGTAGCTGCCTTCTTTCCTTTCCTTGTCTCTACAACTTTAGAAGATTTCTTTACAGAGTTATCATTATCAATGAAAGACCCCTTTCCCCTCAACTCTAAGTGTGTAGCTTAAATAGTCACTTCATCCAAATTACAAGGGTTCAATACCAAAATGGAATGTCTAAGATATGAATGAAGACCTCCTATGTACTTTAACAAAGTATCTTGGGTGTACAAAGGAACATTCAAAGCAATAGCCCTTTTTCTAAATTCATGGGTGTACTCCTGGACAGATTGACCCTTCCCTTGCCTAAACATTTGCCAGTCCATCATTAACTATTGCATATGGCCTAAGGGATAGAATTTCTTTTTAAGAGCATTAATAAATTTTGCCCAAGTTAAATTGACTCTACCATGCTGTGAAATTTCTGCCTTAGTCTTACTCTCCCACCAGGTTAAAGTTGTACCTCCTAACCGAAGAGTAGCTAATTGGATCCTATCAACATCATCTAATAGGTTTTGGACTCTACAGTAGACTTCTACTTGCTGAATCCAATCATCCAATTTTTCAGCATTAAGTTCACCACAATACTTAGGCAAGTCAAATTTTACATCCAATTTAATTTTAGGCTTATGCCCATTCTTGAAAGGATTAAAAGAATTAGAATAAGGAGAAGAGGGAGAAGAGGGAGAAGAGGGAGGAGAAGGAGAAAAGGGGTGATCTGGTTGCTTGCCACCATCTCCATGTTGTTTCCCTTTCTTGTCTTCATGAACATCTTTCTTCGACGAACCTCCTTCACATTCCTTTCGTTCTTGTCTTTCTTGGAAAAGGATGTCCACCTTAGCCTTCATCTCGAGGAATGCTCTTCGGAATTCCTGCTCACTGATTTCTTCAGGAACCTCCATTCCAGACACAGACATCTTCATAAAACTTCTTCACTTCCCGATCTCAGGATTAAAGTCTTCAAGCTTGCCTTCACCCTTTTGAATCCTGGATCTCGTTAACATTCAAGAAAACAACTGCAATAATAGTCAACTGAGCTCTGATACCACTTGATCTGTAAATGGATCTAGACTAAATTGCAAATTGAATGCTTAATTAAAAACACAACTTTGCGGAATTTTAATTCATGCATACATTAACGAAATTATGCATCCAAACTTAAGATGAGTAACAAAATTGAGAGAAAAGAAGATAGAAGGTGCAAACAGAGTTTGATTACGGAGTTCGCCACAAATGTGACTACGTCTCTGGGTCGGCTCCAATAGAGAACGACCGATCCGATTAATCTCTAAAATTCAGTTACAAATGCACCAAGACCATTCCTTCGAGCATTTCGGCAGCATAACAAACTCCGACGTACAAGAATGGCTCAAAGATCTTCTTTCTTCGTATCACTCGACACCTGTTGATGTAGATGCTTATGGAAGTGATAAAGTTATGTTTATGTTCAACAATGTTATTGCAGTCTTCATTGTGCTTGTGAGCCAGGTATGCAGATGTACAGAGGATATAGGACAAGTGGGAAGGCCAGGTCCTCACTTAATGTCAGAGTAAATGTCACTTTTGGAGGTCCAAAAGGTCTTCAGTGGGGAGGCCTGATCCGGTAGATATTTTCATTGAAAAAGGAAGTGTCTTTCATGTCTACCGGCGGATTCAAATTTGTTAGTTAGTTTGTTGGTTAAAAGTTGTTGGGGGGATTCGATCCCCACACCTCACATGGCTGAAACTCCCGCGCAACTGTTGCACCATACAGCCTGCGTTTACCTATTAGTGGCGGGCGATTTGTTTTGTTATGTTGTTAGTTTTGAATATGGATAAAATTGTAACAGTCGGGAGTTGAACCCGGAACCACCGGGATTCCAAAATGTTCGGTCACCAACAAGCCATTCGATATCTTTAGAATATGGTTGGCATCGGATGTTTTTCTTGAACTGTGGAAACCGAATACCCCTATTTTAAATAATTCCCTCCAAATTGTTAAACAATAATCCTTTTCAAGGATTAATTGTAACTAAGGGAAATAGTTAAAGCCCGAATAAGGATAATAGGGCTTAAATTAAATCAAAAAAAATATTAAGGGATTTTTAATATGGATTTATATGTAAAAATAGAGATAGGGGGGATTATTGTGAATCTTTTGGTTAAGGGCCAAATTGGGTTATTTTTATGTATAAAAGGGGAGAGTGTGAGTGAGTTGTGGATAGAGAATACTCATAATTTTCAAGTTTTTTTTCAGGTGATAAAGTCTTGAAGCTGTGGTGACACGAAAGAGAGGTCTTGTGGAGATTCTTTGAGCCATTCTTGTACGCCAGAGCACTGTTATGCTGCCGAAGTGCTTGGAGAATGGTTGTGGTGCTTTTGTAATTGATTTTGGAGTTAATCGGATCGGTCTCTCTATTGGAGTGGACCCGGAGACGTAGTCACGTTTGTGATGAACTCCGTTACCAATTTGTTTGCACTTCTTCTCTCCTCTCTCATGTTCTGATTTGTCACTTTAAGTTTCAGTTTTAATGCATAAATTTGTTAATGTATGCATGAATTCAAATTTCGTAAACTTGGAATAATCATTGTAAAAGTTTAAGCATTCCATTTTGCAATCTAGTCTAGATCCTATACAGATCAGCAACTAAAATAATACCCCTACCAAAACTATTCTAAAAAATGTTTTTCCTCTATCTATCTCTATCTCTCCCCCTTTGACATAAATGGCAAAGGGTGGGGTCCAGTATATATGTGTGTACATAAAAAATTGACCAAAAAGATATGAACACAAAACAAATTGTATTAACCTAAAGATGAGGAACCTTTGAGATCCTTCAGTGTTCCTTCCATGAAGTTTTGCCTTCTTCCCATGTATCTTTCACACTTAAAAGAGTGTTGTGAAATAGTTCAAGCATGGTCAAGGAATCTATACCATTTTATAAAGTATTAGGACTACGATTATCTCTAATAGATTACCAATACTATCAAGAGCACTAGATACAAGATTTTGCTCGAGTTTTATCATATCTTTGAGTGTCGAAAACTTCCTAATCACTTTTGTTCTTTGATCTTGCAAGGAAAAGAATTTGTCTTGAAGCTACATAATGTAGGACCACCTTTAATTATTTCTATCATCTTCCAATCTATATGTATCTACTTGAGTGCTCATTTAGGTTTCACTCTTCCTTATCTCATCTCTCATATTGAGTGTACTACCAGACCTATTTACGAAAAAAGAAAGCAGTTCCTGAGCCTCTTCCTCACAAACCTGTACACTCTCTAATTCCTTTACCACTCTTTGATGTGCATTTGCACTTTTTTTTTATATCTTTTAAATTTCCTTCTACAAACCCAATTCCAGCATGCACTTCTAGATCAAAGATATAGAATTTCAAAGAATTAATCATGTTTTTGAGATTTTCCACAATTGATATAGATAAATCAAATTTAGCACTGGGAATCACCTTCTGTAATTATTTTAAATCTCCTTGAATATCTATACTATCATTCTCATGTTGATCTCTTTTTTATTCAATTCCTTTTGTGACTTCTTGTTTGAAAAAACTCTTTCTCTTCTTCCCTATTCTAGTTGCACGACTAGAGGCTTCACCTTCAATGGGATTCTTAGGGATCTCAAAAGTAATTCTTGCATAATAGTCAATCTTAACCTTAGACACTACAAAATCTAACTCAGATATCCACACCAATTTGGGTTCAGCTACTTCCATATGATAGAAATCTATAGAAACTAGAAAATTAATACTTTTGGAGTATCTTTCAGTTACACTTCCTAGAATTGTTAATATTTTGCTCATTCTCATTTGAAATTTTCCAAAGAATGCATCAAGAGCAGTCTCTTGAGCATCTAAACGACCAAGATTTATCATTAAATTCCTGATATATTGGGAAATAGGTTATGCATTTGTCCATTCTACTCTTCCTATTATCAATAACTCTTTTAAGAAGTAAAACAGTAGGCAGACAATCAAATTCCCATACCGAAATGTATTTTTCTTTCTTTTCCTGATTCCCTTTAGATTCTTCAAGAGATGTATTTAAAGTATCTCACACAAGTCATAATCCATACCTCTTCTAACCATATCAATATTAGTGCGAACAAAAAAAATATAAACTATGAGATCATTGCTAGGTAAGCAAACTTTCTGACTAATAACCATCACAACATACCTAATGACCAAATCCTCATTTTTTTCTCAAAACAAGTTCTTTTCCTTCGATGGTCACACTAGTCATCCCAATTATCTCTTGTTCATCCAAAAATTTTTTTTAGTAACTGGTCCAAAGGAACACAAACCAATTACATCTCTGATAACTTCTCTAGTAATCAAATGTGCTTCATCGATACACCATGAATCCTGCTCAAAACTATCTGAATATACTTCTTGTTGAATTTGAATAGAGGGTTTCTGACATACATCCAACTTCTTCTCAACTAATATTTTTTAAGCATCAATATTTTATTCCAATTCATTCTTCCATAGGATACTTAAATGAACCGGTGACATTTCCTCAATCTTACTATAGATTTATGCATAGATATATTCATAGGGAAATACTCTAGGAGGAATACAAGAGAATGCACCAATTGATTCTTCCAACATATTTTTCAAATATTTCCTTAATTTAACTTGCAATCTATCTAAAATATTCACAACCTTCGAATTATCCATTGCATAAAAGAGTGAAATCTTGTGAAGGAAAAATACCTTTGTAATAGCCAACAAAGAATAGGATAGATGTCCAGCTTTCAGGGAACACTTTGAATCCACTTCAAATTCTTCTTCCTTCAAACCCTGAAACTCTGAGTTGCTTTGGTTTTTCAAAAATTCCTTTGCATGCTTCTCCAAAAATACATATTCCTTTTAAATATGATTTCCTTGATACATATGAATTTATTTCTTTCATTCCAAATGATTTTTCAATAAATGCTTCAAATTGCAAGTAGATCACCTCAAAATTCATGTGCACTTCCATCCTTTCAAATTTTGCAACCTTCATTCTTCACACATTCAACTGAAAAATTCCTTCTGAATTTGTTATCATATTAAATATACGTCTATCAAGATGTGATATAAGTATCAACGAGGGGGTTTATTAGATTTTTTGATAATTGATCCCCCTTACTCATTAATGGATTTCCAAAATTGATGGGTGTATCTGCACCAAAATTTGGCACATATAATACTAATGATTTTGATTTAAGTTGCTCGAATTATCCTTCCTTTCTCCAAATTATTTTCATCTCTTTTCTTACTTCTTCTAGATCAATTATTTTTTCAGGTTTCTTTGATGAATAGTTATTTTTTCTCCTTCTACAGTCATTAGCAAAACATTCTGGATTGCTGCAATCACAACAAACAACATTCTTCCTTCCATACTTTCTTTCATTCACTATATATTCAAACTGATTAACCTTGTGTCCAAACTTCTTTCACTTAAAACATTTGGTAGAGAATGATAGGGTATCATTCATTCTATTTTTGTAGTCCTTTTTCTTTTGATCAAATTTATTGTTGGAATGACAAGAACCATTGAAAGAAAATTACCTTTGAGCATTAGGTTGTCTTATAGGAGCTCTTCTGGTATTTTTTCTTAAGTTATTGATTTGTCCATCATTGCACTGAGTCTTCTTGTTAGGATATTGCTTTGTTTTTGAACTTTGACCTTCTTCAAATCCTAAACCACTTTTTTCCATTGTTGGTCTCTAAGAAATAATCAATTCATCAAGCATTGCAGAGCTTGCCTTAAATTTGTCCTCAATTTTTTTTTCATTTTCTAGATCTGATCTCAAAATTTGTTTTTCTTGCTTGAGCTTGACACATTCATCCATCTTCTCTCGAAGTTCAAATTGTTGATGGACTTCAATTCTTTTCATTCTTTCCAATGTTGTAGTAGTCTAGTGATCTCATCATGTTCTCTTTTCAATTGATCATAGGCTTCTTCATATCTACTCCTCAAATATTTGATGCAATCATTCGCTTCCTTTAGCTTATTCTTCAAAACTTAAATTTCTTTTGAATATCCAATAGATATCACTTCCAGAGGAAAAAAATCCTATATTCAAATTCCAAGACCTTCCTCAAGCTGTTAGGCTCCTTCAAAGGAACCAAGCTTTGATACCAATTGTTGAATATCTAGAATACTGAGAGGGGGGATGAATCAGTATTCCATAAAATCAGTTAAATAAAGACCATCTAAACATTATCACAATTCTGATTGAATCGACAAGAGAGAACATGGAAATAAGACAATGCATCAACACACATGAACACCAAGAGTTTTACGTGGAAAACCCAAAAAGGGAAAAACCAAGGTGAGGGTTAACTCACAATATATTATATTTGAATACAATATATTACATGGCTCACTTCCAGGACTCACTGTCCTTGAAAGGCTCACAACCTAAATACAAAATATGACTAACTGTCAAGATACAAAATTTATGGCTCACTTCCAAGAGTATGAATTGATAGAATACACTTTTTGTGTGCAGGGTTCAGTTCCAATGAATCTCTCAATAAGAAGTATTGCCTCTCAAACTAGTTGCTCAACAATTCTATTTTGATCCTCAATTGATAAAGCATTTAGGCTTGGATCTTCACATATTCCTTGATCCTATTCACGCTTCACTACACCTCACCACATACCACTACTTCTCTACTTTCTCCTTCAAATAATCTTATATATACAAGTATATCTTATTCATCAATTAGGTCGACCTAATTAGATGCAATAAAAATAATCAAAAACATTTTTGTTGGCATCATATATAATTTAAAACATTTTTATCCATGCAGTGCATCATATCAAGTTGGCATAGATCTAGGAAAAATACCCACATACAAATCTCAAAGAAAACACCTTCTAGATCTGATATTACATTAATTTCTCATTACACTACCACCATAGAGACTACCATTAGAAATGAAACATTAGAATGTTCTCCTTAAGAAAATGTAGAGTCTCCCACACTAATATGCAGAGCAAAGAAACACTTGTAGAGTATAGAGATAAACTTTGTCAATGATAACTTTCTACTCACAACACAAAACTTCTCAAGATCCAAGATATAGCTATCTGAATGAGACATGATACTATGGTTAAGATATTAGAGTAAAATATTTTCTTGTGGTGATTTCCAGACTCAAAAACCAACTCACTGGTTCATTAGAAAATAACACTTCTAGTAGAGAACAACTCCTAGTAAACTAATAAAGATTCCTATATAGTTGTCACCATGTTGACATCAATGAAAACACAAGAACAACTAGATCAAACCTCATATACCTCATGCTCATGTTGCAAGGCTCCATATTTCCAACAAATTCAATCTTTTTTATTTTTATTCTCTTTTCATCTAATTTTATTCTCTTTTTTCATTTAACTTTTTTTCTGTCTATCCATTGTTTTATATTTGTTATTTCGTATTCATATTTCTTTTATTATACCTCTCTTTATTATTTTACCTTTGTTTATTTATGTTTTATCAATCTTGATCGCTCCCACTCACTTACTCACACTTCATTTTCATTTTTCTTCCATCATATCCCCTAGGGCTTGTTAATTTCCTTGCATGACCCCTAGCCCCATGGTAACTTGGACTAGTGGTAGACTTTATGACCATATTATGTTAAATGAACTTATGCATGGGTGTGATGGTTATGTTGTGTAAATTATAGTACTAATGAATGTATTTATAACATTATCACGTTATTGGTGAAATCTAAATGCATTGATTTTTCTTATACCAACTCAGGCTAATGACTTGGTCGGTGGACTTGTGTGAGGTTTATTGCTGGTTGTAGGTACTCAGGGTGAAAGATGAGGTGGATTGTGTGGTATAGGGAGGAGATACAAACAAGATTTAAGGCCATATCTCAATGATAAACTGTATAGGTAACTTCACCCTAACCTAAGTTTTACCAAACCTAGTACTGGGTAAATTTTTTTTCTAAATGATCTTTGTAGTTGAACATGAAAGGTTGTCAAAGGTGATAAATCTGCAAAAATGAATTGAGCTCTTAAGGATATTTATTTTTTCTTGTTAACCCTAGGACCTTAGGCATTGATCATATTACCATCATCTATTTGGAATAATACTCATTATATTTTAGTACATTATAGAGTTAGTTGAAATATAAGTACTGCTAAGGAAATTTGAGATTCTATTATCTATTGTATCAGTAGTGATAGGATGATAAAAATCAATTTATATGTATCTTCCTTTAGCAACTAGGGATGAGTGTTGAATTGGAAAGAGTTTGGGTAAGCAAAAACAACTTAGAAACCTTCAATCTATAACTAAAACTACTTTAGGGAAGACCATAGAGTTCCTCTTCAAATTAATTAATGAAATATTCAAATAGCTCCTCTACCTTCTACAAGGGGGTCATTGGAAAGGTATGTTCCCTCTTCAAACACATTTTGATGATAAACAAATGTTGTAATAATATTTGAACATCTAAGTCCTCTATTAAGCCATGTTAAGTATGGTACAATAGAAAACCATCACTAAGTGGGTAGTGAGTTGTCTGCCTTACTAGCTTATGCTAGGAGTGAATAGATATCCCTTTTTGGTTGAATAACAACCATAAAAATTCGGGAATGAATGGAATTTGAACCCTTATATAACAAAACATTGAAATGGGTAGTTGATCCATAGAGGTGGTGGGCCTTAGAACCTATTGGTTTTAAATTAGGAACCTCTCTTACAGTTATAGTACTAAGGTGAGTGCAAGGACTAAATTTGACCACAATGCATGGAGTAGGACTCTAAGACGGAATAGGTAGAGGCTATAAACCTCTAATATGTAGTCTATTCCTATCCATTTGAGGTAATAATCAAAGGAAAAAAATCCTATGACTTGCTCAGAGATAAGTTTACCCATGCTCAAGATCGATAGTAGTCAAGGAGCATACTATGTCGATGGATTGTTAGCCAGCCCAATTAGACAATGGGATGGATTCCACAAAGATCATGTGGGCCTTAATTCCAATGAAATGTTGGTGATGCATACCCCATGTTACTCTAGAGGCCTGGATATATTTCACTAGGAGCATGTGGGCATTGGGGGTAGTAATAGGTAGTTGATGGACATCTAGTGTACGCTAGAGGGTTGGATGGTTTATCACCAGTAGCATGCGAGCCTTAGGGCCAACAACATGTAGGTGATAGAATAGATTGTTCTATTAGCCATTTGATGGAATACATGGTAGATAATTCTAATGAATCATAATTAGGTAAATGATTAGACATACCTTGTAGAATTGTCATGATATAACTATATATCTAGCTGGTTTCTTAGATATCAATGGTAGGAACACCTTGGGTGGCTATTCATTAGGAAGTTGACCCTATGCACTACATGTTGGTATAGATGTCTACTCTCTCACCATGGGCCTCAAAATCGACTTGAAGAGGTTGATAAAGATTATATCCACTTTGGAGGGATCATATTGTACCCCCAAGGTGAACCATGATAGGTTAAAGACATGGATTCCACATGACCTCACAAAACACTTAAGGTATGCTTTAGGTAATTTTAGTTGTGATTCCTTCATTGACCTTTTTGTTCTAAAATATTGACATTTCTGGAATGACTTGTTGTAGGTATGAATGGTAAGTTATTTGTTGCTATAAATTCACTTACATTATTGCCTTTATTTGTTGATTACTCATTATTATCATGATTGTAGTGTTGTCAAAAAAATGTGCATAATTTGTGGATCTTGTTGGGGTTGTTATCAAAACCTCTATCTTAATTTTTTATTTTTTTTGTTTGTTCTCCCTCTCTTAGATAAAATATTGAGATCTATTAAAGAGGTCCTAGCCAAAAAAATCACAAACTAAAACAAACTATAGATAGAAGAAAATCTATATGCTAACCTTCTTATTATGAATTTATGTTCATGTGAAATCCACAACATCTTCCTTATCCTCTAAGTGTAATACCCCTCCATTTTTCTCTATTGTGCAAACATTGTTCTTCTCTTTTATGTTGTATTTATATTAGTACTTTGACTATGGTACTCAGTTACTATTTGATCACTATTTGTATCGTGATTTGGTGTTGTATTTTGATGTGATGGTATTTTATTCAGATGTTATCATTATGGTATTCTTTAGATTAGCATAAGTGGATATTTGAATTAATAATGCTTTATGATTTTGACTAAATTAATATGTTAGATTCGTCAGTTAGTTACACTGTATTGGTGAAGGGGACATTATTGCACCACTCGCTTGCAAGCGCCCTGCAATTCTATGATTTCCCCTTCACGGTGTGTTTTAATAATGAAATATATATGCATGTGGATATACTCTTTGTTTGCAGGTTGATAGGTACATGACATTGACTCCACCTGGTTTCATAGGTTTGAGCGTGTCCATTGCCCAATGACATTCGATTGGGAGATAGTAGCTAGGTTTTCTATGCCAAGTCATCACCCTAGTCATAGTGTGTAGTCAGGTCTTAGTCGGGTTAAGTTGCTTTAATACTGTTCATTCACCTTGATCATTTAATTTCATGATCTAAAGGTAAATATGTGCTTATGTAGTTAAGTTGTTGATTAAATTTATCTGGTTTTATGTTAGAAATGTGATTTAATTTATTAATTAATTTAATCTAATTAATAAATAATTTAATCTTGGATTAGATTTATTTTATTAATTAATTAAGTTGATTGTGTTGAAATAAGTTAAGTTATTCATTTTTAAATTTATGGATTTATTGTTTGAAATTGAAAATTAAAGAAAAAAGTTTTTAAATGCATTTTAGAAAATTTTAAATGTAAAAATTGAAAAATGGAGATATTTGCTATTCTATTTTTGGAAAATTTATGAGGATGGTTGATGACATATTTGGAGAATTTTCCTTATTATTTGGATTTTTCATGAGTTTTGGTGGAATAAAAAATTGAAAGAAAAACAAGAGAAAAGGATTTTTTCTGTTTTTGGTTTTGGATCTGGAGAAAGAAGTTGGATCTATTGGAGAAGTCGGAATCAGAGGAGGAATCCAAAGCACCATTGTCAACCTCCAAGATTTTGAATACAGGTTTTCTTCTTAATCAATTAGTTTCATTTGCACATCATACGGGGTTTCAATATTTTCAAAAACATAAAGAAAATTTGAGAAACCCTGTATGATGTGCAAATGAAACCCATTTTAAATCTTGCTTCAAAATTTGAAAAAAAACCTATGTTTGTAAATGAACTGCTTCAAGAAAATATTGGTGTTCTTGGCTAGAAATTGTTATTTCAATTTTGTTTTCTCAATTAATTATGCAAATTCATTTTGTGAACATGTAAATATATATACATATATATATTATATATTAATTTAGTGGGGTTATGCTGGCAATTTTTTTTTGGAAAATGGCCAAATGGCGGATAAAGATCCATAGGGTTTTAAACCCTTTTTTTTTTTTTATAAAAAATTATTGGGAAAAAAAAAATAGGGGTGGGGAGGCATTGGGGGCTCACCCCCACCGTGCCCCATGGGAGGTGAGTGGGGGGAGCCACACCCAATTCAACCCCCCACTACCCCCGCGACCACTGCAATACACAACCGCCGCCATTGTCGGTGGGTGGCTATGCATAACACATCACCACCAACAATGGTGGCTAGTTGTGCACACAACTACCGCCACCCATGCTTACCAACGCGACCGAAAACAACTGCCCCAACCCTTAGGGTTAGTGTGCGGCCTATGGCACGTTTGAAGTTGTTTTTTTTTCAATAAATAAATAAAATATAATATATTAATATTTTATTATTATATTTTATAATATTAATATATTAATATATATTATGGTTAATATAATATGTATTAATATTTAATATTATATATATTTATATTAAATAAATAAATATAGATATATATAATATATATATATGTATATATATATAATACATAAGTGTATACATATATTATGTGTATATATGTTAAAATAATGATTTATTTGAGGGCATGAATTAAGTTTAATTAAGGAAATGAAATATTATAATTTTGGGTCAAATCATTATTTTTATTTCAAAATAATATATCTGATGGAGTAGTAGATTTGATTTTAAATAATATGCTTTTTTAAGATAAGTTAATTGTTTTAAAATGATTACGTTGAGAGAGGAAACAATATTTATTTTTAAACGATGTACTCTGATTGTAGAAATAAATGGTTATTTTGTTATTATTTAAAAACAAATAAGGAATTAAATATTGAGTTTTAATTTCATCCCTTATCTGAAAAAGACGTATTTTAAATCAGTTTTATTAATGCAATAAATTACTAAATGTTAATAAGGAAATAGATTTAGTAATTCCAAAGTAGATTTAATTCCTGTCTTCTTTGTCATCTTGATTGTGAACTATTTCCATTTTCATTTGGGGGAAATTGTGTATAGAGATTAATAAGTCTTCCAAATAGTGTTTCAGTTATGAGCTTTTTATATTATGTTAGTCAACCTTTGGATTACCTTGAGTAGTGCGTCTAACTGTATCCAATTTGTTACCTGGTGATCACGAACGGGGATGTGTTGACTTCATGTCGTGGATAGGGATTTGATATCCTTAGGTCGCACTTGTGTAACCTTGGGTTGTGGAGTTGCTCCACGTGTTGTCTTAAAGGAGTGGCTTGCAATGAGGACTGACACACAAAGTGGTGCTAGGATAACTCATTGTGAGCTATTTAATCGAGTGATAACGTAATTAAACTAATTAGAGGATTATGTAGTATCAAACACTTAATAAGATAATTATGCCTCGCTCATGGACACAAGGGCTTGTATAGACTTGGGATGAGACGAGAAGGCTTGGAATGGCAAGATTGCTATCTTGTCTCTACGAAAGATAAATGATTCCGTATTGGATTGTATGAGAGGCCAAAAGTCGTTAGAGGTTACAAGGATAACCCATGTAACATTGTGATGACACTTCTCCTAAGTCAACAATATGTTTGTATCAGTGATGCAATTGATTATGTAATTCTGGAAGCATTGTAACCATTGTGTTAAGTGATGTATTTGTATTTGATTTAGTTCAGTTGTGTTTTAGCCTGTCTAGAGGTAGATGGTCTTGGCTAGGAATCCTTGTTACTATCTCCTAGCACGGGGGGTGGGCCTTCGGGTACCACTTGGTTGGGTGGAACATGCACCTTACTCCATTGGGTATTCTTCTTGTTCGTGTGGATGAGATTTCCAGTTGGAGAGCTTGTGGGATCCAGTTTCATTTCATGCCTTATTTATTTCAGTTGATCTTGTGCTTTATTACCTCTCATTTGTTATCGAGGTGGAAAGTTGTAATTGTAATCATGCTTATTGGACTTAACTCATTCAAGGAATGAGAGATGTAATCTTATTGTTTAATTATTGATAAATGAAATTGCATGTTATCTCTTATGCTTTGATGTAATTTATCATGTATGGAGTGTATGTGTTTTAATTTCTTAAGTAAATAGATGTTATGGTTTCAATTCATGTTTTTTGTTGAGGTTCTAAATTAACCCCAATCTCGTAACCTTAGAGGTTGTTGGCAATGGGTAGTGAACTTGCATGTTAATTGCACTTAAATAAAAAAAAAATTAGTCCATTTGAGTAGTTAATTGCAACTTCCTCTAGGGTTGTGTGGCGGGGCGTTACACTAAGTGTGATAGAGATGTAGATAGGGATTGGTTAATCTATGCTAAAACTAAATTCACAAACCTATCTCCATATCCCCCTTCTTTCTATGAAAGAATAGAAGTCCATACCTATTTTGATCTTCAAAAGGGCTCTAGATTAGAATCTTTTGAGCAATAGGAGACATATCACAAGAAATTTGATAAAAAGGTTTTAGTGTAACTATTGAATGATACCATAAAAAATTGTCCCTTTTGACAACCTTAGCATCCTTCTCTACACTTTGGATAAAAATTTCCTCAAAAGCATTATTATTCGTCTTCACAATATTTGCATAATAGAATTGTGCAGGAAAAGAGGAGGTATCATGCTCTCCTTGTTTACTAGGATTCTAACATGCCTAACCCCAAACTCTCTTGTTTAAGAGATCATGTTTTAAGGAAGTATCTTCATCTTATGAAACATCTAGAGGATGTTTCATAACCATTAAATAGGATTAAAGGTGTCTTAGAAGCACCCTTGTTCTCCTTGATGAAATTTGCATAACATCTTTGCAAAGGTGAAGATGAGCTATCTTGTTTTTGTTTAGTACGATTTGAAGATTCCTCACCCCAAAAAATCTTGTTCAAGAGATCATGTTTTATGGAATATCATCATCTTAAGAAGAATCTAGAGGAAGGTGCCCACCTAAATAGGATAAATAAGTTCCATTTCACCATGTATAATTTTATTTCATGTATGGTAGTTTGATAATCAAGAAGTTAACAATAATGTGTTTAATTAGAAAGATTTTTTGACATGAGAATGGGATATTCTAATAGTGTAAAACATACTTCTATATCTTTTCCCCTATACAACCATGCATCCTCAATTAAACCTTTTAAGAGGGATGACCAATGAATAAGCCCAAATAAGTAAAGCCAAGGAATTATTTGTCATGGGATTGTAAGCAGGAAAATGGGTTCACCAATCAATATTCTTTGTTTATTTTCTCCCCCTATATGTCTTTTTTATCTATTATTTCTCATTCACTCATCTCTATCTTTGTCTATCTAATTGCCTTACCCCCTTCTATATTCTTGCATTTTATCTTTCTCTCTTAGTTTTGTTCTTTCTATTCTCTCTCTCTCTCTACTTCACTCACAATTTCTTTTATTCTCTCCATATCTTTATTTTATCTTTGAATTTTTTTATTTCTGTCATTTTTTCTTTTTTTAATCTATCATTCTCTACTTCCCTTTATTTATCTTTTTTTTTTGGGTTTTTCTCAATTTTTTTATTTCCCATTTTTCCATCTCTATTGCTATCTTTCATTTTTAACTTTTTTTTTCATTTTGATTGTTCTTTATGAATTATGGGGATTGGTCCATGGATTTTTTACCTTAGATTTTAGATGCTAGAGCCTAGACTTTAGATCTAGTAACATGGATTTTTTACCATCCTTCCTAGAAATTGAACAATCTGCCTTGGGTATGCAACCTAAGAACTTAGAGCCTTGAGATATTGGAAGTTGAACCCTATAATTTTAGACCTTTGACTTGTAGACTATGTACTTTAGAAAAATAAACCTTGACTCTTACCCTTAACCTAATATTCTTAGCCATAGAATTTAGAACCCTATAGCTTGCAAATTAGAGTCATGTATCTTCAAATAAGAAACATTTACCCTATATATAAGTGTTAGTTTTACATGATCAGATTAGAACATAAAAAATTAATTCAAAATAATCACGCAATAACACAACAGATACCCTGGGAAAACCCTCCACTTGAGGGAGAAAAAATCAACAAAAATATATAACTTATATATTGATTATCAATGAATGTCTCCTTTAAAAAGAGGACAAGAAGAAGGCCAAGAAGGAGCACAATAACCAGATGCTAACCCAACAATCTTATGATTCTTCTAGATGATACAAATTGCCTTTAATCAATATATCAATCTGCTCTAACTCTTCATATAATGATATGCTCTTCTCTTTCTTATTCACTCTTGAGAAAGTGTCAAAACTATGATGAATGAACTTTTAATTGATGATGAACAATTAATGATTATTGGGTATATATACAAAGTGAAGGGAAGAGGACGTGACCCTTCACAACAGGTTAGCCTTAAAGATAATACAACCTTTCAATAAATCATGCCTCAAGGAATGGATGTGTCTCTTGGGAAATCATGTCCATGGGAGATGTCGACCTTCACAATGAATTATTGTTTAAATTGTGCCTCTTATCATTTGAGTAAATGGTGTGTCTCTTTAATGATGTTGATCTCTTATAAATTTGATAGCCGATAAGGCTACATCAAATTTATCAACATATTGGGGTTGGAAGGATTCACTCGATGTTGTTAAGAACATCAAAAATAAGAAACTCTTGAATGTTTATCCCTAAAAATTGGAACCCTATGCTCTAAAACCCATAATCTAGAATTGTGGACCATGAACCATAGATCAAGAAAAATTTACTCTATCATATGTAACCTTTATAATAAACCTTAAATATTTGACCTTTTTCATAGGAATAAGGATACCAGACCCTTGGAACCTAGGCATAAAAATTTAATGGACCCTAGACACTAAACCCTCATCTCATACACTATAAATTGCACCCTTGAACCTCAACCATTGCGCGTCAACCTAAAAACCACTAAATTGTTGGCTCTTGGACAGTAGATCCTTGTCCTTGGTATTAGGACTATACAATATAGACATGGATGACATATGTCAAATCCTTAAATTTTAGTCCTATGCTTTGTATATGTGACCTTAAAAAGTGGAGAATACACCTTGGAAATAAGATCCTAGACCCCAAAAACTTTAATCTTAGACCATGGATTCATAGATTGTAGACCCTAGTTCAAGAAACCATTACCCTATACAATGATTCCTTTGACCTAGAATTTCAACTTTTAGACTTGAGACATTGGAACCTAAACTAGTTATTATTTGCCATGAACCACATTGACACAAGAGGCTAGACCTTATGAACCCTAAACCATATAACTATAACCCTTCATTCCTTTTATTTATAATATTAATTTTCTTATCTCCTTGTTTATTTCTTACTACATTTATTTATATTTTTCTTTCAATCCATATATTTTCCTCTTTACCTTTGTTCCTTTTATCATTTCCTATTTCACAATAATAATATTTCTTCATTCTATTTATTTTTGTCTTCATTTTCATTTTTTTTAAAGTAAAAGGCATTAGATCCTATATATATTATATATTAGAAGAAGAAGATTTCATTTATCTGTAAACCATTATGAATGGAACTATCAACCCTACCTATGAATTTTCAAGTCATTGACTATAGAAATACATTTACCTTTGTAGACATGAAACTATATTTACAAAATAGTGGCTGAGAGATTTTCAACAAACCCTTACAATCATCCAGAAAAATCCTAATGCAACTTATCTATCGTGTCCCACCTTATCGACACGTTGAGAAGCTTCCACCCATCCTTCTGTTAGTTGTCAATGATCAAGGATCCCATTTTCTTCATACCACATCAACAAGCATACCTTCAAGATACGAAGAGCATAAGTAACATTAGATCAGTGGGCGTCATCTTTCACACATCCTTCATACCACTCATCACACCTTTTGGTAAGGCACAAAAATCCCTCTTGACCTGCAAACACTAATGCCTTTTGGGGGTTGAGGTTAGAATTTCCTACATACTCCATACACCATGCTACTTACCCACCATTTGGTAAGGCACAACCCATACCTCTGACTTGTGATGCCTAATAAAGTCATGAGTGTCATCCCTCTCAACCTATGAACAATGATTCCTTTCCAAGGGTTGGGATTCGACTTTCCTACATACCCCATACTCCATGTTTCTTACCTAACATTAGATAAGGTGCAAGCCATACCTCCGGCTTGCAATGCCCAATAAAGTCCTAAGTGTTGTAAGTCATTAACCCAGTTGACTTTCAAGCTTTCATCTTTCACCATACTTCATAACTTGTCAAGGAAAGAGCTTAACTTCGACTTTTGATTCTTGAAACCTCTTCAGGGTTCGAAGATCCTCCATAACCCTTCCTTCAAATACAAAGGTAAGAAATACTCCTGAAGTCCAAAGTCCAAAATACTTTGGACTTAGCGAATTTTACTTCATGACTTTGAGGGACTCGGTAAGAGGTATAACTGACGCCTAAATAATTTGGAATTTGCAAAATTGTGTGAAGTGGCATCTCAAGTAATACTCTAGTGAATTTCATTCCATATTATGATGACCTTGTGTACCTACAAAAAAAAGTACTAGAAACCAAATTTCTGCAAAAACCAACAAGTTGATCTCCAAACTTCGAAAGCAACCCTTGCACTACCAATTCCCATTTCATTTCCATACTACTACAGTGCATGTATTAATAATCCAAATTGTAAACACTTTCAACACAAACCAAAGCAACCCCTACACTGCACAAATGCATCCCTTTCATAAATATGAATTTTGTTCTGCCTTCATTGCCAAAAAAATAAAAGGCACCCTTATCACAACCTATGTTAGCTAAATCATCTACTAAATTATTACCTTCTTCATATGTATGAGAGATTCAAAACTATTTGAAGGTATCCAATAATGACCAAGCTTTACTTAGAATATAACTTAATCTCTGGTAGTGGCTTTTCTTTCCCTTACAGGCATTGATGATCAATAAGGAATCTCCTTCTATATGAAATTTTTGCAGACCCAATTCCTTTGCTAATTGTAAACCTTGAAGAAGTGCATGTGCCTCTACCATGTTATTAGTACCATTAGCCAATTGTGTTTCTTTGGTAGCTATCAATAAACCTTGGTTGTTACGAATACAACACCAAACACTTGAAAGACCTAGATTTCCTCTTGAGTTACCATCAAAATTAAGCTTTTGAAAATATGAAGATTGTGCTATGCATTTTATAGTTTCTCCATCAATCTTTTTAACATTTGGCAAGTGCATGGATCCTTTAAAAGGCAGTAAAATGTATTCCCAATGCTTCAAGAGATAATTATCCCAACTTGTAAAGAAGGAAGATATATTTTTGCAGTTTTGTACATAGGAATTGGTTACTTTTGATATAGTTTTTTTAATTTTCATATTGATTTGATGCACTGAAGAGGGCTCTTTTCTGAAGATACATTTATTTCTCTCCCACCAAAGACTAAAAATTACAATAGCCGGTCTCACCTTCCAAATACATGCAAACAAAGATGTTTTATGTAGATTTGGACAACTTGAAAATAAATCCCAAATTGCTTTGGGTAGAGGAAAAAAAACATTAAGTTTCCCCTTTATAGAATCCCAACAGTCCTAAGCCACTGAACACTACATAAACAAGTGGTCCACTATTTCATTTTCCTCTTGACACAACACACATCTGAAAGATTCTACAATCCCTAATTTGACCAATCTATCACTTGTCAAAATTCTATTTCTCAATGCTAACCATGCAAAGCTTCTGGGATTTTGGAGGCCCATTGGATTCCAACAAAAAGAGTATGCTCTATGAGATTGAGTGGGGAGCACATTAAAAATGATTGACTTATACCCTTGTTTCATTGAATAATTCCCATATATGGATGGAGCCCAAACTAATTTGTCTTGAGAAGATGAAAAATACACACACCTATATTTTAACATATGTTGCAACATGGATTTCTAATTATAAGATATTGGTGCTGAGGAGAAGTCCTTCCATTTAATCAACCCTATCAAAAAATCTACAGAATGCACATAGTCTTTAACTTTCACCCCCGAAGTTGTTGATAACACCTTTTGTACTACTTGTAATTCCTGAATTGAAGTGAGAGGGGGGAAACCACTCCAAGAATCCTTCCAAAATTGTGCATCCTCCCCATTGTTTACTTCCCATGTTAAGTATGGAGTAATGACTTCTCTACAAGATATAATAAAATTCCACATAATAGATCTAGATGGTGGATTCAAAACGGTGAAGATTATGGATGGATTGCCATTGTCCAGATATTTATTTTGCATTAATTTACACCATTTCAGATCAGGTTTAGCATGCATCTTCCAAACCAATTTTATTCCTAGTGCCATGTTTCTTGTAGATAAATTATGAATACCAGCTCCCCCCCTCAAGATTTATATGATCACATGCTTTCCAAAGAAACCAAATGAATTTTCCTTTTCTCATTTATATTTCCTTCTAGAGAAAATTCCTTATGAGATTTACTATTTGTAGTATACCACTTTTTAAGCCTTCAACACAACCAAGTAATAATTAGGTATAGTAGCCAACACATATTTGATCATCAAAATTCGCCCCGATAAGGAGAGCCATCTAGCTTACATGAAAGTATTCTAGATTTGATCCTTTCTAAAACTTTATGCCAATACCACACCTTATTCAAACCCATGAAGAACAAAATACCCAAATATTTGCATGATAGGTCAGCTTTTTGAAAACCTAGCATATGCACTATTTTTCTAGAAACTTAAGCTCTAGTATTAAACATGTAAATTTTGGAATTACTATAATTTATTTTCTTCCTTGAAGTAGAAGCATATTTATCCAAAATTATTTTGACCTATGAAGCTTCAGTCAAAGATGACCTACCAAAGAGAATGGTATCATCTGCAAACAAAGAGTGTGTCACTGAGATATTTTTATTTGGAACTGCAATACCCTTCCACAAACCTTGTATATGGGCCTTATGAATTGACCTAATTAGAGCTTCTACCATCAAAATGAATACCATTAGAGATAAGGGGTCTCCTTGCCTCACTCTTTGAGAGGAGCTAAAAAACCCACTAGAGTCCCATTTATAATAATTGAAAATTTTTCACCTGCTAAACACAAACGTATCCACTTACACCATTTTGCACTAAAGAATTTTTTTTGCAAGACCTATATTAGAAACCCCCAGTCCACTTTATCGTATGATTTCAATATATCCAACATAATGATGAAGGAAGACACATTCTTATATTTGATTAAATGTAAGTCTTCATGATAAATTATTGCCCCTGTCGAGGTTTCCCTTCCAGGCACAAATCCACCTTGATCCTATGATACAATTTTTTAATTACCTTCACATTATATCTCTTTGTCCTTAACTCATTCACTCTCTTCTTCTCTTCCTTATTTAATGTTCTATATATATATCTCTTTTATTTCTTCTTTTGTTCTTTATTTTTGCCCCTTTCTTTCTCTCATTTTTTCTTCCATTTTTCCTTTCTTTACTTTCCTTGTCTCCATTTTCCTTTTTTTTCTCTCTCATTTTGTGTACTCATTGCTTCTGTTAATTTTACCTCTCTCTATCTATATATTTATCTCTTTTACAACTATAAGGAAGGTTTTGATTTGGAATCTATGGTTTTGTATAAGAAAGAAACAAAATCTTCAAGAAAGGAGATTAGAGAATTTGGTCTTGGAGGTGCATGCATATGATAAGTATAGTAGCTATGGGAATAATGACAATTTGGTTGACAACAAGAACTATGTGTTGAGAGTAGAGGGAGATATTATGTAGGGAGGAGTACACTTTATTTTGTTAAGGGATGAGGGAATATTTGATAACTTCTATTAGTCTAACATTGCTTCCAAATGTAAATCCCCAAACATGTACTTTATGATATTAATGAGGAATGTTGTTTTTATTTACCATATAATGTATCCCATGTTCCAATTATTGTGTGGCTCAAAATTCAATCATTTTTGTTAGATGTTTGTCTACATGTTTATGTTGATAGGTAGTTTGTTATGTTTTGTATTTTGTGGAAGGTTGTATGTATAGATTTATGTGTGAATTTTTTTTGTAGCTATAGCAGGTAATCATAGTGAGTAGAAACTACATATACCAAAGCAATATTTTTCTTTCAATTGAGGTTGTGACCTTTTCTTATAATGATACAACCTCCCTCTAACTAAACATGCATGTAGGTGACCAATATTAGGCCTTGAAGAGCATCGTGGCACCACCACTTTCTTGCACAAAAGTTGTGGTATTTATTTTTTAGATTCATATTGTAGTGTGGATAATATTTATGGAGTGGAAATCATCCTAAATTATTCAAATTCATCATCAATATTGTCTATTTTTTTTTCCTTTACATTCTTTCTTTCATTGGCCTATGTATGGTTGACCATTCATAAACTGTGTCATCTCTACTTATTAATAAGTAATGTTCTATAGGGTCACATAATATATGTGCCTATGAATCCAAGTTATATTTGTTTAGTGTGTGCTTCTCTTTTTTTTTCAATTTTGATCTAGTGTGCATGCATATTCTAGGCAACAAAAATATTTCAAAGGATTCATAAAGAGTATTCTATTGTAATGCATCACTAACTAACAAATTTTTGACCTATATAGTTGTAGTAATTTATTATACCTAAAAATTATTAGATAACTCGATATGAATACTCGTTTTCATAGTAGCTTTTGAGTGCATTGGAGGTGTACTCATCCATTAGTCGCATCTTAACTTTTTTGAAGAGCTTGCCAATTATTTATCACTTAAGAATTTGGATATATCCAACATTTATAATGCATATCATTTACTATTTAAAATTCATTATGGAGAAATCACCAATAAAAGTAAATAAATATCTTGTACCTCTTGGCATGTGCATAGAGATGGGGACCCGAAAACAATAAAATTTGTGTAATAAGACATAACACAATTGTGCTTCTAAGTGAGTGATCAATCTATAAATTGAGTACAATATAACCCAATTGCAATATGGTTTGATCACTACTTTAGTAATGTGATGTCATAATCATATGTGCATGTCATATTTAAACCAATGAAATTATTAACCTATGGATTGGAATAGTCCTATATTTTCAATCTTGAGAGTTAGCCTTGGATATTGGGCTCCCAAATCAATGTTTTACAAAAAACATCACATGTTTGACCTTCCTCATTAACCTAATATATTTTGATAGAAGATTCCATGAAACCATTTATCATATTTATTATTAATAGGGTCTACATGTATAATAGGGAATTTATTTATGATAAAAGAACTATAATATCTAGTAATATTAATAGTTTATTATTTATATTATTTTAATGACAACATTTATCATATTTATTATTATGCATTATATTATGTGTGTATTTTTGTTATGATAAGAATATGAAATTATATCATGAAATCAACTATAAAGACTAAGGACTGAAAATATTTTATAGCTTATTTAATTCTTAGTTTAAGGAAGTGTTTTCTAAACCTATGACTAAATTACCTATGATCATGCGTACCATAGTATATGTAATGTAGAGAATTATGATAAACATGTTGATTAGTTCAACATAGTGATTTATTTATTCAAGAACATAAGTACTCAAAGTTAAAAGTAGAGAATAAAATCCCACAATCACTTATTTTACATGACATAGAGAACATTAATGACATCAAGAATACAAGAGTTGTGTTATAGTTGGAGTCCCTGCCTAAGGAAAATGTTCATGGTTTTTGTGTATGCATTGATTCTTCTTATTACATCAACAGTTTGATCTTATGCTAGTTAGGATCATTGTATCAAGAACTTGAAAACATAAGCTGAAATACAAATGAGCTCTAAAATGCAAATGAGTTCAAAAGACTAAAATTGCTCTTAAAATCTCTAATATCAAATTGGAATTATAGAATTTGGTAGTATTCAGTTCAAATGCGATACAAACACAAGTTTGAGTGGTACTAAGAAGTTAAATGTGAATGAAATAGAACTATATTCCTTGCAATTTTGGTTTGGCATATTCCATGATTAAAAATATTAAAATTTGAGCCATTCCTTTGACAACATCCTCCCTGCCTATGCGAAAATGGTAGCAGCTCTAATTTTAGGTGGTTGTTGATGTTACAAATATGGTGGCACCTCCTTTATAAGGCATTCATTCTCTTTTAATATAAAAATATTGAAGAAACCAGTCACATAACACACAGATGTATGTGGTTTGGCCATAGCCTACATCCACCGGAGAAGGGAGAGAGGGTGTTATTATTCATGGTAGTAAGAATGGAGATTACAACAGCTCTATATATAGAGATACATCAGCCTTAATTAGTGACAGCAAAAATAGAGGCACAGATTAAGGAGAATCCTACAAATTATGCACTCTCCATAAATAGCTCAAGTAACCAGCAATCCACAGATAGAAACAAATCTCCCGTAAATCTCTCTTCTCCAACACTCCCCCTCAAGTTGGTGTGAAAATGTTAATAGAGCCCAACTTGGACAATATTTCTTGAAATTTGAGAGCTGGAAGAGCTTTTGTAAATATATCCGCCAATCCCTGAGTTGTATGAACAAAGGTTATGCAGATGACATTGGCTTGCACATTCTCTCTAACAAAATGACAATCAACTTCAATATGTTTAGTTCGCTCATGAAATACTGGATTTGAAGCAATATGCATAGCAGCTTGATTATCACAAAATAATTGAGTTGGTAGAGATGAACCATAACCAAGGTCTTGCAACAGAGCTCAAAGCCATATAATTTCATTGGTAGTTGATGCCATTGCTCTATATTCTGCTTCAGCACTTGAATGAGCAACAACACTCTATTTTTTACTTTTCCATGTGACCAAGTTACCTCCAACAAAAGTACAATATCTAGTTGTAGACCTTCGATCAATGGGACATTCTGCCCAATCAGCATCAGTATAGGCAGTAATAGAATTATGACCATTCTTATGCATCCATATACCTCTGCTTGGTGACCCTTTCAGATACTATAAAATTCTAGTAACAACATGCATATGTTGAGCCTTGGGAGCATGCATGAAACGACTTACCAAACTAACTGCATAAGAAATGTTAGGTCGAGTAATGGTCAAATAGATTAACCTACCAACCAGCCTCTGAAACTGACCAATATCAAACAACAATGCACCAGTATCATCCAGTTTTCCTCCGCTATTCGTTGGCGTATTTGATGGTTTGATTCCAAATTTACATGTTTCTTGTAACAGATCCAACACATACTTCCGTTGATTAAGAAAGATGTCGCTTTTTGAGTAGGCAATTTCTAATCCTAGAAAGTACTTCAAATTTCCCAAATCTTTAATGGCAAATCTATTGTGTAGTAGAATCTTAAGCTTAGAAATTGCATTTTTATCATCACTAGTAATGACTATATCATCAACATAAATCAAAACAACAATACCAAAGTTACCTCTTTTAACAAATAGAGAAGGATCTGCATTACTTCATTTCAGCCCATTCATCATAAGGACGGAACTAAGCTTAGCATACCAAGCCCGTGGAGATTGTTTAAGCCCATAGATTTCCTTTTCTAACTTACACACTAAACCAAACTTGGCCTCTTGTGGATGCCCAAGTGGGATGCTCATGTAAACTTCTTCTTTAAGATCACCGTGCAAGAATGCATTTTTGACATCCATTTGAAACAATTTCCAGTCTTGATTTACTGCAAGAGAAATGAGGACCCGAAATGTGTTCATCTTTGCAACAAGCACAAAAGTTTCCTGGTAATCTACTCCATATGTTTGTGTGAATCCTCTAGCAACAAGTCTGGCCTTATGTCATTCTAAGGAACCATCACTGTTGTATTTATTTTTGTACACCCAACGACATCCAACAGTTTTCCTTCCTGGAGGCAGCTTAACAATCTCCCATGTTTTATTTTCATCTAGAGCTTGTAGCTCGTCTTGCATGGACTTCCTCCAAACTGCAATGGAGTTATCTTCTTAAAAAGTCTTAGGTTCTTGATTATGAGCAGCTATACTCAAGAAAGTTAGGTGAGACTGAGAAATATTATTATAAGACAGGAATTCCTGCATAGGATAAGATGCAACATGATAAGTGAAGAAATATTTCATTCTCTCTAGAGGGCGAGTTTCTCTACTCGATCGTCGAGTAGCTTGAGGTGATGTGGGGATTGGGGTTGCTTCAGTAACTTCTGCATCTTTATCAGTAGCAACATCCTCATTGGTAACTGTAGGAAGTGGGACCGGGTCAGACAAAGACTCCCCCTGTGACCGACTCCCAGATTCAACACAAGCTTGAAAAAAAGATTCAGACTCCACAAAATGTACATCACGTGAAACAACAATTTTACGAGTGACTGGATCATAACATATGTACCCTTTCTTAGTGGAAGAATACCCAAAAAATACACACCGAGTAGAGTGGGCTTCTAACTTATCTCCGTGTATTGCTTGCTGGTGCACATAAAAAACACATCCAAATACCCTCAAGTGTGAGATGTCAGGTGTCCAATTTTTTAGTATCTCTAATGGTGACTTGAACTCAATAACTCGGCTGGGAAGTCGGTTGATCAAATATGCAGTGGTCAATACACCATGAGACCAATATTGTTTTGGAACCTTCGTTTGAAACATAAGGGCCCGTGCGGTTTCTAGGATGTGTCGATTCTTTCTTTCGGCTACCCCATTTTGTTGTGGAGTTATGACACAACTTGTTTGATGAATAATGCCTTGGCTTCGAAGATATTCTGAGAAAGGTCCTTTAGCATATTCGGTACCATTCTCAGACCTAAAAATCTTGATTTTAGCACCAAACTAATTAAACACCATAGTATGAAAATATTTTAAGACAGAAGTCACTTCAATTTTTGATTTTAACAAGTATAACCAGGTAGCATGAGAAAAATCATCAATGAACAACACAAAATATTTATATCCATCATAAGAATCAATAGGTGCAGGTCCCCATAATTTGGAGAAAAAATGACATCACAATTTAAAGAATTAGTAATTTTTCCAATAGACATAAGTTGAATAGGAAAGGATGGAACAACCAGAGCATCAGATGGAGCACTAGGAGAAAAGAAACTAATTTTACCACTTCCTAAGGCAGGAACAATAGTTCCATTTGCAACAGAAATGTCATGCTTATCAGTTTTCAAAATAAAATTGATTACTGAAGAAGGACTATTGGCCATATGATCAGTAGCTCCAGAATCAATAATCCAGGAATTAATTTTGGAATGGGAAGTAAGATAAGCATGAAGTTTACTTGACACATGAGTGGAAGTGGACTGACTGTTGTCAGAAGAGATAGTCTTACTGAGTTGTTGAAGAAGATGACCCAACTGATTGATTGAAAAAGATGTCTTGGCTACAACAACATGATCCTTCCGACCCTTATGTTCAGATTTGAGATGTGGATGTAATTCCCAGCAATGATCCTTGGTATGCCCAATTTTCTTGCAGTGATCACATTGATAGAGTTCCTTCTTACCCTTGTAGCGAGAAACATTCCTATTTTTGTCAAAAAAATGAGGCTTTCTTTTATCATCCTTTTCAGCCAAAAGGACATTAGATTCAATCTTCTCAGTTGAAGTTTTGGATTCTGAGCTCATAGTCTTTCTCCGAGTTTCCTCTCGCTGAATAGTAGTGCAAACACCAGCAAGGGTGGGTAATGTGGCATCCATCAGAAGGTTGCTCCTTATGTATTCATACTCAGGCTTTAGGCTACTAAGTAGTGAGAAAATTTTATCCTCCTCAGCTTGTTTCAAAAGAGTTTTGGCATCAGTGGTATGTGGGCAATACAGATTCAATTCATCCCACAATTTTTTTAGATTCCCAAGGTGTTCACTAAAGGTTTTTTCACCTTGTTGGGCTGCAGCAATCTCAAGAGTGAGTTCAAAAATACGGGCAGCATTATTTTGGTTCCCATATAATTCAGCAATTGAATCCCACAGTTCTTTTTTCGAATTAGAAAAAGTGAAAATTTTGGCAATATGAGTTTCCATCGAATTGAGTAACCATGATCGAACAAGCTGAACATTGGATATCCAATCATCATATCCCTATTTAGTATTTTTAGGACACTTTTTATCACCCTTAATGAAACCCAATTTTTTCTTGCCACCAAGCGACAAAGTAATAACTCTAGACCATGCTACATAATTAATACCACTTAATGAAACTGATGAAAGTCTCTAACTAGGATTCTAATCGAACTCGGCCATGAAAAAAAGCAGACAAAAAAGAAATCACGAAAGGAACTTACAATGAAAGTCTCTGCAACAGATTCAGAACACACTAGATTTTTGATGAAGAGGATAAAAGAACTCCGCATGAACCAGTAGAAAGAGAAGGCTCGGTATTGAACAGGGCAGATCACGGGGCAAGGCCGGTGATCTCACGACAAGGAAGCAAACAAACCCTCTATCATAGGATTCTCAAAAAAGAACAAATACGCAAGCGGAATAAAAGAATGGATCAGATCCGCTCGGATACCATGAAGAAACCAATCACATAACACACAGACGTAAACTAGTCACATAACACACAAATGTATGTGGTTCAGCCATAGCCTACATCCACTGGAGAAGGGAGAGAGGGTGTTATTATTCATGGTAGTAAGAATGGAGATTACAATAGATCTATATATAGAGATGCATCAGCCTTAATTAGTGACAGCAAAAATAGAGGCACAGATTAAGGAGAATCCCACAAATTATGCACTCTCCATAAATAGCTCAAGTAACCAGCAATCCACAGATAGAAACAAATCCCCCATAAATCTCTCTTCTCCAACAAATCTATAGTTTGTAAGTGGTGAAGAAGAGGGGAGAGTGAGGCGCATAGAAAATCAAATGAAGGGGGCTCTTTAACGGTTGCAATTTTTTTTTTACATAGTAGAACATACAAAGTAATTAAAAGAGGAGTTGAAGGAAGGTGGTGTGGGAAATGGGTGAGTAGAAGCTCTTTTTAGGGAATTTAAAAGAAAAAAAATCTAAAACATATCAACTGTGTTGAAATAGAGAGAAGAGGGAGTGTGGAAAGGGATAGGTGAGGGGCGTTGGGAAAGGAGAAGTTCTTGAGGGAGTGTGGAAATAGAGAGAAGAGGGAGTGTGAAAATAGAGAGAAGAGGGAGTGTTGAAATAGAGAGAAGAGGGAGTGTGGAAAGGGATAGGTGAGGGGCATTGGGAAAGGAGAAGTTCTTGAGGGAGTGTGGAAATAGAGAGAAGAGGGAGTGTGAAAATAGAGAGAAGAGGGAGTGTTGAAATAGAGAGAAGAGGGAGTGTGGAAATGAAAACAGGAAATATTTTTTAGTGGGAGCTGTGATGATGTTAGAGAATGCTACATAATGTTTGACAGTGATAAAAATAAAAAATGGAAGGAGGATACGTTGGAAATGTAAAGAGAACTGCTATATTTTGTAATGTTTTCTAAAATAGAATAAATGAAGATTAAAATTAGAGTTATTAATTTTCTTTTTGTATTTGTTTTGTGTATTTGTTTTTATTGTGACAAGTAGTAGGTTGCAATGGCTGACTAACTTTCAAAGGGTTCCACCATCCAACCAATGGAACATACTCTTGGGTACCCTCTTTCTCAAATTAATATCACAAAGGCTTGAAACTGGAAGAAGCTACACTTCTGAAACATTCTAAACATTTTAGCTTCACATGTCATCAGGCATCTAGAAACTATATTTTCCCATCTAAAGACTAAAGTAAATGAAATGTGAATAAAAGTAGTGGACCCTAAGGATAGATCCTCAAAGCTAATTAGGTGCCTCCCCATCAAAGGGCATGTTGGGGACTGACCCAAATTTAAAAAATTGTGGAATTATGGGAAAAATGAAGGCCAATGATGTATTGCTATAAAGACTAACTTTAAAACCAACAAAACAAAGAAACCCAAGGATTGAGAAATAAACTTACCTTCCACACTAAAGGAATCCCCAATCTCTGAGAAAGAGCATTGATGCTAATCCAACAAATAAGGCAAAGCACTCCTATGATTCTACCTGCTTTCTTATCCAACATAACATAAAAGAGATCATATACAACAGTTATTAAAAAGCTCAAAGTTCGGTACCATGCACTCCTAGAAGGGGAAAGTCCATGGTGCCAAGGGAATTACAGAGGTTAGTATAGGATTTAATTTATTGAATAAATAGTAAAATATTATTAAAATCATCATTGTATTATACAATTTATATATGCTAATTTATATACAGGAAGAAGTCAGTGGTGGACTTCACATAAGTTCTTCAATAGATATTTTGAGTTGAGAATTATAGTTATTTTTTTTTCACTGTAATGGGGTAGGTTTCTAATAGATCAATGAAGAAATGGATCATATCTCCCTCTGCTCTCTATCAGCCTACCCTTGTGATTCTTTACTAGGCTGTAGAAATATAAGGTGTGGTCTTATATTTTAGAGATTATTGAAGAATTACAAGATTAGGTTCTTTGAAATTCAAGAGAGATTGGAACTATTTCTTATTTGATCTTGCATAAACCTCCTTTTTCATAATAAAGAGGAAATAACTGCAATATTTTTAACAAAAATAATCTATTGAATAAAAAATTTGAAATCAATTATCCGTTTCTTCTCCCTGAACATAATTCAACATTATTATAAATTAATATAAATAGATTTTTTAATACAATGATTTTATTGAAAAACTACAAGAAAATAAATCTAATACTTATTTATGTGATGCAACAGCGAGAAAGTGATAAACATCCTATTATTGAGTAAGTACAAGTGTGTAAAATTCAATTCTATTTAAGTGGCATCTATTCAATGGTGGAGAAGAATCCATTGAGGTGTCAAATAAGGCTATTCTAAATTGAAGAAGACAGTGAAAGAGCAAAAATATTTCATGAAAAACTCAACAAAAGACATTATGGTCACAAAGCAAGAAGAAAACATATTTTATCCCCACAAATCTACACACAAAATTGACAATATTTAATTTTCCTTCCTTTTATAGATAGGTTTGTAATGATTTTCAGATTCATGGTAGAAAGTGGAACTGCTATTATTTAAAAGTCTCAACTATGTATATTCAATCTCATTCTAGGTAGCAAATTTCTATATTATAGATGACCAACACTTTATCAGATGCAAATATTTAGTTTATTTTGTATTTGGTAAGTACTAAAATGTTTATCTTTATCTCTGTAATATAGATCATACATATAGCAAATATAATGCTTTTTCAAATACTAGAGCTTCCCATGGAAGTTGAATTCTTCAATATGATGCTAATTCAAATGATAGAAATACAATGGTTAAAATTTTTACTTGAGGATTTTAAGTCTATAGCTCCTCATCACTTGTTTAAACCAATATATGGCATAAAGACATTGATTAATTTGAGGAAGTTTAGATTCCCTTGCAAAAAAATAAATGTAAAGCATGGTAATTTATTAATAAAATATAATTCACTTAGAAATTAAATTTAACCATGAGTCTTTAATTCAAAATTCATCAAGATTAGTTAAGCTCCTTATTTCTCAAAAAAATAAAAATAATAGGTTTGCGAGTAAAAATATAGAAACAAAAAATAAAACAATATAACATCATAAAATTGAGATAAACTGCATGCATTTGTTTGATTGATTCCAGATTTGTTAACATAAAAAAGTAATTCAAACCACACTTTTATGTAATAAAACTTCTTCATTGAAGATGCACATATTGGTGATTTCATATGTAATAAAAATTGGTTACAAATAAATATCCACATACTGATTTAAATATCATACAAAAGATGAAATTTTAGGAGAGATGCATTACAAATTGATTCTATGTAATGGATTTTGTTGAGATACATTGACTTTACATATAATTTTGGAGATGAAGTGATTCAGGCCATGCCCACCAAAAGAGAAACCTTTGAAATAAGAAAAAATGAAAGGATTGTAATCTCCCAAAGAAAAAGAAAAAGAGTGACAACCATTGGAGACAACACAAAGGACTCGCTCACTTTAAATATGAGAACCGTTTCTCATCTATAACTATCCACCTTTTGGGTACTTTTCTAATCTCTGTCTGAGCCACACACCTAAATCATAAATACACCATCAATATGAACAAATTTTTCCATAAAAAAAAATGAAATGGGTGGATTCAAAACAATTTTTTTAATAAAAGTAATCAATTTACTTTTTGGTTTTAACAAAAATCCAGATTTGAATTCAAAAGAAAATCATTAATGATGATGATCAATTTAATTTGGAATTTAACAAGAACACAGATTGAATTCCCCCACCATGGAACAAAAAAAGTTCAAAATCGTTGCAATCAAATTGATGCAATGTGAGAACTTAGATTACTTGAAGAAGAATCCTCTATCAAGAATCATCCTCTAGCACTCTATGGCTTGCCATGGCATTCCATCACTGAGACCATATTTACTTGAGACATTTTCCCAAACAGTTCTCGAGTTAATTACTCACTTTGCAATTATATGGGGTTCTATAGTTACCGATTTAATTAACACTACCTCTCCCACCCATCACTCATTTTATAGATGTTTTGGTTGATCTTGATGAAACTACAGAACAATCGATATGATCAACAAAAAGGGGGGGGCACCTCCCACTCTCCCCTTGTCACCACTCGCCCCCCCCCCTAGTCACCACTTTTTGAGCACCAGTGGTTTGAAGCCGAGGACAACTTTGATGGAATCACATGCCTATGATTTCTAATGGGTTAGTTTTGGAGTGAGAGATTCTATACATGACATTCTAGCAGGATAGTAGGGGTAGGGGTGGCCCTCTAATCATGTTCGGATAAAGCATAAGAGCTAATTTGTCTTTCATTTTCTTTCATTAATCATGCTATTTAAGGTAAACAACCAAGATTTTCCCATAATAAGACTATGAAAAATCAAAATGGAGTTACTACTAGCATTGTCAATTCTTTTGCAAAGCTCAAAACCTGAGTTGTTGCAAGTCTTTTTAATATGGACTCAACTATCAGCAATGTGTTAAACACCATTTCAAAGTCTTGTTGTCAAGAATGACTCCCTATAGAATGAATTATATACAAGAAACAATTCTTTGTGTCCTAAACATTGGCTTTGAACATCCTCACTATCATCTTGAATGGTATGTGTCATACATGAATAAAGATAATAGAGAATTGGTACACAAAAAATATCAATCAAATATTGAGTTATCAAACATTTCTATAAGTATATAGTTTTAGATTTTATAGAACCATCAGATTGTGATAGACCTAAATCTTTGCCCAGACATTAAAATACAAAAAATTCTTAACCAAATACAAGAAGAAATCTGAAACTGAGGTGTATCAAACTCAAAAGAATATTATGACTTAGATGGATAGCGAACACATATTTAGAAAAAAAATTATTGAACTTACACACAATGCAAAAAGTAGCTACAAAATAAATATTACTTGTGGTAACATACTTCCACCCATGATAGTAAACAAGGAAATAAAACTAGTCATGATAATAGACTTGTCATTATCTAAAAATGCTTGGAGCTCTTATGACTATTTTTTTTTACTTCTTTTCAATACCAAACTATTTTCAAATAATATTAGGGTATTCATTTTTGGATATTGCAGCCCCATGAAGAAAACGGTAAAAATATTGAATCCAAGCATGTACCCCTTTCATCTCTTAAAACTTCTACAATGTGGGAAATCTTCTTGGAGCAAGCTATAACATGTAGAATCCAAAGAGATTGTTGACAATGTTCCATATATGAATATATCTCCTTCAATACAATCAAGAATAACCCAACTAGAATCTTCCCTCCTTTATATGCAATGTGCCATCTGATATGAGCAATAGGGTGTTGGATTTTTCACCATGAATGAAGTTGTGCCTCAATACAACCAATAAAATTACTATTAGTCTCAATTCAAAAAAAATAAAAGTGCATTGTATATTGCATGTTTACAAAATACAAACACAGTAGAAAGATAAATCAATTAAAAAATTGTAGCCTTGTCAACAAATTCCTTAAATAAAGTGTTCAACATAGGCCTAACATATGCATATTGAACCCTTGATTTCAGAATCTTGTTAAAAGTTTAAGAAAGGTGATATGCTCAGATTATAGAATGAAGTTGACATTATTGAATGAAGTCTATCAACACTAATTAGACTAGAACAACATTATCGACATAAATTTCCTAGAAACCAAGCCCAAGAATGCCATCAAACTTAATTAGACAACAAAAATTTCAACCCTAGTTCATGTGTTGTATGAGTAAAGACCTACACCATGGAAGAACCTATTTATACATAAGTTCCAAATTAAGTTGATGAGAAAAGATCTTTGACATCCAAATGGGAAGCCTTAACATCCAAAAATTACTAACCTGATGTTTCACAACAAGTTTCCCAATTGTGACATCATCTTTACTTAAGAAATCAAATATTGATCCACTGCCATATTAAATCTCACATGATTCTCCTTCACAAACAAAAAATGATATATATTAATGTTTTATCAAATTCCTTAATATCCCCATGTAAGTAGACTAAACTAAGTGAGGTTAAGGGTTTGAAGTAGAGTACCATGTTCTTGGTATGTGCTTGAATTTGATGACTTGTATCTTGAATGAAAATAGCAAGCTAGCTACACTGTAAAATCATTTTTACAAAAATAACCACAAAATACTCTTTAATTAAAATAATCCTTCTAGATGTTTCAGTTAATTTTTAAGAGAGCTAATTTTACTATCCAAACAACCATCAATCTATTTACTATATATAATTTCCCAGAATTCTGAATTTGAATGTAATGAAACTAACCAAAATTACCAAAGATTTGACACCAAATGTAGTACAAAATGAATTGTTTGACATAATTCCTCAAAGAGATGTCATCTCATGGAATGAAATGATATGATTTCAAAATGTGGACAAAATATATTTTGCAAGGAAGCTCTCAAAATCTTTGAATGAATAAAGAACTCTAGAACACCGAAATTGTAAGCTTTGCTTGTGTTCTAGATGCATGCAGTCATGCATGTTTACTGGATTATGGTTGCACATACTTCACACCTTAGTAACCCTTATTGCATTACACATATAGTTGATCATTAGGTGTGCATGATTGAGCTTCATTCCCGTGCTGGCTATCTTGAGGACACCTTAAACATTATTATTGAGATGCTAGTTAAACCTTTGGTGCCTATGGATCATATATGAATATAGTTTGGAGTATTCCATCAACACTAATTTTTTAGTTGGATCCTAAAAATGTTGCAACTTATGTTCTTCTCTAATTTTTTTTTGCATAAGCGGGCAGGTGTGGTGAGGTTCAAATAGTAAGGATATTGATGAAAGGTAAAGGAATTAAAAAGATACCTACATGTAGTTGGATTGAAGGGCATAAAATGGTACATGATTTTTTGTGTAGGAGATAGATCACATCCACAAACATGGGAGATCTATTGGCTGGGAAAATAAAGGTAACAGGGTATTTCCAAATTCAAGACTTTTACTTAATGCTATGGAATAGAAGAAAAAATAATCATTTATCTACCACCATATGGAAAAGTTAGCAATTGCATTTGGTTTGTTAAACATGGCCCATGGTACAACTATTAGAGTTGTTAAGAACCTTCAAGTATGTTCCGATTTTCACACTACATCTAAATTCATCTCCAAGATTGTTGTAAGAGAAATTATTTTGAGAGATGTAAACCATTTCCATCATTTTAAATAGGGACAATGTGCTTGTGGAGAATATTGGTGATGTTAAAAGAAACAATCTAAAAATAGGCTTACACTATAATAATGTGTGCTAGATCAGATATCCAATAATAATGAAGGGACATCCATCAAAGCATAACAACATGGATTTTTTTTTCATATGTTGTAGTTACAAGTGCCCTACTAGACATACATGAAAATGTGGAAGCAATATACACAAGGAAAGTGAGTTGTTTCAAAAAAAAGCCTCAAAGAAATGTGATATTTCATTTTACTTTTTAACAACGATATCACACCATTTTGACTTGATCCTTACAGTGATGTGGGATGTTACCACTATACCACACTATTATTGCTCGACCTTCATTGTAATTTGAGATGTTATTGCTACACTACACCATGTCTTCTTGGCTCTTACGAGGATGCAAGAGAAGTATTTGATTTACTACCATACCACATATTTATTGCTCGACCTTCATGGTAATGCGGGATGTTACCGCTACACCACACCATGTCTTCTTGGCTCTTGCAGTATTATGAAGCTTTTCACAATAGTATTATGAAACTTATCATAACCATCTCCTACCTTGACACAACAATCTTATGAAACTTGTTAATATTTATGGGCACCTTTTAAATTACATTCAAATCTATAATGAAACTATCCTATAGGGATGATAGTTGCAAGAATCATGGCAATGGTTACACCAATAAATAGCTAACTAGAAACCATGAATTTTCAATGCATAATGGAGAATATATAGAGAGTTAAGTCAGTGAGCAAACATCCTTGGAGAGTTAACATCAAAAGTATGACAATCTAAGATTTCATAATAGAAAATCATATACCCTCAAAGACCTAACAGTCATAATAGACCTAGTGATATCTTTTAGAGTCATAAGAATAAATTCATAATAGAATAGATGCAAGAGCATGAAAATACTTTGATATGGGAGTGTAGTTGGTAGTGTTGAAGAATAAAACCTATAGTAAGAAGGTAGGCAGAACAAAGTAATTTACAATCAAGAGCATTATGGCAGTTTCTCAGGTGACTATATTTGGGCAAGGAGAGAACTTAGTGACAACATTACCATGAAAACAATAAGGATACTCAAAACCATACTAGACTCTAGGGTCTTTTTCATCACCTTGTAGATATCTCAAACATGCATGAAAATATTTCACAGGAGGGCATGAGACTAAAATCATCTCTATTTTTGATGGCATGTTTTTGAACTACTCTTTGCATAAGAGTATAGGATAGCTTGAGTTGAAAAAGCCTTGAAGGCGAGTTGAGATTAGAAGGAAAACATATGAAGAAAACACTAGCATAATGATATTTAAATATGCTAGGCTCTATTATCACAACACAAACTAGAATTAAATGCACAAAAGGTAACAAAAAATTAGATTTACAAGTGATGAAAAGAAGTACATGGAAATTATATTATGCTGATTTATTTTTTTATAAAAAATATTAACCATTAAATATCCAATACAATCTAACAAAATACAAATATACAATGAAATATTATGATTAACAAAATGATAATTTTAACAGTTATCTTAAGGCAAACAATTTTTTTTGTGTACAATGATCTGGGAAACCTAGACAAAGATGGAATAAAGAAGAAAGAAGAGTGGGACATGGTAGCATGGAGGTCTTAATGAGCCATTCACATCACTGTGAAGGCCCAACAATAGTTATGTAGTGTTGCGGTGGGGTTGTGCATAAGTTTTTGTGAAGGCTTTGGTGATCTGAAGTGGAACTTGCAACTTCAATATCTGATAAAAATCCACTTGGTGATCATTGTTAGAGAGTTGAAAACTATGAATTGTCCTTTATCCTATAGGACTCAGAAAGGAAAAACACTATGAAACAATCCAAAAACAATGAAATTTACTATCAAATGGTGACAAAGATCTATCCTCTAATTCATTTGCACATGGTGATTGGGAACATAGTGAGTAAGAAGTAAAAGAGCACTGGATCATAGCACTACAAAATGGTCATGAGTTATGTAATGAACTTCACTATTCTTTTGATCATGAAGGATATTGAGATAATAACCAACATATTGATGTGCACAAAGAATTTTCATGGAATGCAAACTTCCTTACAAAGAAATTACCACAATAGAGTTTGAGGTGAATTGCACTTGCAATTTTATGCTGATATGGATATGTTCTAATCTGTAGTTAACTATTGTAGCATAAAAGATAGGCTAAATATTTGTTCATACACCATTATTTCAAGTTCAAAATTTCTATACCTTATTCTAGGAGAAAATCACATGGGGAGTCTATATATAAGATATCGTTGTTTCAAATTCAAAATTATTGGCTCTTTCACAATTGTTTTCTTCATTTATTTGATCTAAGCCAACCTGTTGTATAGAAGATGCTCCCAAAATCACAGTAAAATCCTTCATTCTAGGATGAATATTCATAATCTTCCCATCATAACAATAAATAAAAGCATCAGTCATTAACCTAAACTTTGCAAGAGTTTCATCAAATTCTACTTTTACACTCTTTTCCATTCTAAATTTTATTCCCAATTTCATCCATGAAGAACTTCCTCAACTTGTAGATCTTGTTGTTAGCCATAACTTTACTAGGTGTCGAGGATAGCTTCAAGTTTTGGCTAACAATGAGATCTACAGGCTAAGGAAGTTCTTCATGGATGAAATTAGGAATAAAATTCAGAATGGAAAAGAGAGTGGAAAAGTAGAATTTGATGAAACTCTTGCAATGTCTAGGTTAATGACAGATGATTTTATTCATTGTTATGATGGGAAGATTCTAAACATTCATCCTGAAACAAAGGATTTTACGTTGATTTTGAGAGCATCTTCTATACAAGAGTTTGTCTTAGATCAAATAAATGAAGCAAACAATTATGAAAGAGCTAGCGATTTTGAATTTGAAACAATGGTATATGAAAAAATATTTAGCCTATATGTTATGCTACAAAAAATAACTATAGGTTACAACATATCAATATCAACATTAAATACTAGGTGCAATTCACCTCAAACTCTATTGTACCTGAGTATGACAATAACTAAGTTTTTGGTGTTTCTATAAGGAACCTATAGTGAAAAGGTGTAGTTTCCATCTGAAGGAACCATCTTCAGAGCTCTTCCCTGAAATGAGGGCTGAAAACATTAGAAGAAAAGAAATACCATAATTCTAAATTAATAATTGGTATCAAGCCAAATGTTAGAAAGTATAATTTAAAAGACAAATCCTTACAATTGGACCTCAAATTGGACCAAGCAGATTTATGATTTTATCTTTAGAATGTAGGAACTTTCTCTATCAAAGATTCATGACCTCAAATTGGATTTCAAATTGGATAACCAGATTTGTGATTTTATCTTTAGAATGTACAAACTTTCTCTATTGGATATTAAATATGTTAGGTTGGATGTCAAATTGGACCAAAAAATTAATGATTTTATCTTTAGAATGTACAAACTTCCTTTGTCGGGTATTCGAAGATTCCTATACTTAGGTTCTTCTTTCGAGTGAAAACATCTAGAAGTGTTTTAGACCGTCTCAAGGTACTCTCCAACCTGGTTATGTCACTGATAGAAATCAAAGTTTTCCTAAACCGTCCATACCCAAACATTGCATCACAATCTACTCTTCTTGCACATAAAAATGCCACATATTAACCTCTTCTAAATAAAACTCAAAATCATCATTAAAAAATAAATAATAAATAATTTCAATTTCAAAAAGAATTTGATGTCATTTACTATCAAAACAAAAGTTGTATAAATCACAAAAAGCCCATGAAGCCATCCATCCAAAGAGAAAATAAGCAATGTAAGGATTTGAGCAATATAAGTCCAAAGGGTTATGTTTAACGGTAATGGAATCACCATAAGAGAACAACCAAGAAATAAATTCTTGTGACTGTAATTATGTGATCCATAACTCTATTGGTCATGTGGCATAGTTGTGCTATAAAAAATACAAGATGCATTCATGTGTGACCCAAGTTTAATGTGGCTATGTTGTGATATAAATGGAGGCACTCATATGAAAAAAATTTATGTACAAATCACTCTCATCACAATAAGGTGTCAATCATCATTGGGTGTATTCATGTTAACTCAAGTTTAATAGGTTACAATGTAATGATAGCATGATCCAAGAGAGATTACCTCTTGCTGCAATAAAGAGCCTATAAATTTGGTTGATTTGCAGTTTGCTTGTGTTATATCAATTATGTGGTGAATTCAAGCACAACCCATGTTTAATGAGCTATTCTAGAGAGTGATCAAGATTTTCTAAACCTTATGAATGTTACTTAAAAGTGTACAACTTAAACTACATACCAAGTTTATTACATACTTGAATGCAATCTTGGGTTACCAAAAACTATAATAGTGTGATATGCTAATAACCATTATAGAAAGTATTAAAGCAAGACCCATAATATATAGGATACATTTCCCTGATCAGGTTTACATACCTTAATGATCAAACAAAAGCTTCCCACACAATCTAGGATATAATCCAAGATCATACCACAGCCCTATCAAGACAACTAATTTTCTGACCCAAAATTTAAGGTTGTTTTTTTAATACCAATAGAAGCATTGGTAGGATCATGACTAGGGTTAAAACCCTATGTCTTCATAGAAACATAAACCATAACTCTAGCAGATTAGTGAGGTTACAATACAAAGATTGATACATTGTAGCCAATATCAAAATCTTGCAATCTAAAGATTGTAGCCAATAACAAGCACACTATGTAGCTCAGTGACATTTGTAAATGCAATCTATGGTAAGAAGAATGAAAATCACTTGAGTTGTGACATTAAAAAAGAGGTTGAGCAGTGACAAGATAATAAAACTCAAACCTTGAATAGTAAAGTGGATATTTTAACAACGAGTTTACTTACCCCCTTGCTGACCTTAAGGGTTTTTCAAATACCATTGATAGTGTTAGACAAGGAAAATGCAATCAAGGAATGACTATCCAAATGAAGTAATAGTGGTAATCACATGTTCAATGTTTATTCTTAGTCATTGTATAATGGAGGTAGTGGATTGCATGTTTGAGTAGTGTTTTGAGACTCATCAAAGATGGGAGAATAATGAATAATACCTTGTGGATTATGAAGTAGTGACAATAAGGTTGAAGGATCTTAAGACCCACAATACCATGAAACAATGAGTCCCCTGTAGTAAGTAAGTAGGCAGTCTATAGGGCATAGTTTGATTTTATAGAAGGATGCTCATGAAAGGAAACTTCAAGTTACAATGAGTGAGCCATTTGAGATTGCAGTTGAGGGTGCAATATCTAGTCTTAAAATAATTTAGCAAAGTAGTAAATGTGCAAGAAAATCAAATCCTACACAATAAACAATTCAAAATATTATCTTGCATAATTCCTTGAGCTTGAAGATAAAAGTCTCGTTGTATCTTGATGAAAGTAGTGACCTTAATGGTGAATCATTAGAAACCATGATTTAAAAAAATGCTATTATGCTTATGGAGGCAACATTTTAAGCAAGGAAATGAATGGTGGTTTGGAACAATGGTAGGTATGAAGTACTTTATTTATATGCATATTATGCAGTCTAGCTTAAGACAATTTTCTTAGAAGAGATTGAAGGTGGATTATGGAACTCAAGGGTTAGCATGATAAAGATTAAAGAAAATCCTAAGATCTATTTAAAATCCACTATCATGAAGATATAAAGATGTCACATGAAAAACCCTAGCAGCTAGAGTAATGAATACAATGCTAAAGATGATAGTGTGTTGGGGTAGATTTAGGAGATCTCCACATTATCTAATCAGAGGAGAATATATCATTTTTTTTTTTAAATTAAAATAAATCATTATAAACCCTATATAGGATATATTGATACTTCAAAAGCATCTAAAGGAATTTGAGATTATACAAATATATGTTAATTAAATACTTGGATTACAAATAATTGTGCGAACAATGTAACCCTTGTTGAGTAGAGCCAAAATGAGATAAGAATCAATGAATCCCATGCCTCCTATCACACACATCTCCTTATCATTATCTTTCACTTTTTATCGAAATACTTCTCCATTTTGGTGGCCTATGCTTGGAAATAAGGTTTCAATGAAGGTTTTAGAGTATGTTTATTAAAATGAAAACTCGATTTGGCAAGCTACACCTGAAAATAGGATTTCGACGCAAGTTTTAGAGTATGTTTATTAATTTTTAGAGTATTATGGCGTGCTATTGATTCTTGATTAATTAAATGATTCATTCAAATGGATTGTGACTAAATAAATGACTAACTATCTAGTCATTTTTATTTGTGTGACTAAATATTTTTAATTCAACAACCAAATTAGTCATTTATTTACTCATTTATAGTTGATTTGTTAAAAAGTAGTAAAATTTAGTTGTTATGACTAATTTTTTTAGTCATGTAGTCATTTATTTACCAAATTCTACTAGTATCCTCTATAATAGTCACACAATCACCCATTACACAAAAATTACTTTATTGTGTTTGAATCCTTCATCTATTATGAAAACCTAAAAGTATGTGTTGTGTGTGATGCCTTCACGAAAAATAATATTTCTATAATTCCATCATAATGGATTTCTACAATGTCATTGGAATGTAATCAGTTTACAAGACCATAGTATAGTGTTCAGAGTATACTATTTCAATGTCCAGTCTATTGCCATATAAATACCCCTTTAGCTTGCTACTAGTTTTTAGGCAAATAAATTACCCTCTACAAATGCTTTCAAACATTAATGACTAGGATGAAATTAAAGAACATTGATGGGAAGTAGTTGTATTAATAGCTGAGATCATAGTTTAATAAGAAAATTACTTTAGACCATAGCTTAAATAGTCTATCGTCGTTCCTAAGAAAGCATTAATTCAAAAAACTTCCCACCGATTACATTAGTCTCTGCCTACACCAAATTTACTTGAGAAATATTCCCACATTGTTCATTGCTTTGTCTATGCTACCACATTTTTCATACATCTATACAAACGCATTTCATCAAACAGTTCAACGCCTTGTTTCCATGGCTAAAAGCCTAAAACAAATGATTTAGAACAAGCTATGGATGCTTGAAGGAAATATATCTAAGAAAAATAGTGAGCAATAGCATAGAAAAGGCAGTAAAATGTTTGGAAAAATGCATCAAAGAAATTCTGGTGGAAAATTTCTAAGCCCTATAAATTTATAAAAGCAATAGAAAATATATTTTTTAATATATAGCACCCACTAGTATTTAATGGATACCAACTATGGTTGATACTATAAAATAAGTATGTTCACACACACAGCCAGACCATCTTCATTTAGAAGATAATGATAGAATTCTTTTAGAATGAAAAAAAACACAATAAAAAATGATCTAGTTGTGTACAGATCCACAAAAATAAAACACCTTGAAACAATAGAAAATGATATACCTCAAGATTCTGCATAGATTGTGTCATGCAATCATGTCAATGAAAAAAAGGATAGAGTTTGTAGGAAAAATATTGCATAACCCTAATGCATCAAAATTCTTTTCAAAAATGGGACAAACAAAAACCAATCTCTCCACAGCTGCTACTTCAATCTATTCACAATAAACGAAAAGTAGATCTAAAAATATTGGGGTTTTAGAGCTACTAATTCTTGAGGTCCCCTTTACGCATGAATGAAAAATGTGATAGAACAGGAAAGGCATGTGAATTTCTTTATATAATTCCACATGCCCACCACAACCTGCATAGCCCAAAATAATCTGCTTAACACGAAACATCAGAGTATGTCTTGAATTTTTCCTACCCTAGTTTCTCATTGGCTAGAAGATTTTTTTTCTCCATTTTTAGTCATAAAATCATAAATCCCTTGACAAAATAAACACCCGCCAATAGAAAATTTGTAGTAAATAGCCAAAAATATAGTTTAATAAGAAAATTCATTTAGACCATAGCTTAAATAGTATTTCAACGTTCCTGAGAAAGCATTAATTCGAAAAAATTCCCATGATTACATTAGTCTCCATCCGTAAGGTAGGGACTAATAATTATAACATAGAATAAAAAAATCAAGCTTCAAACTATAGAAAATATGTTAATTCTCAAGACCCTCTGGATTGGGTTATGTCATTATTACCAAGTGAGTCACACTTCACACCACTAAATAGCAATCTAAGACTTGTGAATATTAGAGGAATCAACATGGACTATAACCAAAACTAGTTTGTTACATATATTCAAGCTATCTATACTTTTTCAACAACATATCCTACAATTGACTATAACATATAATGGTAAGTGTACTTGAATAAATTGGTGACTAGGAAATTT
This sequence comes from Sequoiadendron giganteum, assembly GCA_007115665.2. Taxonomy (NCBI): domain Eukaryota; kingdom Viridiplantae; phylum Streptophyta; class Pinopsida; order Cupressales; family Cupressaceae; genus Sequoiadendron; species Sequoiadendron giganteum. Next base: position 536,629,107 of record CM021109.1, read on the forward strand.
GTGAGGTTCAAATGCTATCTTAAAATAATTTGTATAAATAGGCTCTAGGATAGTTGGAACTTTAATATGGTTAACATCAAATCACATAGTAAACTTTTCTAGAGTCTTTTTTAAAATATCTCAATATACATTGCATGTGTTAATGAGATCCAAAGTGAAATTTTTGTAGAGGCATTCTTAATTTGACTAGTTAAATCATATCATTTAGCTATTTATTTTAGAAACTTAGATGAAATAAATATTAGAGTATGAGATGGGACAATTGATTAGATAGATGTAAATTTTTGACTTTTAAACATTCTTTGATAAATGTAGACACCTAAAGTTTTCCATGTTTAACCACACTCAATTTTATCCTCTTAAGTGTTAATTAAATGAGACGAATTATTTCATTAACCTCCCCAATCATCGTCCTAAAATTAAATAAATTCCTATCATTTATTTAAATAATCTATTTTTATCCCATTTGCACTATTGTTTACCCTTAATTAAATAAATGTGTCAATTTATCCCTTTTCCTTTGTAGTTCACATTTATTTAATTAAGTTCACCCTTCACATTCCTACCCTCAAAAAATTAAATAAATAAAACTATTTATTTACCTGACCCAAAAATCCCCCTTAATTAATTAGTTGACTAAAAACCAATTAGCTAACTAATTAATACACATGCATAAATAAAAATATGATTAATCTAATTAATCACATGTCACATCCCCCCATAAAATCATAACCATCCATTTATCCTAGAAAATATTCACCCTTCATCGTACGCATATGACTCTCACTTGTCAAATCACACATCCTCATGTGATTATCACACATACATAAGAGAAATCACATTTCAATTCACACTTCCACATGGTCCTTCTCACAAATTTATGAGGAATTTTAGTCTCCACCCTTTGATCAAATCAATCCAATCTCAACCATTAAATTCCTCTTGATCCTTTCCCTCTACAAGTACACTAATCACAAGTCACTTGGAGGCTTCTCCTTGCTCAAAATCTCTCATGCAACCTTAGCCATTGATCTCAAAATTAAATTTCTATCATTGATCAATAATCCTCTCAATCTATAAATAAAACCATCCCAAAGCCATTTTTAATGGGATTTGGGAATATAAAGTCATCATGTTGGTTTGAAGAGAAACCCATATATAATCACACATCTTGAGCACAACCACACACATTCTTGTGTGTGCAACAAAAGGTTTTGGAAGGTACTTCCCAAGAATTCTTAACATTAGGTTCCCAAATTATTACACTCGAATGGAGGTACATCTAATTGTAGGATAGGAGTTGATTTCATTAATCATTTCTTACTTTATTTTCTACATATTTATGATTCACATTTTGACACTCTTTATGGGACACTATATTCCAAATCTAATCATTTTTTGATTTTTTTTTTAAGTTTTCAAGTTTCAGGTCTTGGTTTAATTCCCCTAATCTACACATAACACCTCCACTTACAAGATTTTACATGTTTTCTCTATCATAATGCCTCTATCTTCAAACCTAGGAGTGGTTATTCTATCATTTGATAACTATTTTTTATAGATTGACTCATTTATTTTATAGATATCCCATCATATTGTTGTCTCAGCAAAGGGTCTTAAAATAGATCTTGAGAAGGTAAGAGCTATCATTGAATGGCCTACCCCGATGAGTGTTACAGAGGTAAGATCATTTCATGGTCTAGCAAGTTTTTACAGAAAGTTTATTAAGAATTTAAGTAGTATTTGTGCACCTCTAATTGAAGAAATGAGAGGGGATATAAAGGATTTTAATTGGATTGGAGGAGCAGAAATTTTTTTTGATATGTTGAAGAAGAAAGTCATAGAGCAACCTATTTTGGAACTTCCATATTTCAATAAGGTCTTTCAGGTAGATTGTGATGCTAGTGGCGCTGCCATAGGAGTTGTTTAGAGTCGAGAAGGTAAGTTGGTTGCCTATTTTAGTGAGAAGTTGAATGATGCTAAGAAGACATATTTTTTCTATGATCAAGAGGTTTATGCTATAGTTCGGGCTTTGAAGAAATGGAGACACTATTCAAGTTGCCAAAAGAATTTGTTTTATATATTGATCACTAGGCTTTGTAGTATCTCAATAGTCAAGGAAAGTTAAATCAGAGGCACTTAAAATTGCTTGAGTTTTTGTAGAGTTATAATTTTGTTTTGAAGCACAGGAGTGGAAGGTCAAACAAAGTTGCAGATTCCTTAAGTATAAGGAATTTTTTGTTGATAGAGATGAATATAGAGGTTGTTGGGTTCAATGAACTCAAGAGTTTGTATCCTAGAGATCTAGACTTTGTAGAAGCTTGGAAGGCTTGTTTGTAACCTATTATATTGGATAGGACAAGATGGTTGGATTTATTAATCCAAGATGGGATTTTTTTTAGAGGAAGCCAATTATGCATTCCAAGGAGTTCTATGAGAGAGAACCTAATCAATGAGAAGCATAGTGGAGGATTGGCTGGACATTTTGGTCAAGATAAGACCATTGCTCTAGTGAGTGAGAATTATTATTGGCCACAATTACAATAACATGTGAAGACATTTGTACAAAGTTGTAGAGTATGTCAGATGGAGAAAGGAATAAGTCAGAATATTGGATTGTATCAACCATTACCTATACTTGAGAGGCCATGGGAGGATATTAGCATGGATTTTGTTCTTGGCTTGCTAAAGACACAAAGTAGGCATGATTCCATATTTGTGGTGGTGGATATATATTCAAAGATGACACATTTCATTCCATGTCATAAGAGAAGTGATGTTGTTCATATTATAGAGTTGTTTTTCAGAGAGGTGGTGGGACTACATGGTCTACCGAAGAGTATAGTTTCAGAAAGTGATACCAAATTTGTTGGTTATTTTTGGAGGACATTATGGAAGAAGTTGAAGATAGATTTGATGTTCAGTTTTGTGCACCATCCATAGATTGATGGACAAACAAAGGTGGTAAATAGGATTTTGGATAACCTATTAAGATGCCTAGTAAGAGATAAGCCCAAGGGATGGGATTTGATTATACCACAGGAAAAAAATTCTTACAACAATTCTATCAATAGGAGCACTGGTAAATCACCACTCCAAATTGTGTATCGGAGTAGTCCAAGGACTACTTCTAAACTGAGAAAGATGGATAAGGGGGAGAAGAGTAGTGTTGAGGATGAAATTTTTGTGGAACACCTAAATAATTTGCATGAAGAAGTGAAGAAATATATCAATAAGATGAACTCACAATATAAGGCCAAGGTAGATCAAAAAAGGAGGCATAAAGAGTTTCAGGTAGGAGATGAAGTCATGGTTCATTTGTGAAAGGAGAGATTTCCAATTGGTACATACAACAAGTTAAAGATGAAGAAGTTTGGACCATGCAAAATCCTGAAGAAGCACGATTTAGGAAATGCATACGAGGTAGAGTTGCCTAATGAAATTCATATTTCACCCGTGTTTAACATTTAAAATTTAATAGAATATCATGAAGGGGGAATTAATGAAAAAAAATAGAAGCACAGTGGAATATTCCCAAACCTACTTCAAAAAATGAGGAGATAGAAGAAATATTGGATAGTCGTGTGGGCAGAAGTACAAGGAATAGGCAGTATGAAGAATATCTGGTCAAATGGAAAGGAAGGTATATTGAAGATTCATCATGGTTGTATAAGGCTAAGGTTAACCATCTTGGTTTCCCTTTAACTCCTGAGAAGTGACGGGGTCACTTTTCAAATTACCCCAGGTGTTTGATGCAGGAGCATCTAGCGGTGTAGGGCAATCATGCATCACCCAAAAAAATGTTTTCTTTATTTTCTTTAGTTGTTTTTTGTTCCATGATGGCACTTAAGGGGCATAAGATAGTCAGGAGTCAAAAATAGTGAAAAATGATCTCTTACTATTTTTAGTAAGTCAACCTAAACGGGTTCGTATGGACTTGAAAAATTTACTCGAAGGAGCAGAGCTGAAAATTTATTTTGGTCATGAAAGAATCAACTCAATACCTTGATTTTTTTGTGAGAAATTAAAGTTTTTGTCTCGAGAAATTTCTCCAATGTAGCTTCAAATCAAATATAAAACTTTAGAGGCCCTGAAACAACTTGAAAAGTGGTTGAACAGACCTACAATGGGTTTGTGTGTTGTAGATCTCATTGAGAGTTTTCCAATGATATGCAATAATAGCAAATCAGACACTCAAATCAAAAGTTATGGCCCCAGAAAGTTGGTCCTCTAAAAAGTGAATTTCATTAAAATTTCTTCCTAAGCCAGAAATCAAATGGTGGGACTTTTACTGCCAAAACAAAAGGGAAAGTTGAACTTTCTAGAACATTCTATGGCAGTTATTGGGTAAAATAAAAGGATTAAATGGGGGTTATAGAATAGTTTTTTTTTTTTTTCAAAGTTGATTTTGTTGTAATGAATCAAGCCCATGAGGCTGTAGCATGTAAGCTTTGAATTTGTAATGTCATTTTTCTAACAATAATTGAAAATGGGTTATTTTTTTCCTCACATATTTTGTGTTGGTATTTATTGTTGTGTTTTGTGTGGCTTGGGTGGTGTAGCCCTCATCAACTATGAAATTGCTTACTATTATTCTTTGATATATTTTTTCCAAGCATTCATAGTATGTTGGAAAGAACTTATTTTAGAATTTTTTCCATAGCAACAAGGAAGTGAGTAGTTTGATAAAATGCTTTGGTAGACATGTATGGAAAATGTGGTAGCATAGAAAGGGTAGTGAGCTATTTGAAAAAAATCCTCAAAGAAATGTGGTCTCATGGTGATGGAATGGCATTCCATCACCACAAGACCACATTTCTTTGAGGCATTTTTTAAAACTACTCACTTCCTTTTCCATGCCATTGCTTACTATTATGCTTTGATATATTTTTTCCAAGCACCCATAGTTTTTTGGAAAGCACCTAGTTTAGGATTTTATCCATAGCAGCAAGGAAGTGAGTACATTGATTAAATTCTTTGGTAGACATGTATAGAAAATGTGGTAACATATAAAAGGGAGTGAGCTATTTGAAAAACTGCCTCAAGGAAATGTGGTCTCATGGTGATGGAATGGCATTCCATCACCATGAGACCACATTTATTCGAGGCATTTTTTAAAACTACTCACTTCCTTGTCTATGCTATTGCTTACTATTATGCTTTGATAGATTTTTTCCAAGCATCCATAGTTTTTTGGAAAGAACCTATTTTAGGCTTTTAGCCATAGCAGCAAGGAACTGAGTAGATTGATAAAATTCTTTGGTAGACATGTATGGAAAATGTGGTAGCATAGAAAAGGTGGTGAGCTGTTTGAAAAAGTGCCTTAAAGAAATTGGGTCTCACAGTGATGGACATCACCATGAGACCACATTTATTTGAAGAATTTTTTCAAACAACTCATTGCCTTGTCTATGCTATTGCTTACTATTATTCTTTCAATTATTTGTTCCAAACATCCATAGCATAGATAATGCATTGAATTGTTTAAAAAATGCCTTAGTAAAAAGTGGTTTCATGAAATGATATGACAAGCAAATGCAATTGGCAGTTGCTCCTAGTTATTTCTTATGCTATGTGAAGTAATTTCATCACTGCTTATGTTGACTTTCTAAATAACTATATTGTAGTTGAAATTTTATCATCTATAAACATCTAGTTATTAGTTATGCAATGTGAAGTAATGCTTTGAGTTTGAAAGATGTGCAATGCAATGTAATCAATGATATGAATATAAACTACACAAATCTATTAAGTACAATTCATTGGTTAAACTCTTTATTCTATTACCTATGTGAAGGTTTGTACAATTCCACTGGCATTGGGAGGTGCTCCCAAAAAACCTCCAATATTAGCCTATTAAAATCCTAAAATTAGATATCAGAATACCATTCATATAAAAATGATATTCACATCTAATAAATTTATAAGTTTTTACTAGTTACATACCTCAATGGTAGATGCAGTGGAGCAATAAATAGGTGGAGGGCTGGTGTATCCAGTATCAACACTATGACCCTAAAATTTTATTACAATCACAAAACTAAACTAGTTAATATTGCATTTCAAAACTGAAATTTAATGAACTAAATTCAATGAACATGCTAACATTTAGTTGAGTATCAACGCCAAAAGCCTCATTCAAAACGTCAGTTACCCTTTCCATCTCTGTAGTTGCAGACGTATCCTATGTAGCAGCCTCCTGAGTGTTTGTGGGGTCATATGTAAAATTCAACCCACAAACCTAACACAAATGGGGTGGAAGCCTACCACTAGAAGACTCCCCTGGATGGTGTTGTACTATGAGACTAGCATGTTGGATGATACTCTAGGTCAAAGAGCTGATAGAATGCAAAGTGTCTACCTCAACACTCTCCTTCATTACGAAAAGGATAATGACATTCTCACAAGATGACCTAGCAAGAGTTTGTCTCTCTTGCCGGTGAGGATCCATTCGTGCACCAAGTCTATCTTGTGTTGAAACCTCACCTCTCCCCTAGAATTCCCTCATATCAAAATAATTGGGGATTTTGTTGAGGATGAACTCATAGTAGATTTTCCTCAAGAAATACTGGGGGACTTTGCAATTGTTGCATGGTGGATAGTTAAAAACCATGTACCACCTATCCCAAAAATAGTTCCTAATCCCTTGGAGGTGGTACTAATGGATAAGAAACCTCTTGGCATTAAGGTCAAGATTTTTATTTATGCATGGGTTGATGAATAATGAGCACAAATCATATTTTGTAATTTTTTCATCTTTTACTTCTTTATATGATAATTTATCTAAGTAAAAATTCCTATCTGCCTACCTCCTATCTACCCAACCACTTAATTGTTTGTTGATTGCATCTACATGTTTTAACATTTCCTTAAGTGAACTTGCAAGTGTTCTTCTTTCCATGGTTGAACTTATTGGATCGTTCAACGTAGTGATTAACTCCTTAATCTTTTTTTTATTCTTTTTAATTACCCCCATTAAATTTTGATGAGTGTCAGGAGGATGTTGAGGAATTGGTTGAGGATACTATTGTTGTGTTTGTTGAGGATTTTTCTTGAGTGCTTCTTGCAATGGTTGTTCAATATTTTCAGGAGGGCTTTAATATTCATTAACATTTCCTACAAATTAAACAAATGAATAGAAAAAAGAACCTAAAACTACCAGTTTAACATCAAATTCACAACAAAAAATAAACAATCCTTATTTGTTTGACCTTCCCATCAACATGGCAGCATCTTGGTGATGAAATTATAAAAATTTGATGAAGAAAATAGAAGATAACCTCCTTCCAAAACGCAAATGTGCAAAAGTAGGGTTTTTGGCTATGGGCAACAAAAAACACAGTCATAATACAAATGAATTCATTTTTTTTTGTGTTAATGCACTATAATGTGCTCATGTTATAGTGCAAGTGTTTCATAACATTCTCACATTATAATACGAGTGTGTTATACGGTCAATGTGATTGAACCTTTGGCTCGGTCACACCAAGCCATAACGCAAGTGTGTTATAATACACTCATGTTATAGCCTTTTTACCAAATATTTCACTACAACTCATTTTGGCTGAGCTAAGGTTGATAGTTTCATTTAGAGGTGAAAGGTACACATTTTTTTATGTTGATAGTTCATTTGAGTGAATTCAAGTTATTATGTAGTAAATCATAACACAAAAAAATCATAAAATATTGCATAGTAATGTTGTTTTTATTCATCATGAAATGGAAAAGATACATCATAGCATAAACCATTTATGTTTGGTGTTTAAAAACCATAAAGGTGTTTAAGTGTCCCACACAAGTCATGGGAATAATTGAATTGATTTAATTCAAATTGAATTGATTACATCTAATAATAAAATGTCAGCTATACATTTGAAGAATATAAAAGAGAGAAGGTAGTGTGAAGAGAAATATATCCATCATTACCTTTGAGGCTCATTATAGGGTTGACCCTCTTCTTGAGTGCCATCATCTCCCCTTGCGCTTCAAAGCCAATTGGACCTCAAAAAAATTGGAAGACAATCCTGTTAGAGCTCCAAATATAAGCCTAATCATACTTCCATCCACAAAAATATAGCCTACAACCATTACTAGACACAACCAACACAATCAGATCAATTCGAACATCAAATGTTCAAATCTAGATCATCGAAGATAATGAACTCATAACCACCAGAAACACTATTTTTCCTAACATGTTGGTTCACTATGCAAGAACAGGTTCATTGTGTTCGTGATCAATTTTCATTAGATATGTGGAGAAAACTAGGCTCCCATAAGGGTTGAGCCCAACATATCAGGAGGGCACTCTCTTATCAATACATGAGAGTCATCAAATATTCAAAACAATCATGAACTAAGACTGCTATCATAGGAGAAATTCATTGAAGCAACCTTTAACTCATTATGATGAAAACATATTGAGCAAACCGTCATTTTTCTCATCATTCAAAAGGAACAATCAAATATGTATTTGAAGGAGCATAATCAATTGTATGCATTAACTCAATTTTAACTCTATTTTATTTACATTGCATTCACATAAAATATGGAGCCCCTTTACACTAAAGGGAAAATAGAGTACTAAAGCTGTAAAACTATTTCTCATAACCTCAAAGTATATGCATAGTCTACAAGAGACTCGGGAGGAATAGTGTCATCAAGAGGGCAGTCTACATGACTGCAATGAAATAATTATTACATATAGGCATGGAGAGACATCATCAAAGGATCAAGGGTATGGATACCATTCTTGTTTCATTATCCCTAATTGCCTACATAATAAAAAAATTGAAGGACAAAGGAATTATGCTTCATGTATATCAAAAAAATATCAAACATCAACTGATACATGAAACTTTCAAATTACTGATACAACTTTAGAAAGGTAGCAAATGGACCATGACAGTCCAAGATATGTTGGACAACATTGAAGATCACAAGGAGCCTTTAAAGATAAATGAAACATGATAATGTATAACTGAAGCACATGATTGAATCAAATGTATTGCATTATGATAGAAGCCAAGATGCACCATGAAGATAAGAGGATAAAGAGACATTGAAAGTAAACATGAATAGAAGGGAGAAATTTGAGAACTTACAGGAGAGACCATGCAACTGTATTTGAAAATTTCATTTACATAAGGTGCAATCAGATTTTCAAGATGGAAATACATAGTAATGGAACAATGATTGAAACTACAAAATAAGTGCAACATCATATTAATAAGTACAAGCATTGTGTATTGAATATGCAATTATATAAGCTATAGGAAGAGAGCTCTTGTTTTGTGAAATAATACATGCTACAAAATTCTCTTATCACTTCCCCAAAACAAAACTGAAAGAGCAAAAAGGGAAGTGCTTGTGTGGCATTTCATTATGAACAAATAAATTCCATATAGAAAGTATTTTTTACATCACAAATTTGCAGTTATTAATGCAAGAACAACTATAGGTGAAAATTATAAACAATGATAGAATCAAATAGTTCATCTATAGGGAATGGTCCAAGAAAATGTAAAGAGGGTAGTCCAACACTGATCACTAAATAAAAAAACAATTAAAATACTATGAAGGGTTTCAGATTATGTCCATATTGTGCAATGGTGTTGAATCATTTTACAAACCATTTTTCCTTCATGAAGAAGCATCTTCTTATGGAAAATTTTAAGTATCATCTTGCATGATCTTATCATAATATAATTATTTCATCAGCGTGCATTGCTATTACATGATTTTACAAAAGGAAAACAAATACCCAGTAGTAGAATAGGAAGCAACATGAAATAAATGAAGATTCAGAACTAAAGAAAGGATTTCAACTTATTTCTTCATTGCATGAAACAATGAAAATATCACATAGGAATGCTTTTATTTCTATTGGAAAAAAGAGTGAATTTTCTCCATGGAAGGTTCTTTGTAAAATGGTGATCTTCTGTGCAAACACATACAGGTTTGCAAGATAAGTTCTACCAATGAAGATAGATCAGTTGTTAACGACACAATCACTACCACTCGGCTGCTCCCAAATCCTGATGGCATCACCAACTAGAATATATTGGCTTATAGTAATAACATTCCTATGGCCCATGGAGGTGCAAGAGTTGGGAAGACAAAGGTTCAGTTTTGTCAAGTTAAAAGGAGTGTTTCTACAATAGTAAGGCTCTAAAGAAAGATGGATTGAGCAATAAACTTAAGGAGCTTGGAGCAACCTGAAACTCAGAACCGAGCAAGAGCAACATAGACATAGCTCACTACTTACATGATGAAGGTAATACCCTCGAAGGTGTAAAAGAAAATACTCATAATGGAAGAGAAACCACAACCTATCATACATAAGAGATATATTTTGTCACATACAGAGAATAGGTGAAAATCATGACACAAGTGAAAAACCTAGATCAACCCGTTCCTACAATGAAACCCTCGATGCAAATTAAAAAAAAAACAAGAACAAAATTCTTAACCATGGCCATGTATTTGGCATATGGGGAATATGAATATATGTGAGACAACAAAAACCCTCATCATCCAAAAGAGTCATAAAATCCCTGAGTTAGTTTAAGAATAATGAAACTCATTCTTTTTGTCTTAGTTTTCTGCAAATAAAATACCCAAATAAAGAATGTTCGGTCCATGAGGAGCTTACCTTTGCTGTTGTAAAAGGAGACATTCAATCCTATATTCACCCTAGAAAGTTCTCTAGTATAGGTCTCCAAATCTCAGAAGAAGGTGAAAGAAAGATTTATAGAACACAAAAGGAACAAAATATGAATTTCTTTCTCAATAAAGGCATATTTATACTCTTAGAGGGCACGAATCAAGCACTTATTCAACAGAGAAAATATTGAGATATGCATCAGAAAATGAGAAAAGGTTGTTGCTTAGATGCCCCAAATTTATTCGAAAATGGAGTCAAGGTATCTAATCATGGCAGTAGAGAAGACTTACCTTTCTTTCCTGCTAGTTTCTCCACTGAAAATCTTCAAAAAATCAACTAGAAGTAACTCCAAGTGGTGTAGGTCAACTTCAGAACCCTAGCTCATGTTGGTATAGTAGAGAAGTCTCCATAAAGATTCAAAATTATAAAGTGAAAGTGATTTTAGGGTTCGAGTTTCTTGTAGTCACCCTAATTCGAATGATGAGTTTTTGACTAAGTGATAAAAACAAAATCATTCCATTTTAATTATCACTATGGTCTATGAATTCAATGTCAATGACCTAATGATTAAAAGAGGCCCATGAGCTAAGTAATACCACCAGATCACTAAAGACTTGTGATTACATATTGTATGGAGGAGCCATCAAGGACTTCAATTTTTTGAATCTTTTTGATAAGTAAGGTTAAGGATGGTGAATAATATTAAGTATCAATGCATGCTATGGAAGGGAGTCATAAGGGGTGGACTTTATTTTTTGCAATTTTTTTATGTCCCCCTTTTAAATATATGCATTGTAAAAGTTTGTTTCAAATATTATCAATTGTTTTCAATAATTTTTTGAAGCAACTATTGTCAAAAAGGGGATCAGTATAAAAAAATCTCGCTCATGCACATGTAGAATTGAGACTTCCATGCATAAGGAAATCTGAGTTACGTTTCAATTGGAGGAGTGTTTTTTGGAGATCTCTTTGGTTAGCTTGCATGCATGACCATTTTGGGAGGAAGATATTTTCACTTCCAGTGCTACCTCCATGCACATTGGGTCATTTTTGAGTTGTGTTTCAATTGTACATAGTATGAGATCAATTTTTTTTCTCTTTAAGCTCAATTCACAACAGTGGTGGGCCCTCTTCTCGAGGATTTTTATTTTTTCTCGTGAGGGGACACTTCAAGATATTTTTCTCACTTCTAGTTCACTTTCAATTTCATCTCTTGGATGCTTTATGTATGCCATACTTTGCATATATTGGAATTTATTTTTTTCCCTTTAGTTCTTATTTTTTCATCTCTTCCAGCATACCTTTTGCAAAGAGACAAAGATTTGTAGCTCATATTTTTACATTAATATAGTTTTATAGATTTAAAAGTTACCTTAGTTTGTCATTTTTCAGAGTTTTTCCTTTGTTATTTTCTGGAAATCAATTGTCTACCTTCTCACATTCAGGTGTTTTGCTTCTATTAGTGTTTTGTCACTCAAAGGTAAAGCACTTCAATGGTTCAAAGGTTTAGTGATAAATTTTGTCGCTACATGGAATGATTTGGGGGATAAGCTGAAAAAATAGTTTCAAGATAAATTTGATCATTTATCTCTAGTTGAACAGATAATGACTATAAAGAGAGCTCCACAAGAACATATGACATATTTCAACTTCTGATTCCAAAAAACTTGGAACCAAATTCCAGCAACGGTAATGCCAACACCTGATCATGCATTTTTGTATTATCTTGGATCATTAAATAGTGATATTTTTGTGATGATACAATCAATGGGTGGATTAACATTACCAACAACATATGACATTGCTATTAGAGCTGAAAATAGCCTTATACAGGCTGGTAAAATTGCACCTAGGCCCCCTATGCCAATATTTCTAAATATCCAACCTTCAATGCCCATTCATATACCTCCCATTTCCCCTCTTCCAGTTGATCCAATATTAGGCTATCAACTAGTTGTTCAAAATAATGCTTTTCCAACACAATCAAATTTACAAGAGCTTAGAGGTACTCAATAGGAGATGGAAAAGTTATTACAGACATTCAATAATGACTTGGTGAGTCTTAAGAGGCAACAAGGTCAGAATTTTAGGCCTTACCAAGCACCATTCCAACCTAATAGACAACCTTATCAGGTAGATAATCAGGGACAATGAAGGAATTTCAATCCCAGGCCACCATACAACTAGAATGTTGTGAACCTTTCAAAAGATCTTGTACCTGTGCATAAAAACTTAGCACAATACCATGTGTGGTGCTATTCATGCAATCAACCTCATAATTAAGCCACGTGCATGAACATAGTAATTAATTAGGTGCTGATGGTACATAGATTATGTTGTTGTAAAAAATATAGAAAAAGAAAGCAATGATCAATAGGATGATCAAATGCAACATAATGATCTGGATGTTGCCATGATGAATTGGCAAGGGAATGAGTTTTGTGGAGTAAATCAGATACAAGGACAAAATCAGTCAGCCACATCTATTGCAACCAATATGAGGTAAAAAAAGAGAGATATTGACCTGAGACAACAAGTTGTTCCCAATAAACAACAAGTTGTTCAGCATAAAAATCAAATATCTGAAACTCAAAATGAGAAGCCACAACCCTCTTCTTTGCATAATGTCCATATTTTACCAAGTGGACAACCTAAGCCTGCTAAAGAGCAGCAGAAACAAGCTGAACCTATTAAGGAACAACTAAAAACTTAATCACAACCAACACCAATGCAGAAATAAGTTGTTGTTCCTAAAGTATAGCAGAAGGTTAGTGGTATTTCTTTCAATATTATTTATCATATGAAAAAGGCTACTATTACCATGACTATGTTGGATGTTTTACACCTTCCTGGGTAGAAAGAAATCCTACAAGATTCTCTAGCTAAGATTTCCATTTATGATGAGTCTTTTAAGGAGCAACCTAGAGTTCTTGCCAATAATTCAAAAAATAAGAAAGAAGTGTTAGCTCAAGAGGTAAAGTTGCCAACCTTTTATCTCAAACTGATTATTAATGATAGCATAATACATAATTACATGATAGACTCAAGAGCAAGCAACTCTATTATACCTAAACAATTGGTAGATAAGTTAGGACTGAGTTATGAGCCATTGCCAAAAGGGGTAGTCCAACTAGATGGCACAACCATTAATTCTATTGGAGTGATTAAAGTTCTGCCTCTTACATTACATGCATGTCTGAAATTTTCAATTTCACAAGACATTTATGTCATTGACTTACCTCTATACTTTTCCATTTTCCTTTCTAGATATTTTACAAAAAAATTAGGAGGTTATTTGTCATCAGACTGGTCACACATGTTTTTCAGAACTAGGTATGGTACCAAAGTAATTATTAAATCAAAGCCACAAGCTAAAGATCATATTGAGCTTTCGGTTGCAAATCCCATAAACACAAACTTAGTTTTCCATGATCAGGAGGATCAAACCATGACCCTTGACCCCAATGTACCTATAAAGGGCATACTCGACATAAATTTAGATGAGTAGGCAGCCAAAAATCCTGAGTTTGATCCATTTAGTCTCATGGATGAAGTAGGTTTGGGTGTTTATATGATTCAGGAGCCCGATGTAACTATTCCAAATCTGGTCAAAAGTAAAAAATGGCCAAATCAACAGATGAATCAACTATGGAAGATATATTTTGATGGTTCAAGAAGTAAAGTAGGTGCTGGTGGATGAGTTGTGCTGATTTCACCTGAAGGAGAGAGGTATTATTCTGCACTTTTCTTTTCTTTTAGTTGTTCAAACAATACAGCTGAGTATGAAGTGTTAATTCATGGACTAGAATGGGCCAAAAAGAAAGGGATCAAGTGTCTATAAGTATTTGGTGATTCTGAGCTGATCAAAAATTAGGTAAGAAACCTGGACATAACAAAAAATGATTTACTAAAGTTGTACAAACACAAAACTTGGTATTTAATAAATTAATTTGATGCATTTAATTTGTAATCAATTCCACGAAATCTGAATAAAGAAGAGGATAAGCTTGCTTCTATCAGATCACAATTTGATATAATAGATAACATACACAATATAGAGGTACAACAATATGTTAAAGTGGTAGTAAGACCATCTATACTTGATAATAAATTTAGTTGGAAATTTTTTTATAGCGACGAGAAAATAATCAGTTTTATGATGGAAGTGGCAAATTTTTCTGTCGAAAACCAGTAAAAGTTTGAACAACAATACGAAAATTAGATTTTGCAGTTGAAGTCTAATAACTTGCCAAAGGGTTTGGTAACCCTTGAATCAATCTTTAACACTGTTGATCAGGTTAGAAAAGATAAATCCAACATCATGGTGAAGCAAGAGCACTATGAACCAATAGAGGTATTCAAAGACAAGCTTATCAAGCTTGGAAAAATCTATCTAAAGGAGGAATAGCAAGCCTTTGTCTTGCTTTGCCAAGAATTCAGTGACATTTTTGCTTGGGAATATAGAGATCATAAGGGTTTTAACCCTGAGTTAGCTCAACATACCATTGAGATGGAACCCAATGCAAAACCAGTAAGACATAAGTAGAGGCCCCTGAATCCAAAGTTGGAACATTTGATGAAAAAAAAATGAACAAGATGATTGAAGGTAGAATTATTTTTCCAATCAAGCACACCTCTTGGGTTTCAAATTTGGTGCCTGTTAGGAAAAAGAATGAAGAGATAAGGTTGTGTGCTGATTTATGTGATCTAAACAGAGCCTCACTTAAAGATCACTATCTGTTGCCTTTAGTGGAGCAGATATTGTGGGTTGTTTCAAGTTCAGAAAGGTTCTCATTGCTGGATGGTTATTCAAGATATAACTAGATTTTGGTTAAAGAGGAGGATCAGTACAAAACAACCTTTACCACCAAGTGGGGTACTATGGCTTACAAAAATATGCCCTTTAGATTGTCAAATGCAAGGGAAAAATTTCAAAGAGTGATGGATATAGCTTTCCAAGTCCTTATTAATAAATTTGTTCTTATGTACTTAGATGATATAACTATGTTTTCAAAGAAATTTGACAAACATTTCTCTCATCTTAGGTAGATCTTTGAAATATGTGGAGAATATGGGGTATCATTAAACCCCCAAAAGAGTATTTTTGTAGTTCATGAGGGGAAGGTTCTAGGTCACATCGTTTCGAAGAACGAAATCACCATTGACCCAAAAAGAGTTACATCCATCCTAGCTTTACCAACGCCTACCCATAAAAAAGGCCTGCAGAGATTTCTAGGCAGGATCAACTTTGTTAGGAGATTCATTCCTAACATTGCAGCTTTGTTGCAGTTGCTTACAACCATGTCAAGAAAGAGCATTCCATTTCATTGGAATAAGGAAGGAAAAAAACAATTTTGAAGAGATCAAAGAGGCACTTGCAGAAGCCCCAACACTTATCAATCCTAATTTTGACAAAGATTTTATCTTGTATTCATTCAGAAGTGTTGATAGCATCTCTTCCATGTTATGCCAACAAAATGAAGAAGGCTTAGAGCATCCTGTGGCCTTTTTCAACCAATTTTTGCATGACTATGAAGCTAGGTATTCATTTGTTGAGAAGCATGTATTAGATATAGTCAAAAGCCTTAAAAAAATTAGGCATATGCTTTCAAATAATAAAATTTAGCTAATGGTTTCTCATTCCATTGTTAAGGAATTCTTACATAGCAAAGATATTAATGATAAAAGAGTAGGATGGATCATGAAAGTTATGGAATACAACATTGATATCAAAGTTACCAAACTTGTCAAAGGTAAAGGCATATGTGAGCAACTTTTTGGTGATCAAGAAAAAAACATACTAGTCAAACATCAAGCCTTTAAATAACCTTCAAAAATGAAGAACAAGCTATTGTTCTAGACACACCAACAAATTAGATTCAACAAACGGTCCACTATCTACACATAGGTGACTATCCTCGAGGATTCGAAAAGTCAAAACAAAGGTATTACAGACTTCAAGCCATTCCCTTCACTGTAATTGATAGTGTTTTGTACAAAATGGATTATAATGGCGTCTTACTTAGATGTGTAGAACCACAAATAATTGAAAAATTTCTACAATAATTTCATGATGGGCCCATAGGAGGCCACTTTGCACCCAGAACTACAACCCTAAAGATAATGAGAGCTAGTATTACTGGCCTGATTTGTTCAAAGATGCCCATTCTTGGGTCATAAAATGTAACAAATGTGTAGTGTTTTTAGGAAAGAAGAAGTTTGCAGCTCTGCCATTACATCCAGTTCAATTGGAGCAACCTTTTGGAAAGTGGGGATTATATTTCATTGGTCCCATCAATCCACCTTCGAGTGTTGGACATAAGTGGATACTTACAACCACTGACTACTTTACGAAGTCGAACGAAGCAGTTGCATTGAAGGAGGCAAATGAGACATTTGTTTTGAACTTATATCAAGATATAGTTTCCAGGTTTGGTACACTAGATTCAATTATTTTTTATAATGCTTTAGCATTCACAGGTTTGAAATTTTTAGATTGGTCAATAAAGCATAATATTTTTCTGAATACTTCTTCAAACTATTACCCTTAGGGTAATGGACAAGTAGATTCCACTAATAAGAAATTGATTAAAATCATAAAGAAGCCAATCCAGGATAATCAGAAGACCTGGCATTAAAATTTGAAGCTAGCTCTTTGGGCTGATAGGGTTACACCTAAGAGAGAAATATGTAACTCACCTTACATTCTAACTTATGGTAAAGAATCCAAAATACCTATCTCAGTTGAGCTACCTACATTGAATATGATCACAAAATTGGAATTGCTTGATGAAGAATCTATGGAGATTAGGCTAGCACAATTGATGGAGCTAGAGGAAATCAGAAACGAAGCATTAAGGAATTTAGAGGTGCATCAAGCTCAGATGAAAAGGAATTTTGATAGAAAGGTAGTCCCAAGGATATTCAAAGAGGGAGATCTATTTTTTAAATGGGATGAGCTCAAGAGCAGGCCTGGTAAACACACAAAATTTTATGCCATGTGGGATGGCCCATACATTATCACTAAATGAAAATAATATAACACATTCTAGCTCTCAAGGCTATATGGAGAGGTGCTACCAATCCATGTCAACGAGATTCACCTCAAACATTGCTACTAAGCATCAAAGTTTGCAGTTGTACATAGTAGAGTAGTTTTAGTACTGTTTGCTTTTAATAAGTGTAGATGTTGCACCTATTTTCTGACTCTGTCTTAAATAGAGTCATGATTAGTTTTCAGTTTTTTTTGCTGTTGTATTGTTTCTCCAACTGAGTTACAAGTTTTTTGAGTCAAAGAGGACAAAAATGGACTCCATACCCAATGGATATGCAAGGCAACTAATCTAGCATGCTTAGTAGGCAAGCACATAGCAGAAATGACCATAATATTACAGAAAAAATCACTACAACTCATTTTGGTTGAGCTAAGGTTGATTGTTTCATTTAGAGGTGAAAGGTACACATTTTTTTTATGTTGATAGTTCATTTCAGTGAATTCAGTTTATTAGGCAGTAAATCATAGCACAAAAAAATCATAAATATTGCATAATAATTATTTTTTTATTCATCATGAAATGGAAAAGATACACCATAAAATAAACCATTTTTGTTTGGTGTTTAAAAACCAGAAAAGTGTTTAAGTGTCCCACACAAGCTGTGGGAATAACTAAATTGATTTAAATCAAGTTGAATTAATTACATCGAATAATGAAATGTAAGCTATACATTTGAAGAATATAAAAGAGAGAAGGTGTGAAGAGAAATATATCCATCATTACCTTTTAGGCTCATTGTAGGGTTTAACCTCTTCTCGAGTGCCATCAACTCCCCTCGCACTTCAAAACCAGTTGAACCTGCAAAAAATTGGAAGACAGTCATGTTAGAGCTCCAAATATAAGCCTAATCATACTTCGCATCCATAAAAATATAGCCTACAACCATTACTAGATACAACCAACACAATCAGATCGATTTGAACATCAGATGTTCAAAGCCAGATCATCAAAGATAATGAACTCGTAACCACCAAAAATAATGTTTTTCCTAACATGTTTGTTCACTGCGTAGGAACGGGCTCATTATGCTCATGATCCATTTTCAATAGATATGTGGAGAAAAATGGGCTCCCATAAGGGTTGAGCTCAATATATTAGGAGGAAACTCTCTCATCAATACATGAGATTCATCAAATATTCAAAAAAATATTGAAATAAGACTGTTGTCATAGGAGAAATTCATAGAAACAACCTTTAACTCATTATGATGAAAACAAATTGAGAAAATCATCCTTTTTCTCATCATTCAAAAGGAACAATCAAAAACATGTTTGAAGGAGCATAATCAATTGTATGCATTAGCTCAGTTTCAGCTCCATTTTATTTACATTGCATTCACATAAAATATGGAGCCCCTTTACACTAAAGGGAAAATAGAGTACTAAAGCTATTAAACTATTTCTCTTAACCTCAAAGTATATACATAGTCTACAAGAGACTCAAGAGGAATAGTTTCATCAAGAGGGCAGTTTACATGATTGCAATTAAAGCATTATTACATATAGGCATGAAGACACATTGTCAAAGGATCAAGGGTATGGCTACCATTTTTATTTAATTATCCCTAATTGCCTACAAAATAAAAAATTGAAGGACATAAAGGAATCATGCTTCATGTATATCAACAAAATATCAAACATTAACTGATACATGAAACTTTCAAATCACTGATACAAATTTAAAAAGGTACCAAAAGGACCATGATAGTCCACAATATGTTGGAAAACAATGAAGATCACAAGGAGCCTTTAAAGATAAAGGAAGCGTGATAATGTATAACTGGAGCACATGATTGAATCAAATGTTTTGCATTATGATAAAAGCCAACATGCACCATGAAGACAAGAGGAGAAAGCAACATTGCAAGTAAACATGAATAGAAGGGAGCAATTTGAGCACTTACAAGAGAGACCATGCAAATTTATTTTTGAAAAGTCCATTTGCATAAGGTGCAATTAGATTTTAATGATGACAATACATTGCAATGGAACAATGATTGAAACTATAGAATAAGTTCAACATCACATTAACAAGTACAAGAATTGTGTATTGAACATGCAATCATATAAGCTACAGGAAGAGATCCCTTGTTTTGTGCAATAAGACATGCTACAAAAGTGTCTTATCACTTCCCCAAAACATAACTGAAAGAGTAGAAATGGAAGTGCATGTGGGAAATTTCATTATGAACAAATAAATGACAAATAGAAGGTGTTTTTTACATCACAAATTTGCAGTTATTAATGCAAGAACAACTATGGTGAACATTATAAACAATGATAGAATCAAATATTCCATCTACAGGGAATGGTCCAGACAAATGTAAAGAGGGCAATCCAACATTGATCAACAAATAGAAAAAGAATGAAAATACTATGAATGGTTTTGGATTATGTCCATACTATGCAATGGTGTTGAATCATTTTACAAACCATTTTTCCTTCATGAAGAAGCATTTTCTTATGGAACATTTGGAGTATCATCTTGCATGATCTTATCATAATATAATTATTTCATCACCGTGCAATGCTATTACATGATTTTATAGAGGAAAATCAAATACCCTATAGCAGAATAGGTAGTAGCATGAAATAAATGAAGATCCAGAACTAAAGAAATTATTTCAACTTATTTCTTCATTGAATGGAATAATGAAAATATCACACAAGAATGCTTTTATTTCTATTGGAAAAATAGTGAATTTTCTCCATGGAAGGTGCTTTGTAAAATGGTGGTCTTTTGTGCCAACACATACAGGTTTGCAAGATAAGTTCTACCAATGAAGATATATCAGTTGTTAATGACACAATCACTACCACTCAGTTGCTCCCAAATCTTGATGACATCAAGAACCAAAAGATATTGGCTTGTAGCATTAAAATTACTATGGCTCATGGAGGTGCAATAATTGGGAAGACAAAGGTTTGGTTTTTTCAAGCTTAAAGGATAGTTTCTACAATAGTAAGGCTCTAAAGAAAGCTGCATTGATCAATAAACTCAGGGAGCTTGGAGCAACCAGAAACTCGAAACCAAGCAAGAGAAAAATAGACATAGCCCGCGACCTACATGATGAAGGTAATACCCTCAAACATGTAAAATAAAATACTCATAATGGAAGAGAAACCATGACCTATCATACAAAAGCGAGATCTTTGGTCACATATAGAGAATAGGTGAAAATCATAACACAAGTGAAAAATCTAGATCAGCCCATTCCTACAATGAAACCCTCGATGCAAATAAAAAAAACCAGAAAACAATTCTTGGCCATGGCCATGTATTTGGCATATGGGGAAAATGAATATATGTGAGAGACAACAAAAACCCTCATCATTCACAAGAGTCATAAAATCCTTGAGTTGGTTTAAGTATAATAAAACTCATTGTTTTTGTCTTAGTTTTCTACAAATAAAATACCTAAATAAAGAATGTTTGGGCCATGAGGAGCTTACCTTTTGCTGTTGTAAAAGGATACATTAAATCCTATATTCACCCTAGACAGCTCTCCAGTATGCGTCTCCAAATCTCAGAAGAAAGTGAAAGAAAGATTTGCGGAACATAGAAGGAACAAAATATGAATTTATTTCTCAATAAAGGCAGATTTATACTCTCAAAGGGCTCGAATCAAGCACTTATTCAACAAAGAAAATATTGAGATATGCATCAGAAAATGAGTAGAGGTCATGGCTTAGATGCCCTAAATTTCTTCAAAAATGGAGTCAAGGTATCTAATCATGGCAGCAAAGAAGACTTACCTTAATTTCTTGTTGGTTTCTCCATTGAAAATATTCAAAAAATCAACTATAAGTAGCTCGAAGTGCTGTAGGTCGACTTCATAATGCTAGCTCATGGCGGTACAACATAGAAGTTTCCAGAAAGATGCAAAATTACAAAGTGAAAGTGATTTTAGGGTTCAATTTTCTTGTACTCACCCTAATTCAAATGATGAGTTCTTGACTACGTGTTAAAAATAAAATCATTCCATTTTAATTATCATTGTGGTCTATGACTTCAATGTCAATGACGTAATGATTAAAAGAGGCTTGTGAGCTAAGTAGTACCACCATATCAATAAAGACCTGTGATTACATTTTGTATGGAGGAGCCCATCAAGGACTTCAAGTTTTTGAATCTTTTGATAAGTAAGGTTGAGGATGGTGAATAATATTAAGTACCAGTGCATGCTATGGAAGGGAGTCATAAGGGGTAGACTTTAATTTTTGCAATTATTTCATGTCCCCCTTTTAAATATATGCATTGTAAAAGTTTGTTTCAAATATTATTGAAGCAATATTATTAATTCTTTTAAATAATTTTTTGAAACAACTATTGTCAAAAAGGGGGTCAATATAAAAGAAATTCTCTCATGCACTTGTGGAATTGAGACTTACATGCATAAGGCAACCTGAGTTACATTTCAATTGGACGAGTGTTTTTTGGAGATCTCTTTGGTTAGCTTGCATGCATGACCATTTTGAGACAGTGGGAGTGCAATTTTCTTTAGTTACGAGCCCTTTTTTTGAGGATTTTCATCTTTGCTTGGGAGGAAGATATTTTCACTTCCAGTGCTACCTCCGTGCTCATTGGGTCATTTTTGTGTTGTGTTTCAGTTATACATAGTATCAGGTGGAGTTTTTTTTTCTATTTAAGCATAGTTCACAACAGTGGTGGGCCCTCTTATCGAGCCTTTTTCTTTTTTCTCGTGAGAGGTCACTTCAGGATATTTTTCTCACTTTCAATTTCATCTCTTGGATGCTTTATGTATTCCATACTTTGTATATATTGGAAAAAGTTTTTTTTTTTTCCTTTAGTTCTTATTTTTTCATCTCTTCTGGTGTACCTTTTGCAGAGAGACAAAGATTTGTAACTCAAATTTTTACATTAATACAGTTTTAAAGCTTTATAGGTTACCTTAGTTTGTCATTTTGCAGAGTTTTTCCTTTGTTATTTTTTGGAAATCAATTGTCTACCTTCTCACATTCAGGTGTTTTTCTTCTATTAGTGATTTGATGTGAATTGAATGTGTTTTGAGTTAAAAAAAATTAAGTTTAGATCTCATTAATGGATTCTTGTATACAAAGTATGGTTTAATCATAGGTCATAAATCGTGCCATAGTTTTATCTTTATCTTTAAGTCATGAAAGTTTTATTTCTTTCATAAAGTATTGAGTTATAGGCCCTTTTATGAAACACTTTTGTGGTTAAGCTGTTCAGTTAGAATTGTGAAGATAGATTGTAGGAGATATCATTGTGAATTCAATTGCATGTTCTTTCATCATTTCGGTGCATCACCTACAGTTTAAGTTTTAAGTTTATGCATTCAAGTCAAGCCTTCTTCCCTTTTCCATCCAAGTCAAAGTTAGTCATTAAAAAATAAAAAAGGAAGATGGCCTATTATCTGAAGGTCTAGTTTCACAATAGGGTACCCACAACCTAAAATTAGTCCAATGTTACATGAGATTGTAGAGCTTTATAGCCTTGCATGTGGGTGCAAATCCCTGTGATAACAAGCCTATCAAATGAGTTTTGAAATTTTGGCCACTTTTTGGCCCCCCATATTTTTGCACCCGCCCTAAGAACAATTGTCCTTATGAATCCAATATTTTATCCACTAAACCTAAGAATAAAAGGCTCCTAAGTGCATATGCCCCTTATATTCCTCATGTTTATGTAACTACTTACCAAATTTAGTAAGTCACTCCTAGCCCTTCACATTCCAACAACCTCCATCTAAACCCTCCATTCTCTCCTTGATCTTAGGGAAATAATATTTGACATCCTTCATCATTGATTTCACCATCAAATCTCAATCATCCATTGCCTCCTCCAAAATTCTATAAATTTAGGCACTCCCTTATCCATTTCATATCCATCAACTTTGAGCTAAGAATATGCTATCAAAATTGTAACCTTCAACAAAAGAGAATCCACATATCAACTAATCATAGGATGAAATCATTCAACAATCGATTTTGTGGTAACATTTGATTTGGTTTTTTATGTTATTGTGTTGTTCAAAACTCTTTTATTGAGCTCTGTCTATATGTTTTTTGGTTTGAATAGGAAAATTGCATTCTTGTTTGCTTCCATTTGCATTTTCAAATCATATCATTATAGTAATTACGAATATTTATATTTTATTTTCTCTTAAATTATATTTGTGGTATAGACAATGTTTAAATCTTAGTATTTAAGTGGGGGTTAAATGCTCAAGGATTTTTTATGTTTGTAAATATAGACAATGGTAGTTACAACTTCTATAATTTTATTTTCAATAAAAAATTTAATCTATTAACCTTAATATAGTTTTTGTTTTATTGTGAAAATTCCATTTATCTCCTATAACATATGAGAAATGGGTTCTAACTAAAAAATTAATTTAAAATCAATATAATCACTAGATGCCATAGAGATTTAGATTTTAGTTTTCTTTTTTAGTGGTATTAAATCATAGAAACTTCAATAAAATTTAGAAAATGCTAGTAGAGTGTGTACATTTTAACATTATATGGATGTTTAAATGAAATTTCATCTATTATAGGTTCTTTGAATATATTTTTTAAATGTTTCTTGTTTAAAATTTTATAATTGATCACAAACTTGGGAGTGTTATTTTGTGAACACATTAAGCTCTCCAATAACATTTGGTTTCTTGGGATTAATTTTTTAATAAAAATATTAATCACTATGTATTTCAGTGCAAAACTTAGTGAATTGTTACTATTTTTTTTTTAGGAAAAAGGCATAGGAGCCTATATATATATATATATATTATAAAGTTTGATTTTTACATACTTTCATATAGACCCATATCAGAAATTATCTGAGAAAAAGTTGACAGTATATCAAAATTCAGCTTCAATACCAAATATTATAATTTCACCTTCACCCTTATACCTACTTCTGCTAACATCCAAGCATAAATTTTTATCAACTAATTCTTAAAACTTTGAGGAGCCCAAAAAACCCCAGAAACTGCACATACTATTCTTCCATAAAATCTCCATGAACTGAATTTTCATCCTGATACTCCAACCTTTTAGTCAGTTTTAATCCTTGCTCAAACATGCTTTGTTGACCTACAAAGAAGGTAGGGAGCTACACTGGATGAACCAACCTTGCATTGACAAAACTGAAATTCATTGGGACACTGCTTGGTTGTTGAACATTACAAACAGGTTGAATTTGTTGCAAATCTTGAGTCGGCATTGGAACCCTTAGCTGCAAATCCAAATGCAAACCAAAGGTTGGCACTGGCAGAATGTGCACTCTTAAGAAAGCTAGGGCATAGTATTTTTCCCTTATGTCTGCCTCCATGACTATGTAGATACAACAATGATGCTTTCTTAGAGCCCTTAGCATAATATTGTCATTCCCATACTAAAAAGCCAGTTTGATAGCATCATAGAATTCCTCAAACCCTTGTCGACATTGCACAAAATCCCTAAGAAATAGACCACCAATGTACGCATCTCCACTAAAAACATTGTATGCTTGTACTGCTCTAAGAACAAAATTATCCATCACATATTGAAAATTTACAAACTTCTTGGCCAACTCCTTAATTTAACTCAAAGATTGGAGCAAATCAATTGCATTAGATAAGAAAATTGAGATCACTTGGGATGGAAAGAGCAGACGGCATGCCCTCAGACTGGTAACATCCACCCCTAACACCATGTGTATGCAATCTTCGACTCTGCCACTATCCATCTTGAACATGATATTTAGAGAGTCGTGGGAGAGATAATTTTCAAAGGGCCTCTCCCAATGCTTGACCGAAAAACATACTCTGAGATTCCACGAGCGGAAGGCTATTCGGCTAAACTAGAAATACCCTAGTTGCAAAGAATACACATAGAGAAGCCTATCAATATCCTTTGCCTTGCGAAAAATTGAATGTGCAAAAAATCGATGTGTAGCCTCTTTTAAAACCCGAGTACAAAAATGACTTCATGAGTTGTCGTGATGAGAAAAAATGCACACGGTTTAATCATAAAATATAACACTTCCATAAATGTCGGCTCGTGTGACTAGGATGTTTGAATATTTTCTGTAGAACAAGCACTTCAAAATTCGATTACCATGTACCTACATCACAAATAAAGCATTAGGAGAAATTAAAATATCAACTAGAGATGGTCGGCCTTCGCATGATTTCCAACATCATCAGGTGGAAAGTTGTAGTCCTTTCAAATGAAAAAATCCCAACTGGAAAAGCA
Organism: Sequoiadendron giganteum; assembly: GCA_007115665.2. Classification (NCBI taxonomy): domain Eukaryota; kingdom Viridiplantae; phylum Streptophyta; class Pinopsida; order Cupressales; family Cupressaceae; genus Sequoiadendron; species Sequoiadendron giganteum. Next base: position 536,655,050 of record CM021109.1, read on the forward strand.
ACAAATCAATATTGTGACAACTCTTTTAGGCACATGTGTGAAAGTTCAAACATATGCTACGAACACTCTCTGGAAATGATGATAGTTTGTTAAGGGATATGTAATAATTAACTAACTTTGCCTTACAGGTGACTTGATGAGACATCTCAAGCAAAGGAAAAACCTCCACGAAGATATGCCATCATTATTTTACATGTCACCTATAGTTGACAGATTAGATCCTTTCAACCATGTGATCACACATAGATGTCAAGGCTGCCAAGTTAGATAAATGACATGTAGAAAAGTAGTAGGAAATTTAAAACACAAACCCAAGTGAATAAATAAAAGGTCATGCACAACTCCCATTGTGTTTTTCATTCAACCTTCACCCATCTATTGATGAAAATGCTTTGATCACTTTCAACCCCGACAGATTAAGACACCATAGATTGTTTTGCTTTACTTATCGCTTGGAGATGATGAAATCTTAATAATTCTTCATTAGTTTTTATGTTAATCAAGTCTTGTTGATCATAAGACAAATTGGAAAGCCCATCTGCTAATTTGTTTCCCTCTTTATATGTATTGTTACTAATTTTTATATCTTCTCCTTATGCTCATACTATACTCCATTATTTCTAAAGATATTTTTTTATCTATTATTTAAATAGTTTTTAAATATATGCCACTAAAAATCCATACAAAGGAAACATTCACTATAATGTACGTGCAAATAATTTTGAAATCATTCTTATTGGATCTATTATCAAACTAATAGAGATGTTTTAGGTATGTGATATATAGGTTTATCATTTCATTACTACAAGGAAAATTATACCACTAGATATATGAGGGTTATTGAAAATCATTACATAGATTTCAAAGGAGGAGAAAAAATTGTCTATATGCCAGATTTTTAGGGCATCTATTACTTATTGGGAAACACGTAACATGTTTCATATTTGAATTTTTCTATTTAAATTTGTTATGATCAACTTATTTTGATGCTATCTTTTTAAAGAAACACCTCAAGTCCCTACTCAGTTATGTGATTATATGATTTTAGACTTTAGTAAATGTTGGTATATTTAATATTTCCTTTGTCCAACACAATATTTGGTTAGTTCTATGGGTGTTTTATATTTTATCTATTGTTAAACGTATTTTAATTCTTAGATGACAATTCTAAATGATCTCATGTTTATATCTATGTATATAAAGGGGAATTGAATAAAATGATGATTCATTTTACATGTAGGGGGTTGTAAACTTGATATAGTTTGGTCACTCTCCTTATGGGATGGATGGAGTTTATGATTGTTTGACTATAAAATTCACATTATTAGTAGGAAAAAGTACTATTAAATGTTCAATAGTTTGATGATAGATTCTTGGTAACTTATAAGGCACACCCAAAACACTCCTAGGAGCCAAAGGGGGATTAGAAACAATCAATACCATATTAAAATCAAGAGTTGACTAGATTCAACAATAATAGGACCTACTTAAAATACTTTGAATCGATGTCATCCTCTACAACCTTCATAGTAAGGTGTTCTTGATGAGAATTTTTCCACCATGAGGAGGAACATGAAACCTTGAAGTGAGGATAATATAATGCCAAGTGACCAGTAGAAAATAATTGTAGGCACCAAAAAGGGATGCCTTCATAATTTGAAGATTAGATCTAAGAGCTATCCCCAATCTATAAAACAACCTCCATCATGAGAGGTGAAGACAATACCAATTCTATAAGGATACAAGTGTAGATGGTGTGAGATAACATGGTAGTGACATTATCCACCATAATACAATGCCCCAATGAGTGACCAATTCCCATATAACATGAATTACAGCAAAAATGGAGTGGGAGATTCAAGAGGAAAATATGTGCTAGTTGTACTTATAATTCTAAATGATTTTTCTTCATGTCTTTCAAACACTATTTTAAAAAGGTTTGGATGAAATGCATGTTTTTTATAAGTTTCAATTAGGGGTTTTATTATGCCAAAGAACTTAATCTACACAAGGATAGTGTTGTTTTTGAGGGGTTCGCTATAATTTGATATAATTGTTAATTTAAACTTTATTTATTTTTATTTGTTAATACCATAAGTAAATATGCTCACATTTTATTTGTTTTTTTGTTAATTGAAACATGAGTATTTGAAAATTTTATTTATTGAATGAGTTGGAGTACAATATGATGATGATTTTTATTTTTAATATTAACTCCTATTTTAATTTTTTCTCTAAACTCATTTACATATAGCTAAAAAAAATATACAATTATTTTGCTACACTTTCCACACATTAATGTGTAATTTTCATGTTATATAGATTTAATGTAATTTATACACTATACAAATGAAAATATATAAAAGTTAAATAGTGAAAAATTCCTTTTTATTTGTAATGCTATGTTAAAAATAGTAAGATTGTCGACATTATCAAGAACAGAAACAAAAGACAACAACATGCTCCATGTTGAAATGTTATAAAGGTAATTATTAATAGTTTTTAGAGGGATTAATAAAGTAAAAATATAATGAGTGGATGCCATTTATAGTTGTAGAAGAAAAATTTCTCTATAGTTATTTAAGAAAAATGGAAAAATATTAAATTTTTATGTAGACCGCTTTTAAAATCTAAAGTAGTGTATGTTGGGAGAATTTTTTTAATATTAAGGAAAGATAAAAATTAAAGTCCATTTGACCAACAAAATCATGTTTCACATGTCATATTTACTTTTACCAAAATTATTTTGACCCAATTATCTAAAATAAGCTCTTTTCACAAATGACCTTCTATTGAGGACACATAAATTCATCATGATGAATTTTATTATATAAGGGTCATAATTTTCTATTTTTATGTACATCGATTATGCAAATTCATTTCCACATAATTGATAAACTACTATTTGAATTTATACCATCAATCATCTTGAACACCCAAAATATAGAGAATAGGAGAACAAGTAACAACAAACAAGATTAAAGAAACTAAGCAATGAAATTATAATAAAGACATCATGTACTAAATCCAATTTTCTTAAAAATGTGTAAATAGAAATTCATAATGAATAATATATACATCAACTATTGTAGGAAAAAAAGAATACATCCATATATTTAAACTCAACAAAATCAAACATCTAAATATTATAAAATTATAAATAAACAACATCTATTATTTTGTTGAAGGCTAAATTTACTAAAATTACACTTACAGTTTGTGAGTATGCCTCTCATAAAAATATGCACAATCTATGATAAAACAACTTAAACTTCCACCTTTCTGAGCAAAATAATAATTATACCAGTATAAAATTAAACACTTTAAACATAACTATTAAATATTTATATTAAACCCACAACATACACATCACACTTGAAGTATAATTATTGATTTCAACTTTTATATTAGAGAAACTTAAAATGCCAACGACATCCGTTTAAACTAATACATTTCTAAATTATTAAAATGTCACAAATTTTGTGTAAGCTAATACATTTCCAAATTATTATTAATAATAAAGATTGTATTATAATGAAATTTTTATTTATAAAAAAAACATATAATAAAAATTCAAACCAAAAACAAATCAATGCACACTTTTATAGATCTATAGCCCTTCTATGAAATTTACAATTTTCCATTTTAAGAAGCAAATCCATGACATAATTTTCTTAGAATCTTAAATGTGGCCAAGTCATTTTTACATTAAGAAATTATTTCATCTTCATTCACAGTTATGCTTTTTTTCAAAAACCACTACTTTTTATATGTGGTATTTAGTAAAATCCTTAAAACTTGAATTTCATAATAAAAAATGATTTTTCCAAGAATACCTTCTCATTGTATTTCTTATAGGGAATTGTGCAAAATAGAGTTATCGAGTATTAGAAACTTCAATTTCCTCCTACAAGTGGTTTAACATGTAAATACATGTTTTTTTTAAAATAAGCCACCTATTGTGGCATGACACATAGACTTATCAAACACATGCCTTTTAGAAAATGGGATGTACATGAGCTAAAGAGTAGATGATATATGTCATCATCTTTATCTGGATACAACTTGGCTTGTGAGAAGAAGATGTATTTCTATTTGTTGAGGTTTTTGGTTATGAATTTGAAATATTTTGGCTATTGTTACATGTAGGGGGTTTTAAACCTGATATAGTTTCACCACTCTCCTTATGGGATGTATAGAGTTTAGGATTGTTTGACTATAAAATTCACATTATTAGTAGGATAAAGTACTATTATATGTTAAATTTTTAGTCCATAGATTCTTGGTAACTTATTAAATTAGCAAGAGGCACACCCAAAACACCCCTAGGAACCAAAGGGTGATTAGAAACAATCAATACCCTATTACAATCAAGAGTTGACTAGATTCAACAATAATAAGACCTACTTAGAATCATTTAAATCAATGTCATACTCTATAAGGTCTTCATAGTAAGGTGTTCTCGATGAGAATTCTTCCACCATGAGGAGGAACATGCAACCTTCAAGTGAGGATAATATAATGATAAGTGACCAATATAAAATCATTGTAGAAACCAAAAAGGGATGCCTTCATAATCTGAAGATTGGATCTAAGAGCTATGATCCCCAACCTATGAAAAAACCTCCATCATGAGAGGTGAAGACAAGACCAATTTTGAAAGGATATACGTGTAGGTGGTGTGAGATAACTTGGTAGTGAAATCATCTACCATAATACAATGTCCCAAGGAGTTACCAATGCCCATATAACATGAATTACACCAAAAATGGAGTGGGAGATTCAAGCACAAAATGTGTGCTAGTTGTACTTATAAATCTAAATAATTTTTCTTCATTTCTTTAAAGCATTATTTTAAATTTTTTTTGGACAAAATGCATGTTTTTACAAGTTTCAATTAGGGGTTCTATTATGCCACTAAGAACTTAATCTATAGGAGAATAGTGTTGTGTTTGAGAGGTTTATTATAGTTTGTTAATACCATACATAAATATGTTCACATTTTATTTGTTTTTTTGTTGATTGACATATGAGTATTTGAAAATTTTATTTATTGAATGAGTAGGATTACAATATGACTATGCTTTTGATTTTTTTATATTAACTCCTATTTTAAATATTTCTCTAAACTCATTTACATACAATTAAAAAAATATATACAGTTAATTTACTACACTTTCCACACATTAATGTGTATTTTTTATGTTTTATAGATTTAATGTAATTTATACACTATACAAATAAAAATAAATAAAAGTTAAATAGTGACAAATTCCTTTTTATTTGTAATGCTATGTTAAAAATAGTAAGATTGTCAACATTATCAAGGACAAACACAAAATACAACAATGTGGTCCATGTTGAAATATTGTAAAGGTAATGACTAATAGTTTTTAGAGGGATTAATAAAGAAAAAATAAAATGAGTGGATGTGGTTTATAGTTGTAGAAGAAAAAATTTATAGTTATTTTTAAAAAATGAAAAAAATATTAAATTTTTATTTAGTCCACTTTTAGAATCTAAAGTAGTGCATGTTGGGAGATTTTTATAATATTAAGGAAAGATAAAAATTAAAGCCCATTTGACCAACAAAATCATGTTCCACATGTCATATTTACTTTTACTAAAATTATCTTGACCCAATTATCTAAAATAAGCTCTTTTCACAAAGGACCTTCTATTGAGGACAAATAAATTTATCATGCTGAATTTTATTATATTGTGTGTCAACTATGCAAATTAATTTCCACATCAACTACTATTTGGTTTCATATCATCAATCATCTTGACCTCCTAAAACATAGAAAAATAGGAAAAAAATGAATGACAAACAAGATTAAAGAAACTAAGTAATGAGATAATAATGAAGGCAACATGTATGAAATAGATTTTTTTAACATAAAATCTACTACTCTATTTGGTCTTGAGGAAGAAATAAGGCATCCATATATATTTAAACTTAACAAAATCAAACATTTAAATATTACAAAATTATATATAAGCAACAATCCTTGGACCTGCTGGGTGAGGAACATGTTGATACTGTGAAGGTTGTTGATGATGGGGATGAGTGTCGTGTGTTGCAGGAGATAATGGATAGTTTGGACAAGAACTTTCATGGCTTGACCTATTTTACTATTAAGCTGATTCACTTTGTTACCAACACTCTGTCTACGGTTATAAAGGATAAATTGGACATGAAGAATGTTGATGAAGACCAGGAATGGGTTGGAGATGATGTTGTTGATCTCTTGTCAAAGAACTGGGAAAATTCTAGTTAGTTAACTAGTTTTTTCGGTGTTTTATCTATTTGTTGTTTATCTGTGGTCTGTGTTTTATTTTTGGGCTTAGTTTCTATGTTTTTTGGATTTGAAATTTTTGACCCTTGTGGCCCTATGTGTTAAGGGTACAACACCCTGTAAATGTTGATTATCTTATCAAAAATACCCATTATTTTGTTGAAGGCTAAATTTACTAAAATTACATTTGAAATTTGTGAGTATACTTCTCATTAAAATATGCATAATCTACAATATGACAACTTAAACGCTCGCCTTTCCTCAAAATAATGATTCTAAATATAACTTAATTATAACATTATAAAATTAAATGCTTTAAACATAACTATTAAGTATTTATATTAAACCTACAACATACGCATCACACTTGAAGTACAATTATACATGAACTTAAAATGCCAGCAACATCTGTTTAACTTAATACATTTCCAAATTATTAAAATGCCCACAAATTTCATTTAAGCTAATACATTTCCAAATTATTATTAATAATAAAGATTGTATTATAATGTAAAGTTTTATTAATTAAAAAAAATACATATAATAAAAAATCAATCAAAAAACAAATCAATAAAATGACATGCACTTTTATAAATTTGTCACCCTTCTCTAGAATTTACGGCTTGTTTTTTTAAGAGGAAAATTTGTGACATAATTTTCTTGGAACCTTAAATGTGGTCAAGTTCTTTTTATAGTAAGAAATTATTTCATCTTCATTCACAGTTATGATATTTTTTCAGAAACCATCATTGCTTTTTATCTACAGTATTTACTAAAATCCTTAAGACTCAAATTTTGTAATTAAAAATGAGCTTTCCAAGAATACCTCCTTTCCATATTTCTCATAGGGAATCACACAACACAGAGTTATCGAGTATTGAAAATTCAATTTTCTCATATGAGTGGTTTAACATGTGAATAAACTAGCAATCGCACCTTGGTGTGCAATGGGTATGCCAAAGAGGTGTGAAAGGTCAATCGGGGAAAATAAGGTAGTCTATTTAGAAAATAATATTGTTTGTGAAACAAAGGTCTCAATGGAAAAGTGTCTGATTCAAATCAACTGGAATGCCCCGCCACGCAACCCTAGAGGAAGTTTCAATTCACGATAAAAGCGTACTAATTTTTATTTATTTAAAGTGAATTAAACATAAATGTTCATCTATAATTGGCAACATCCCCTAAGGCTATGTAACTAAGATTACTTAAATCCCCATTAACAACCATCATTTATAATTCATTGCATTAAACAAATCAAGTAATAAACATTCATTCAACATAAATAAACAACAAGATAAGAAGTTAACATCCATAATATATATCCATTACATGAATAACTGATTACAACACTCATTTCTAGAATGAGTCATAAATACATAAGAGTTACTATTACATAAATCCACCTCATAAATACAAGAGGGTAAAACCAACTTAATACATTTCGAAATACAACAGTGCTAGAAATGAATAACAAGATCTGTGAGCTGTCCAACTATATGGCTTGCCTCCACGAACTAAAGATCAATGGGGATCCAACGGTTTATGGTGCATGTTCCACCCAACCTAGTGGTACCCGAAGGCCCACCCCCCATGCTAGGAGATAGTAACAACACAATCTCTCCTATTCTAAGAGGCAACAATTAAGGAAATCCACTCCAATACTAGGAGGAAACAAAACACTTATAACACTACCCAAGGGAAAAAAAAACTTTATCTTAACAAGGGAATGACCCACATCCATTGGAAGAATTTATAATAAATAACACAAATCACTCGTTCCCAAAGCAATCAATATAAGGAGATTTAATATTAAAATGCACTGGCAATGAATTTCACTATATTTAGATATCTTAAATCCATTTCATTATCTAAAGCTTCTCGTAGAAATTAAAATAATATCATTCTAAATTTTCATTAAAACAATAAATCCCTTTATTAAAATAAATACTTTTCACAACCTTATATAACTATGCACATTAATCGTATCAGTTTAAATTGTTGTCAAAGAACCTTGCATGCAATTACATGTCAAAACAGAATATTAAAATATGAATACTCAAATATATAAGTAGCATACTTTATATATTTAAATACATATATTTTATATTTAAACAATCAAAACTATATTTCAAAATTGAACCTACATTAATCATTGAATATAAAACCTCAAATTTACTAAAAATTACCAAACTGTATTATTAACTAAATTTGTAAAAATTTCACAGTGAAACATTAACTTTCCCAATATATGTATAAAATTACCTCTATATTAAATATTATATTTTAATATTTAATATACAAAAAGTATACATCATATTTAAATAAAATACACTCTATATATAAAAAAAAAGTTATAAATAAAAATTATAAATAAAAAAAATAGATTACGAAAAAGTGAAATCTTAAAAACAATATAAATTAATGATAGGGACCATGTAATGCCCTGCCAAGTAACCTTAAAGGAAGTTGCAATTAATGTCTTAAGCGAACCAGTTTTTTTTTTATAAAGTGCATTTAACATACACATTCACTTACTAATTAACAACAACCTCTAAGGCTACAAGGTTAGGATTACTTAAACCCACACATACATATTACATATAACCATAGTATTATAAACTTTATGAAATAAACATCATACATCATAAGAATACCACATAACATAGTAAGATAATCAACCAAGATACAATCTCATAATCATTAACTTAAACCAAAAGTTACATCACTCATTCCCAGAATGAGGCAATAGTACATAAGGTTACAATTACAGAATTCCACCTCATAAGTATAAGAGGGATAAATAACTTATACAGATTGAAATATTACAATGCAAGAAATTACAACAAGAACCGCGAGCGGTCCATCTGGATGTCTCGCCACCAAGTACTGAAGATCAATGGGGACCCAACGGTTTTGGTGCATGTTCCACCCAACCAAGTGGTACCCAAAGGCCCACCCCCCATGCGAGGAGATAGTAACAAAGTAACAAGGACAAAGATCTACAACCACTAACCAAAGACAGAATCATACTGACATAACAAATGCTATAAACAAGTACAAATCAATTACAATATAAGTACAACTCAATTACAATACAAGTACAAATCAAGTACAACTCCAACATCACTGACATAGGTCACATTGCTTCCAGACATAATATTAATCAAGTATGTTTAGAGAACCATACACATAAAATAATTAACAACAATTGTCTTAGATAGAGTGTCATCGCATAGTAGTAATGAAATATCCTCTGGGCATCCTTCATAGGCTCCGAAAATCTTGGTGGCCTCAACCGAATCGCGACAGTCATACTAACTCATACAGCATCAAATACCTCTCGTACTGACAAGATAAATGACTATGCCATTCCAGGCCTTCCCACTCATCCCAAGTCTAAACGAGCCCTTGTGTCTATGAGTGAGGATTAAATTATCTTGATTAGTGTGATTACATCCTAATCATCTAAGTATATTAATTTAATTATCACTCGATTAACTCACTTCTGAAGGTTACCCAGTTTACCACTTTGCGCTCCGGCCCCTAACAAAAGCCACTCTTCTATTCGACAACACACACCCAAACGATCCACCAAGGGAAATACAAGTGCATACAAACAAAGCATCAAAACCACTCCAACACAAGGAGGAAACAAATGATAGAACTTAGTCCAAATATCTTGGAGGCAACAAACACATAGTCCACTCCTTTCACAAGAGGTACAAAATATCCCCATTCGTGGAAACCGAGTAAAACTGAAAAGACGTCATGCACTACCCAAGGGAAAACAACTAGATGGCATAAAGATTCAACAACCCATATCCTCTAAGTTCTTCTGGAAGACTTATAATTTAGGACTAACACTAAATCCCAAAACCCACAATGCAACTTAACGACATGGCAACAAAAGCATTCAAGTCATTAATCAAATCTAATATTTGGATTTCCTAAATCCATATTCATTCAATAGGTAATGTTAACAAGGTCAAAGACACACTTACAGGGTTAACTCAAAAAATCATACACCCATATTTCTATTTCCATTATAGGAAGTCTTAAACAATTTAAACTTACATCCTTTTATGAAATATAGAGAAACTAGAACATTTAAGGTAATCACGAGAAAATTCCTATTTTTGGATATTCTATATCCATATCTCTTTCATATTTCATTCACAATAAATTAATTGCTCTAATTGAAATAAAATAAATTAAAATAACTATTTGCCTCATCAATATAAACAACTTCTTAATATACTTTTAAATCGACGCAATTCCAAGCAAGTAAACTTTTTCCATTTCCTAACCAAATCTTACATCTCATTCAATTTCCTATTTAGAACATGCGATCTCTTTAATATCATAAAATATCGTTTCTCTATCCATTTACCCATATACACTAATCAATCCAATTTAAATCTCTATTCAATAATATATTGCATGCATCTTATTTAAAATAAAATACGATAATGAATTTACACTTAATATATATATACATATATATGCTCCACATTATATATACACCAAATATATATATTAATAAATTTAATTATATGTATTCTTTAATATTCCAATCACAACAATTAAAATTGCTCTATGAAAATAATTAAAACATAATAAATATTTGTCTTTTCTAATATATTCATTTCCTAGATTTACTTCTAATACAACATAAACTATTGCCATTACTATATTCAATTTTCTATCCAAAAACTATATCTTTTCAATTCTCTATACAAAAAAAACATGAATATCTTCAGTTTGTAAAATATCTTTTTGCTTATCTATTTAACCATGCATTCCAAACTTACCTTTTAAAACAACTGAAATCAACTACTAGTAAAATTCTTTCAATTTTCTAATTACACCACACGTCTATTCCAAAATAAATATAATTTAATTAAATTATATTTAATAAATATGTTTATCTAAATATTTTAATTAACTCCTTCAAAACAATTCTCATTTACTACCATTTCTCATTGAACATTAAACAAAATAAATTATAGTATATATTCTCAATAACAACCACTCATATAGTATTTACATTAAATATACATCCATATATTCAACTGTATATAAGAATCCTATATATATATCTCTACTATCTTTTACATAGTTTCCATTCAATAAATTTGAATTAATTAAAAATTCTATTAAAATATTCCAAATCATATATATACAACATACATATATACAATATATATATATTTTACCTCTTATATATATAATGTGTATATATATATATATATATATAATATATATTTACTTTTAATTTGATATTCTGAATTTCTCGGTAATCAAATTTTAAAAAAATAAAATAAATAAAACAAAATAGAAATTAAAACAAAAACAAAAAATAAAATATAAAATAAACCCTAAATGGATTGGGGAGGGGTCGGTTGTAGCCGAAACCCCCAACCCTCTCCATGGCATGGCCTCTCTAAGGCGCGGCCTCCCCAAGGGGGTTGCATTGCCCAAAGGCAGCGCTCCCTCCGTGGAGGGGGCGCTGTCTTTGGGACAGCCGCAGCCTCTACAGTATGGGGAGCGGACCCAAACACAGCAAAATACAAAAACTGTGAATTTTTATTCTCCAAAATTTCCATTGCTATTTCTTTTGATAAACCCAGCAATGCGTCGGTCGTACGGCGACGACAGTAAATACAATTCAGCATTTTAAATAGAATATGTATATATGTGTTATATATATAAATATATATATATATGTATATATAATATATATATGTGTTATATATATAAATATATATATATATGTATATATAATATATATATATATATATAAAATGAATTTCAACAGTAGATAAATTAGGAAAATTTTGTAAAAATATTCATCTACAGATGTAATGGTGCAATTTTTCTAGAAAATTTCAAAATATACAAAGACTTAAAAAATAATTCTTTAAAGTCATTTTCTGGAATTGATGAACAAAAAAAAAGAACAATAAACTAAAAGGATCTAACTTAAAACCAAAAGTTTCTCAAACCCTCTAGATATCTCCCAGCTGATTTTCACAGAGGTTTTATAAATAAATTGATTTTGTACAAAGGTTTAAATTTTCTAAAACAAATCCAACTATGTTGTTCAACCTCTAAGTTTGATTTAACAACAAAACTACAATTTTCTTCAACTAAATTAAATTCTACAGGTTTTCACAATTTCCCTAAAGAAATTTCACAGGAAAAATATAATCTTTACATTTATTTATTTTCTTTCTTCTAATCAAAAATTCCTTTTCCAAACAGATTTATCAAACAAATTTTTAATCACTACTATTTTAAAAGTAACCAAGAACAATAAAACACAAAGAGGAAAATCTGGTTCAAGAAGCTACAGGAAAAGATTAAAATCTGATGCAAGCCTCCTCCAAAGATTTCCTGAATTTTCTTCAATCCTCCAACGAATCCAATCCAAAACCCAACAAATGCAAACAATCTTTCCTCCAATCAATTCTACAATCAAAAAAAATTTCAAACCCTTCTTGTGCAAATTTTTCCAAAATTTCTTCTCTGCTGTAAAAATGAATTTTTTTCTAAAACTTTCTCCCCCAAAATTAAAACATGCATTCCTTATAAATCAAAAATACCTAATACAACCTTAATTCACATTACATGCAAATTAGATATTAATTTCAATTTCAATTTCAATTTTTGAAAACCCACTTTTAATTTAAAATACAATTTTAAATAATAAATTATTTTCTAAAGTTGCAACTAATTTCCCAAATAAACATTTAATTACAATTTCTAATTTAATTCCCACAAGTTGAAATTAAATTCCAAAATTAATTTTAATTCTTTTATTTTCTTTCATTTTCTTGCATCACATTTAATTAATTAATTTAATTATTTAATAACTAAATTCAACCCCCTTGGGTTAAATTTAATTAATTAAATAAATTAAATATAATTAATTAATTTAAATATAAAATTTTATCCACATTGCATAATTTAAATTAAATAACCATCAACATGATTTAAATGCAATTATTCTAAATATTTATTTCCAAATCAAGAATCCTTCAGAATTAAATAACATTAAAGCAAGACAGACAATGACTCGACACACACGACTGACGACACACTAAGGCTAGGGTGTAAACTTGACACATGTTACCTAGCTACTATCTCCCATTCAACTTAACCATTGGATCGACATGCTCAAACCTGTGAAACCAGGTGGAGTCGATGTCACGTACCTGCAATCCTGAAACCAAGTAAACAACATCATACAATATATCCAACATATAATACACACCGTGAAGAAGAAATTACGGATTCGCAGGGTGCTCACAAGTGAGTGATGCGAACCCATCCTTTTCACCCATACACTCATCAAAACTGACACTTCCATCATAATTCCAATAATCTCATAATAACATCTCATGCTAACTCTACAACATCATTAATCCATAATGCATGTGAAACAATAATCAGATAGCCACATCCCACAATAATAGTTGTCGCTCAATAGTAGTGATCAAAATGTAATAACAAAATGTATCCAAAATCAAAGTAACTACAACCAAACATAGCATAAAGCAATCCGAACAAGAAGCAAAATGGAGGGGTATTACAGACCGGATAGTACACTGTCTGTCAGACGGTACCGCCGGTACCCCTGCACTGTCATACGCTGGTACCCTTGCTTGTCACTGACTGTACATTGTACAATGGCCGACGTACTTTGGGGAGGCCGCACTCTCCATGGACAGTGCGTCCCCCCATATGGTGGGCGCACTGCCCATGGCCAGTGCATCCTTCCCATGGGGATGTTTGGGCGGTGGGAGTTGACCTCCCCACCAACCACTGACTTAACAATTTTTTTTTTTAAAATAAAAAAATATAACATTACCACATATAGATAAAAGAAATCCAGATTTCCTAGAAAATAAATTCGTAAATAATTCCAATGAATTTTCTTCGAAATTCGTGTCTCGAACATGCCGTACGAACGACGTTTTTCCAAAAAGTAAAATAATTTAAATCAATGACCATAAAAATAAATATACATATTTATATATTATGTATATAGATATATATATATATTTACCAGAATATATATATATTATATATAAATATATATATTTACACAGAATAAAATAATTGGTAAAATTGAGAGAAAAAAACCAGTAACAAGAAATCAATTAAATTTTTCCAAAATACCTTCCTAAATTCAAGAGGTTTAAAATTAATTTCTTTTAAACCATTCCTTCAAGTTTGCAAATAATATCAAAAAAGGAAAATTAATCAGATCTTGATTTTTCCATTGAAGGTTTTCTACATAGGGTTTGTTTTGAAGAACATATCTGATTGTTTTCTAATAGGTAAAATCTTCATACAACAACCTAAATGTTTGAAACACAATCTAAGGTTTAAATTCAAACAATGTTTCAACAATTTCCCCATTTATTGAATTAAATCCTACAGTAAATTTATACAATCTTCCCCAAATTTTAGATTGATTAAAATCTAGTTCCTATTAACAAATCCTAATTCAACAACAGATTCTTAAATAATATTTATTGTATTAACCAAAGCAAGAACCAAAAAAAAAAAACACAGATCAAAACCTGGAATTCAAAGCTACAAGAAAGGATGAATTTCTGATGCAAGCCTCCTCCAAAGATTTCCTGAATTTTCTTCAATTATGCAATAAACCCAAGCAATCAACCAATCCAAAAACTCAAACAATGTAACATATTTTCCTCAAATCAATTCTCTGTGCAATTTCTTTTCCCAAAAATTCTCCATTGCCTTCAAGAAGTTTTTTTCCCTTCCAAGATCTTCTCCCAGAATCAATTTTCAACCAAAAACTCCTCTTCTTAATTAAACATGCAATCCCCTTCAATCAAAATATCTTAGACAATCAAATCTAATCCTTTGCATGCAATATTGATAATTACAATATTAACCTAATTCCATTTTTGAAAACACACTTTGAATTTAAAATGAAATTTCAAATAATTTTCAATTTTAAAATGTAATTTTCAAATATCTTTCAATTTTTGTTTTTATTGAATTTAATCGAAAATTGAACTTAATTAATTAAATTCAAATATTTAATAACTAAATTCAACCCTTTTTGAGATTAAATTTAATTAATTAAAGAATTTAAATTTAATTAAATTAAATTCTATTAATAACTTTAAATATAGCTTCAATTTAATATTAAATAATCATCACTTTTAACCAATGCAATTATTCTAAAAATTGATTTAATGAACAAGTACCTTTCAAAATTAAATAACATTAAAATAAAGTACACCATGACTCAACAAACGAAACTGATGACACACTAAGGCTAGGGCGTAGACTTGACACATGTTACCTAGCTACTATCTCTCGTTCAACTTAACCGTTCGATCGACACACTCAAACCTGTGAAACCAGGTGGAGTCGATGTCATGTACCTGCAACCTAAAACCAAGTAAACAACATAATATAGTATATCCAGCATATAATACACACCGTGAAGAAGAAATCACGGATTCGCAGGGCACTCGCAAGCGAGTGATGCAAAACCGTCCTCTTCACCAATACACTAATCAAAGACTGGCATTAACATCAAAATCAATAATCTCATATAAAATCTCATGCTAACACTACTAACATTATAACACCATTAAAGCATGTAAAACAGTCATCAGATAAACACATCACACAATAATAGTTTGTCGCTCAATAGTAGCAATCAAAACATAAATAACAAGGTGTGTCCAGTATCAAAGTAGCTGCAACCAACAAATCATAAAGAAAACCAACCATGAAGCAAAACAGAGGGGTATTACATCAACTATGCATCCACTTAAAGGAATTCGAACATGACTAAAACAAAACCTTTGAATCAACAAGATAATTAGGCTCCATTACTAATCATCTTATATTATTTTTGCAATAAGGAGAGTGGGAGATAAGGAGAGATAAGGAGGGAAAGAGATGGGAAGAGTGAGAGAGAGAGATAGAGGTAGGAGATAGGGAGAGAGACAAATATAGAGATAGAGATGAAGATGAATATGGAGAGGGAGTGGGATTTGGAGAAAATGAGAGGGAGAGATAAAGAGAGAGAGAGGAGTGAAGGATATATTGAGAGAGAGAGAGATTGAAATATGATATAGATAAGAAGTGATAAATAAAGAGAAATAGAGGTAGGGAGATATGGGGGTAGGAAGAGATGGAGAGATAATGAGATATAGCTAAAAGTAGAGATGTAGGAAGAAATATGGAGAGATAAAGATAGAGAGGCAAAGAGATATAAATATAGAGTTCTAGGAAGAGGGAGAGGTATAGAGATATATATGGATGGATAGAGAGAGGGAGACATTTCTAGAGATAGAAAGGGAGAGAATAAGATAGAGGTAGAGATGAAGATAGAGAAAGAGACAGACATATATATAGAGATATAGAGAGACATGTATGCCAAGATACATATAGGTAGAGATAGGGAGATATAGAGGGAAAGATAGAGATGAAGAGATATATAAAGATATAGAGGAATGGCAGAGGTATAGAGATATAGATGGTGAGATAGAGTGATCTAGAGATAGAGATATAAGGAGATATAGGGATAGGGAGATAGATAGAGGAGTGAGAGGGAGATAGAGAGAAATAAAAATATATATAAATCAAGAGAGATGAAGGGAGAGAGCTCAATAGATAGAGGAGTGAGAGGGAGATAGAGAAATAAAAATAGATATAAATTAGGAGAGATTGAGGGAGAGATAGAGAGATAGAGAAGGATAGGGAGAGAGAGATAGGGAGGTAGAGGTAGAGAGATATGGGATAGAAAGAGGTAGAGAGGAGTGAGAGGGAGATAGATGGAGAGATAAATGGAGAGATAGAGATACAGAGAAAGAGAGATGGATTGAATAAGAGAGAGAAGTGGAGATACTGAGATATAGATAGAGAGGGAGATGGAGAGATAGGGAGATAGAGATAGAGGGAGAAAGAGTGAGAGAAAGAAGTTGATAGAGATAAGTAATAGAGAGAAGTGTAGATCTAAACAGGGAGAGAAAGAGATAAAGAGGTGGAAAGATAGAGAGATAGGGATAGGGATAGGGATAGGGATGGAGAAACAAGTGAGAGAGAAATGGAGAGGGAGATAGAGAGGGAGATAGATATATATAAATAAATAGAGAGGGAGGGGGAGATATAGAGAAAGGATATATAGAAGTAAAGAGATAAAAAGAGGGACTGGTAGGGAGAGAAAGAGATAGAGATAGAAAGAGGGGGAGATATGGATATAAAGAATGGGGGATGGAGAGATAGATCATATAACTTGGGAAAGATAAAGGGGGTGAGAGAGATAAATATATAGAGAGGTAGAGATAAAAAGATAGAGGGAGAGGGAGAGAAAGAAATATAGATAGAAAGAGGGAGACAATGAGAGAGGGGGAGATGGGGAGATAGAAAGATAAATATATAAGAAGTGATATAGAGAGAGATGCAGTGGATAAGAGAGACAAATATAATGAGATATAGATAGACAGGGAGAGCTATATATGAGAAGATATAGATAAAGGGGGCAAGAGTGAGAGATAAAGGAGGTGATAGGGACAGGTAATAGAGAGAAAGCAAGAGAGAGGGGGAGATATTGAGAAATAAAGATAGAGATAGGGAGGGAAAAATAAGGAGTGTGCACATGTGAGTGAGAGAGATATAGAGATAGAGATGGGGAGGGAAAATAGTGTGTGTGTGTGTGAGAGAGAGAGAGAGAGATATGGATATAGAGATAGAGAGAGAGAGAGAGAGAGGGGAAAAAATAGAGGATAGAGAAGTAGAGAGATATATAAAGAGGGAGTGATAGGGAGGGAGAGAGGAAAACAAATAGGCAGAGATAGAGAGATAGATATAGTGGGAAAGATAGAGATGATAGAAAGAGAGATGCAAGGAGATAGAGATAGGGGAGAAAGATAAAGAGCGAGATAAATTAATTTTATTATATAAATTAAAAAAAAAATTCAAAATATAATTATTTTATAATAATTAAAATTGTAACAAGACAAATAACTATAAATTAAATTAACTCTACAACTTTTAATTATTATTTATAATTTCACAAAAAGATAAATAATTCAAATAAATTGCAAACTTAAATCTAAATTAAAAATCAAAATAGAATAAACTAAATACAAAGTCAAAGTATATCAAAGTTCAAATATTAATAAAAATAATAATAGAAAAATAAAACTTAATTTTGTAATTTATTAGAAATGAAATATTAATAAAAGATGTACTTAAAATATATAATTAATATATATTACAAAAATATTAGATACCTTCAAAAATAACAAATAAAAAATTATCATAAAATTGAACATAGATATAGTGAAATTCTTAAATAATTTGAAACCTAAAAAACAAAACTATAATTCAAATAAAATATTAAAAATAAAAATAAACATAAACAATATTACAAATTTAATAATATATTACAAACAACATTAACATTAAATAAATGCAAAATTAACAAATAAAAAATTATTATAAAATTAAGCATAAATATAATCAAATTCTTAAATAAATTAAAATCTAAAATAAAATCATATTTCAAATAAAACATTTAAAATTAAAATAAACAATATTCAAATTTTACAAACAAAATAAAACCTATTAAAAAAGATTAAAAAATAATTCTTAATTTATTTAATTCAAAAAATAATATTTCCCCCACACACAACTTTTTACTATTTCTATATATTTTAAATAGTTAGTTTTGCTCTACTTAAATGATTTTTTAAAAATAACCCACCTATTGTGGCATGACACGTACAGTTAAAAAACACATACCGTTAAGAAAATAGAATTTGAAATATTTTATTGTTACCGTTGAAATGGGAGCGGTAACAGGACGGAGGCGAGGGCAACTGGGTAATACAAGACCAACCTGTTAGTTTGTTTGGATCTGAAATATGCCCTTTTAACATCTCGTATTAGAATTGCTCTGTAATACAAGCATATCCATGTGCAGGCCTTCAGCGTAAATTGTGAGAATGACATTCAAAATAATAAACTGGATATGCTTGCTACTCTAGGCCCAGATATGAAGTTTCCCATCCTTAAGTCTGGAATGGATATTCTTTTTGAGTCATCTGATGTCATTTTGAAGTATATTGGGGCGAAATTTCCCACACCATCTCTTGTGCCTGATGGATCTATGGCTGATTTAACACAAAATTGGGTGGTTTATGTTCGAGACATTTTCTCGCCATTAATGGCAGAAATCCTTTATGATGGTAACCTGTTGGTGTAGAGGGAACTCCTGCTTAAGCTCGAAACAGCGTTAGTAAGTTTTAATGGGGGAATAATGGAATACAGTAACAGGAGACCTTATTTTCTTGGTAATCAGTTCAGTCTTGTGGATATATCTTATTCCACTTCTTTATCTCATTTTCCCATTGCAGCATTTTAGAGGTGTAGAAATCAGTTCAGAGAATTCGGTCGATCAGGTTGGCTTTTAAAAACGCAGACCCATCTGAGTTTGAGATGCTAAGATGTGAGAATGCTCAAATCACCAATGCTTCAACTATCAAAGAAAATTCCAGAAGAACAGGAGGAGTCAAAAGCGAGAGTCCTAGGACGCAGACAAGTGGTCTGTTCATGGCGTATACTTCGGTTGCAGAAGCCTCTTTGCTGATTTGGGCAAACCCTTTTCTGCAGTAGATATAGAGGTCAGATTCTTGGGTTTTTATCATCTCTAGGGATGGGAAATTTCGTCAATGGTTAGATTGTTCCATGACCATTAGAAATGAGCATTTTAAACAGTAAAGATAATTTTAGGATGTATGGATTTAAAGTCTATTTGATATGACGTGAATGAATTTTTTGCTTTTTTAGAGTTTGTAGGAATGAGGTTTCACAAGGTCACGATCACTCTGCAATGCATTTTTCATTTTGATTACATGCTTTTTAATATACTTTTAGTTTTATTTGGGGAGGAGCTTTTGTTACAGTTTAATATATTTTCTGGTTTTGATTGTAGGTGGAGAGGAGCTTCGGTCAATTGTATGAAAATGAAGAAAGTGAAAATAAGGAGAAAGCTGAGAGAACCGAGGTTGTTTATAAACCATGAGTGAGGTTGATGTGCTGGATGATGAATATAAATGGAGAAAATACGATCAAAATGTTGTTAAGAACACTCATCGTCCCAGGTTTTTCTCTATGCCAATATACACATAAATTGGACGCCTTCT
Source organism: Sequoiadendron giganteum (assembly GCA_007115665.2). Classification (NCBI taxonomy): domain Eukaryota; kingdom Viridiplantae; phylum Streptophyta; class Pinopsida; order Cupressales; family Cupressaceae; genus Sequoiadendron; species Sequoiadendron giganteum. Next base: position 536,675,559 of record CM021109.1, read on the forward strand.
ATTGCTTGTAAATCTAAATTGTAGTGAATGTCAAAAGAGTCAATGAATATCAAAATTTTGTCTTTTCAAATCTTGCATTCAATAGAGTTAGTAAATTGCAACTTCAATATAGGAAAATTTCAATCCCCGTTTGTTCGATGTTTTTATGAAATATACAATTTTTTTACAAAATGCCGTAATATTAAGCTAGATGTATGATAGTTTTTAATTTTAATTATGTATATTTTTTCTTTTTTATTGTCGTAATTTAAAATGTCGTTTGAAAAATATACACAATTAAAATATTCTCTCTCCCTTTTCCCTTTCTATATATATATATATATATATATATTCCTTTCCTTCAAAACTTTGATTCTCCAACTCTACATATTTCTTCTATACATTGTCTCATAGAATTTTTTACATTCCTTACAAATTACAATATACATCCCAAAGCTTGATCCTTCCCAATAATATCTCTTAACATTCCTTACAAATTACAACATACACCCCAAAACTTGATCCCTACCAATAATATCTCTTGTGAAATTTTTGACCTCTCATGCAAATGCACAAACTTGACATATAATACCACTTCAATACTACACCATTTGAACAATAATCTTTAGCCATGTCCTTTCACATCCCAAAGTCCTAAATTATGTGATGAAGTTGTACAACCATCTATTTATCATATAAAATTATATTTAAATGACTTGATGCATGTTGCTAGATATAAAGGCTTGTGGAGATGAGGAAAATGGTATGCACAACCTAAACACCTTAAACGAAAAAAGCTATTTACAATCCTAAAAAAGCTACATAGAATATTCTCTTAGAGAACAAATAAATTTTTAGACTCTCCAAATCATATAGTAGTAAATCCAACGTAGACATTTAAAAAAAAATTATTGTGTTGGCACAAGTCATTTTAACTCACATGTGATCATTGAAAATCCACCAAGACAATAGAAAAAAATATAATAGATTACAATAAATACTAGGATGAAAGATGCAAATAAGGGTTAGGACCATTTCTTCCGTCTCCTTGATTACAAGTGTCTAAGTGTGTTATAGGGTTTTAATCATTATAATTCCACCATATAAGCAGCAATATTGCATTTTGTAAATCATTGGAAAGGTTTTCAATTGAATTTATATATTCAAATGAATATCTCCATGATAATATATAGTCATTCACGAGGAAATTTAAATTTAATTATGGGTTTTTTCTTATCATATTTTCTTGTATAAATGAAACAAGATTTAGATGAATGTATGATAACTTTTAAAGTATTGTAAATCTTATAATTGTAATTCACTTATTCTATGTGAATTATTTTAGAAATTGAAAGATTATTAAGAATATTTGGTTGTATAAAATTCTTAATTTTGATTTGAGTGTGTATGCAAGTCTAGCTTCATATTTTGTAATTTGTAGGTTGTTCTTTTTCTACTTGCAAACTATGATTTTGTTACCCATTCGATTAGACACCAATATTGGACGTGAATGATTAAAAAAAAAACATTCAAAATTATAATATTTATTTTCCTTAGTATTTAGGAGGATATGAAAATCCTAACATTCTTGCAATACTAATATTGTAATTTATTCTTCATTTTAAGTGACCTAAAATTGAAATATTTTATGAGGATCATGTTCTGTTTTTCCCTTCTTTTACATGTGTAATCTAAAAGTTAAGTGGAATCAAATAAATGTATACACAAATTGATATATATATATATATATATATATATATATATATAGATATAATTTTGTTCTCTTGATGTTTTTTATTGTTTTCTTTTGTTTTTACTTTATCTCTTCTTACTTAATTTCATTATTTCTTTTTCTCTTATTTTCATATTTATCAATTTTTTATTTTTATTTTTATGTTTATATAGATTTTTCTTTTATTCTTCCTATATTTTTCTTTCCTTTTTGTCTCACAATGTATTTCACTCGCATCTACCTTTATACCTCTCTTTCTCTTTTGACATATCTTTTTCTCCTTTTAATTTTATTTTATTCTAGTCATCTCTCGTTATCTAAATATATTTATTTCTTTTTAATGTTTCTCTATATTGCTCTCACAGTGTATTTCACTCACATCTGCCTTTATACCTCTCTTTCTCTTTTGACATATCTTTTTTCCTTTTAATTTTATTTTATTCTAGTCATCTCTCATTATCTAAATATATTTATTTCTTTTTAATGTTTCTCTATATTGCTATTTCTATTTCTTTGTTTCTTCTTTCCATCTATTTTTCTCTTTCTATATGTGTTAGACCTTGGACCCTAGAATTTAAGTTTTTGACCCATAGACCTTGATCTACACCCTATCCTCATGGTTGTGGGCCCTAGATTGATAAACATTTATCCTATAGTCTAGACACTTAGATCCTAGATCCTTAATTTTTGAACCCTAAACCTTAGAGGTTGTCTTGTACTTGTAGACCCTATACCAAGAAATATTACTATTTACCCTTTAACTTAAACTTGTGGACGAACCCTAGTGCTTACGCTATGCTACTAGATATTTGACCTCAGACATTAGTACATGGGTGTTAGATCCCATGAACCTAGGCCTTTAAACTTAGACCTTAGAGCTTCAAATTTCAATATTGAACCTTGTATTATTAGATGATTAAAGCTTCAATCCAAGACCATGTATACTAGACTATGGACCCTAGAATTTAAACACTAGATTATAGAAATTAATCATACCCTAAATATAAGAAATCAAACATTGTATGCTAGATGTTTACCCTAAAACTTGGAGCCTAGACCTTGGTCCCTATCTCAAGATTGTAGATCATAAACCCTTAACCAAGAAGCCTATACCATTTATTGTGAACTCTTAGAGCTTAGCTTTGGGATCACTAGGACCTTAGGATTATGTACCCTCAACAAGAAACATATACCCTATACCATTAATCATTGGACCATTGACATTTGACCCCATCTTTAGAGCCTTAACTTTAGACACTAGGATGTGGACACTATACCCCTTGGACCTAGTTCATAAGAACTTGACCCTCAAACCATAGACTATGTGCCCCAATATTGTGTCCCTTGATTCTTAACCTTGGAATCAATTTTTTTTTTAACATTACACATTGAGTACTTGATCTTGGGCCCTAGAATTTAGACTATAGAATGAAGGCATGAACCCATAGATTGAATCTTTGAACCAAACCTCAATTCTAGACACATTATCTTAAAGCATTTTACCTTTGAAGTTGGATCCTAAACCCTAGAACCTTAACTTTGGACCCATGAACACTATATGTTCTAGCTTGGATTCATGGACCATGTACTTTAGATCAATGAACTATTACTGAATATTGTGATCCCCGAGACTCTATACTTTAGACGATTGGACCTCACACCTTAGACCAATAAAGATTTTCCCTATGCCTTTGACCATGGATGCTATGATCTCTTCAAAGGTAAAAGGCTTTAGGATAATGTGTCCAGGGAAAACTTTAGTGGCGAATCTTCGCCAATTGGTGAATAATTGAAATTGGGACCTCCAAAAATGGAGAATAGTACAAGATAAAAATGATGCTAAATCACTAGGTTTTTACAAAAAATAATTGTCTCGATTAATTCACCTATGTATTATATTTTAAACGATACATCATTGGGACTTATTCGCTAGCAATTTATACTATAATCACAAATATTGATTATATTCACCAGTAATATTATATTCATACCATTAATTTTGGGGAAATATCACCACAATAATAAATTGCCATTTAATTCCACAAATATTTTAGCCTTGAATAGTGGTTTTATTTATTGCCATCAAATCATCGCTTAGCTTTTTAATCGAATGGTTGCAGGTTGATTCTGTGGCCTAATACACACATGCCTTTTAAAAGGCTTGTTGAGGCTCAAAATTTGTTTTGGGGCTCAACAAGCCTTTTAAAAGGCATGTGTGTATTAGGCCGCATAATCAACCTCCAACTATTTGATTAAAAAGCTAAATTTCTAATCGATGGTAACATTTGAACTTTTCCCCTGACACAACAATGAGAAGGCAACATTTCATAGTGGGACCCAGTTATAATGATGTGGGTGACATTGACAATGAGGATGAGTAGCTGAGATTAAACGAGGTTGATCAGACAACATACTAAGCTAGTGAAGATGGCATATGTCATGAACTATTGGAAATAGTGAATGGTGGAGATCAAACAGAGCTTTGATCAGACATCTTTCTGGGAGCTTGGTGCAAATATTGTAGATTCCCTTCTTGATTCTCTGGAATTACACAAGCGGTGTACATGTGCCTTGATGGATCTCTCATCACGACAAGTGTTGACATCAATGTTGATGGTGCAAACATGAGGATGACAAGGTGAGTGTGAACCCCAGGTGGAGTATGAAAGCCTTATCGACATGAGTGAACATCATCAGTAGGACACTTAGGGATGTCCCCCCGATACAATGATTCAAATATGGGGGAACTACGCTGACCAACTATGTAAATTTTTAAAGGAGAGATTCGCCATTGCAATTAATATTTTTAGTGAATATTCACTAGGATTCACCACTGTGATTATTATTTTTTACCAATTATTCATTAAGATTCACCGAGATTTTACAAACTTTTTAAAGATTGTGCATAGATTCACCAAAACAATTAATAATTTTTTTCAAATAAAAGGAGAGATTCGCTAGAATTTTACACCTTCATCGAGGGGGGGGGTTCTTAAATTTATCCCTGAATGTGTCTAGAAACAAGGTATGGTTCAAGGATTTGATCTAAAAGGAATTCTCCATGGTCATTAGACCATAGGCCCTGGATCTTTGAAAAAAGGCCTCAGGTTGTGGATGGTAGACCCATGAGACCTAGGCCTCAAATTTGAGAGCTTAGACCTTGGACCATATGATCTCTTTCTATCCCTATTATGACTTTCTTTCATTCCCTTTTTTGTAGTTTATTTATTTGTCTCTATTATTCTCCCTTTATCTTCAATTTTAGATCTCTCTATATCTTTTTCCCTTTCTCATTCTTTTTCATTTTTCGTGTTTCTCTATCTCTCATTTTTTTATTATCTCTATATTTCTATTATTTGGTGCTCTCTCTTTCTGCTTCAATCTCTTTTTATTTCTTGGAACCTTTTTTTTCTTCCAATCTATATTTTTCTCTCTTGACCAAATTATTTTTAACTTTGTCTCTCTTTATAATTGTCTTTTTGTTTATCCCTTCTTTCTTAGTATTTATTTCTATCCCTATTTTCCATTTCTTTCATTCCCTTTATTTTTGTAGTGTATTTATTTGTTTATCTTATTCTCTTGTTATCTTATAGTTTAGATCTCTTTAGATCTATTTCTCTTTCTCATTATTTTCCTTGTTGATGTTTCTCTATCTCTCTCTTTCTTTTATTATTTAATTATTTATATTATTTGATGCTCTTTATATGTGCTTATATTTCTCTTTATTTCTATTTTTCTTCCAATCTATATTTTTCCCTCTTAACCTTTCTTTTTTGTATTTATCTCTCTTTATAATTATCTTTTGTTTATCCCTTCTTTCTTACTATTTGAATTTCTATGTTCAATTCCATTTTTCATTACAAATTTTCACTATTTATTTTGTAATCTTTATCTTTCTATCTCTCCTTTTATTCCTTTGTTGGTGTTTCTCTTTCTTTTATTCTCTCTATCTTTCTTGATTTGTTTATTTGTTTATTTTTCTATCTTTTTGTCACTTTCCTTCTCCCTTTTCTTCTTTTTCCTTTCTTTTCTTTTTCTTTTTTCTCTCCTTCATTTTCCTTTCTTCTTTTCTCATTATTTTATTTTTCCCAAAGTCTACTTTCCTTTTTTATAGTGTTTGTCTCTCTTTTGTTCTTTTATTATTTTTATCTTTCTCATTTTGTTTGTTTCTTCATTTTCTGGCTTTTTGTCACTTTCCTTCTCTCTTCTCTCTTCTTCCTTTCTTTTCTTTATTGTTCTTTCTTTTTCTTTCTTCTTTGTTATTTTTTATTTCTCTCACATTTTACTTTTCTTTTTATTTTATTTTTTTATCCATATTTTTTGACCACTTCTTTGTTTCTTCTCTCTTACTTTGAATTACTTTTGGTATTGTATCTTTGTCTTGATTTTTAATATTACCTCTCTTTTTTTCTTTGTTACTTTTTTCATTTATATATTTTCTATCTCATTTTTTTCTCTCTTAATTATTTTCCCTATTTTTATTTGTCTCTTCTTTTGTGTGTGTCTCCTTCTCTTACCCTGCCAATACACATGCCATTTTATTTCTTATTAATTTTGTTTATGTTTTCTTCCAATCTATATTTTTCTTGATTTACTTTTATTTTTGTCTCTCTTTCTTTCTCTCTAAAATTGTCTTTCTTTTTACAACCTCTTTATTTCTCTTCAACTCCTTTTTTAATTATTTTCACCATGTAATTCTTTGTCTTTACATGATTGTTTCTCTCTATCTTTCTTATTTGGCATTCTATGTTTCTTAAGTTGTGGGTATGCTCACTATGGTCTTGGGTTTGACTTCGAGGTCCAGTTTTACTTGATGCACATGGCTTGTGGGTTGTTGCATACATCCCTAGGGTACTAGCCTCATCCCAGTATGGCACCCCTTTCTGACTCCAACTTGGAAAAATGTAAGACCAAGGTAAGGCAAGTTAGGCGTTAGGCTGGGTTATAGGGATACATCAACAAAAAAAAAATCCATAACTTTTTTATCATCAAAATGTAAGACTCCTTGCAAATTGTTGTATACATCCCGAGGAGACTAGTCTCACCCAGGCATGACACACCTTTCTGAACCCAACTTGGCAGAATGTAAGACCAAGGTAAGGCAGGTTGGGCATTGGGCTAGGTTGTGAAGATACCCTTGAGTCAACAAAAAGACGAAGAAAGAGAATTCCACACATTTTTATCGTTATAATGTAAGATTCATTTTAATCTTTTGTATACATCCCCAAGGGATTAGTCTCGCCCCAACATGACACCCCTTCTTGACCCCAACTTGGCAAAATGTAAGACCAAGGTAAGGCAGGTTGGGTGTTGGGATGGGTTGTAGGGATACCCCCAAGTCAACAAAAAGAAAAGAAAGAGAAAGAGACATCCATACCTTTTTATCATCAAAGTATAAGACCCCTTGTGAGTTGTTGTATACATCCCCAAGGGACTAGTCTCACCCCTGCATGACACTCTTTCCTAACTCCAACTTAGTAGAATGTAATACCAAGATAAGGTGGGTTGGGCATTGGGCTAGGTTGCGAGGATACTCCTAAGTCAACAAAGAGAAGAAAAATAAAGAGAAATCCGTACCATTTTATCATCATAATGTAAGATCCCTTATAGCTTGTTATATACATCCCCAAGAGACTAGTCTCACCCCAACATGACACCTCTTTCTAACCCCAACTTGGCATAGTGTAAGACCAAGTTAAGGTGATTTGGATGTTGGGTTGGGTTGCGGGGATACCCTTAAGTCAATAGAAAAAATAAGAATAAAGAAATCCATACCTTTTTATCATCAAAATGTAAGACCCCTTACGAGTTGTTGTATACATCCCCAAGGGACTAGTCTTGCCCTAGCATGACACCTCTTCTCGACCCCAACTTGGCATAATGTAAGACCAAGGTAAGGCAAGTTGGGTGTTGGGATAGGTTGCGAGGATACTCTTGAGTCAACAAAAAGAAGAAGAAAGAGAATTCCATATATTTGTATTGTCATAATGTAATATCTCTTGTAGGTTGTTATATATATCCTTAAGAGACTAGTCTCACCCCAACATGACACTCCTTCCCAACCCCAATTTGATAAAATGTAAGACCAAAATTGTAATGCCCCTCCATTTTGCTTATTGTTCAAGTTGCTTTATGCTATGTTTGGTTGCAGTTACTTTGATACTTGATACATTTTATTATGATGTTTTGATCGTTACTATTGAGCGACAACTATTATTGTGGGATGTAGTTATCTGATTATTGTTTCATATGCATTATGGATTAAATGATGTTGTAGAGTTAACATGAGATGTCATTATGAGATTACTAGATTATGGTGGAAGTGTCAGTTTCGATGAGTGTATTGGTGAAGAGGACGGTTTCGCATCACTCGCTTGCAAGCGCCCTGCGAATCCGTGATTTCTTCTTCACGCTGTGTATTATATGCTGTATATATTGTATGATGTTGTTTACTTGGTTGCAGGATTGTAGGTACATGACATCGACTCCACCTGGTTTCACAGGTTTGAGTGTGTCGATCCAACGGTTAAGTTGAACGGGAGATAGTAGCTAGGTAACATGTGTCAAGTTTACACCCTAGCCTTAGTGTGTTGTCAGTTGTGTGTGTCGAGTCATTGTTTGTCTTGCTTTGATGTTATTTAATTCTGAAGGATTATTGATTTGGAAATAGATATTTAGAATAATTGTATTTAAATCATGTTGATGGTCATTTAATTTAAATAATGCAAGGTGGATAAAAGTTTATATTTAAATTAATTAATTATATTTAATTTATTTAATTAATTAAATTTAATCCATGGGGGTTGAATTTAGTTATTAAATAATTAAATTAATTAATTAAACGTGATGCAAGAGAATGAAAGGAAATAAAAGAATTGAAATTAATTTTGGAATTTAATTTAGACGTGTGGGAATTAAATTGGAAATTGTAATTAAATGTTTATTTGGGAAATTAGTTGCAATTGTGGAAATTAATTTATTATTTCAAATTGCATTTTAAATTGAAAGTGGGTTTTCGAAAAGTGAAATTGAAATTGAAATTTGAAATTGAAAGTGAAATTGAAATTTAAATCGAAATTTGAAATTGAAATTGAAATATCTAATTTGCATGTAATGTGAATTAGGGTTGTATTAGGTATTTGTGATTTATAAAGAATACATGTTTTAATTTTAGGGAGAGAGTTTTTAGAAAAATACATTTTTACAGCAGAGAAGAAATTTTAGAAAAATGGCACAAGGGGTTGAAGAAAGTTTGATTGTAGAATTGATTGAAGGAAATATTGTTGCATTTGTTGGATTTTGGATTGGATTCATTGGAGGATTGAAGAAAATTCAAGAAATCTTTGGAGGAGGCTTGCATCAAAAATTCATCTCTTCTTGTAGCTTCTTGTACCAGGTTTTCCTCTTTGTATTTTATTGTCCTTGATTGTTTTTCTTAAAATAGTAGTGATTAAAGATTTGTTTGTTAAATCTGTTTTAGAAAACAAATTTGATATTAGAAGAAAAGAATTAAATAAATTTACAGCCTTTGCTTGTAAAAATTCTTGAGTGAAAATTGTGAAAACTTTAGTTGAATTTAAATTATTTGGGGAAATCGATTGTGTTGTTATTGAAAATCAAACATAGAGATTGAACAATGCATTTAGAATTTTTTTAGAAAATGAAACCTTCTGTTTATTATTAAAAAAATGGATTTTAAAATCTGCAGTATAGTTATATTTTCATGGTAAAATGGTCTAGTTGCGTCGCCTATAACTTCACTTTCACAAACTGGGTTGTCAAGAAATTTAAAGGGTTTTTGCATTTTGAAATTTTCTTATCCTTGTAAAAACATCGCAAATACCCAGATTGTAGTTTTTGAGTTATGCTTGAAACATGAGACTGTTGTTAAGTTATTTTCTCATGGCTGCTCTGACGATAAAATAATAATAAATTGATATTTATAAATATTAATATTTTATGTATTGTTATTATAATATTAAAATATTATTTAATAATATTTTATATTATAATTTATAATATTAAAGTATTATATTTATTTATATTATTTTAAATAAAATTTGTATATTAGATTAGTGGAATTGAAATTATAAACATATGGGGAAACTATTGTTTATTTTAAAATGGCATGTTAAAGTTTAATTGAAGGAGTTAAATATTTGATTTAAAGAATGCATAATTTAAAATTTAATTGTGGAATTTAAATTCATATGTAAAAGGTCCAATTATTAATTTGGTTTAATTGGAAAAATATATTTATATTTTGGAATATTGATGATAAGGGATATTTTATTTTGAATTAAACAATTTGATATTCTGTAAAGAATAGAAGATGTGTTAATGATTAAATATATTTAAATATATTAATTTATATTTAATATATATATATTGAAGGTATATATCCATTTGAGAGAATAAATAATATTTTATATTATTTTATTCCGTTGTTTGCAAATTGGGTATTATTAGTGTTCTAAAAAAAATGATTAGTGTATATGGAAAATGGATAGAGAAACAATATGTTATTATATTAAAGTGACTGAATGTTTTAAATAGAAAATTGAATGAGACGTAAGATTTGATTAGGAAATGGAAAGAGTTTACTTGCATGGATTTGTGTCAATTTAAAAGTAAATTAAGAAGTTGTTTTATTGATGAGGTAATCAATTATGTTATTTAATTAATTTCTATTTAGATTAATTGAATCATTGTGATTGGATTATGAAAGAGATATGGATTTAGTATATCCAAAAGTAGTATCTTCCTCATGATTATCTTAAAGGGTTTAATTCTCTGTATTCAGTAAAGGGAAATAAGTTTAATTGTTTTAGATTTCCAATAATGAAAAGGGAAATAGAGGTTATGATTATTTTAGATGATATAGTTATCGTGTCTTTGACTTTTTCAACACTACCTATTGAATGAGTATGGATTTAGAAAATCCAAATATTAGATTTGATTGATGACTTGAATGCTTTTGTTGCTATGTCGTCAAGTTGCATTGTTGGTTTTGGGATTTAGAGTTAGTCCTAAATTATAAGTCTTCCAGAAGAACTTAGAGGATAAGGGTTGTTGAATCTTTATGCCATCCAGTTGTTCTCCTTGGGTAGTGCATGGCGTCTTTTCAGTTTTACCCAGTTTTCACGAACGGGGATGTTTGCATCTCCTTGGTTTAGGAGCGGATTATGGGATCTGTGTCTCTTTGTATGGAGTGACCTTGTGATGTGGTTTCATCTTGTTGCCTCTTGTGAAAGGAGTGGACTATGTGTTGTTGCCTCCAAAATGGTTGGAGTGAGTTTCTATTATTTGTATCCTCCTTGTGTTGGAGTGGATTATGATGCCTAGTTGGTATGCACTTGTGGTTCCCTTGGTGGATTGTTTGGGTGTGTGTTGTCGAATAGAAGAGTGGGTTTTGTTAGGCGCCAGAACCCAAAGAGGTAAACTGGATAACCTTCAGGAGTGATTTAAACAAGTGATAATTAAAATAATGTACTTAGAAGATTAGGACTAACTTCTCACTAATCAAGATAATTTAATCCTCACTCATAGACACAAGGGCTTGTTTAGACTTGGGATGAGTGAGAAGGCCTGGAATGGCAAGATCAACTATCTTGTTCTTACGAGAGGTAGTTGATTCTGCATGAGTGAGTATGAGTGCCGGGATTTGGTTGAGGCCACCATGATTACTTGTGCCGGAGTCTATGAAGAATGCCCAAAGGAGATCTCATGACAAACCTTGCGATGACACTCTATCTAGGACAACTATTGTTAATTGTTTTATGTGTATGGTTCTGTGAACATACTTGATCTATTTTATGTCTGGAAGCAATGTGACCTATGTTAGTGATGTTTGTTTTGTACTTGTATTGTACTTGAGTTGTACTTAATTCGTATTTGTATGGTGAATGATTTGTACTTGTTAATTCATTTGGTTGATTATAACAGTATGAGTCAGTTTGAGTCTACCTTTGGTTAGAGGTAGTAGATCTTTGTCCATGTTACTTTGTTACTATCTCCTAGCATGGGGGGTGGGCCTTCGGGTACCACATTGGTAGGGTGGAACATGCACCAAAACCGTTGGGTCCCCATCTATCTTCAGTACTTGGTGGTGAGACATCCTGATGGACAGCTCGCGGTTATTGTTGTTATTCTTGCATTGTAATATTTTAACTTGTACAAGTTATTTTATCCCTCTTATATTTATGAGGGGAATTCTGTAGTTGTAACCTTGTATATTATTGTCTCATTCTGGGAATGAGTGATGTAACTATTGGATTAAGATAATGTTTATGAGATTGTATCTTGGTTGATTATCTTATTATGTTATGTGGTATTCTTATGATGTATAATGTTTATATCATAAAGTTCATAATGCTATGGTTATATGTAATATGTATGTGTGGGTTTAAGTAATCCTAACCTTGTAGCCTTAGAGGTTGTTGTTAATTAGTAAGTGAATGTGTATGTTAAATGCACTTTATAAAAAAAATTGGTTCGCTTATGATGTTAATTGCAACTTCCTTTAAGGTTACTTGGCGGGGCATTACAAAAATAAAGTGGGTTGGGCATTGAGCTAGGTTGCAAAGATACCCCGAGTCAACAAAAAAAAAAAAAAAAAGAGAAGTCCATACCTTTTTATTGTCAAAATGTAGGACCCCTTGTGAGTTGTTGTATACATCCCTAAGGGACTAGTCTTGCCCCAATATGGCATCCCTTCCCAACCCCAACTTGACAGAATGTAAAACCAAGGTAAGGAGGGTTGGGTGTTGGGCTAGGTTGTCAGGATACCCTTGAGTCAACAAAAAAAATAAGAAAGAGAATTTCATACCTTTTTATCATCATAATGTAAGATCTCTTGTAGGCTATTATATACATCCCCAAGGAACTAGTCTTTCCCCAACGTGACACCCCTCCTGACCCCAACTTGGTAGAATGTAAGACCAAGGTAAGGTGGGTTAGGTGTTGGGTTGAGTCATGAGGATACCCCTGAGTCAACATAAAAAGAAAAAAAATGCATACCTTTTTATCATTATCAAAAAGGGTTTTGATTAAAATATTTTGATTAATTGGAGGTTAATTTACAAAAAAATCATAATGTGATTTTAGTGTACCTGTTGATTAATACACCAACAATCCATTCATATTAAATAACATAATAATTTTTTCCTTTGCCCTTTGGATCAAATGTGCATTACAAGAATTTATATCCTCCTTCATGATATTTCCATAACACTATTACAAAGGGGAAGAGAGGTGTATTATGGAATCAACCCAAAACTAATGAGGGATGGAAAATAATGAACCAAAATAGGTAAAACCAAAGAATTTTTTGTCATAGGATTGAAATCTAGAAACTGTGGCTTCACCAATTAAAATTATTTCTTTATTTTTCTCCCCATATGCCTTTCTATCTTTTATTTGTTATATATTTTTTTCATCCTCAATTATCACTCTTTGACTTTCTATCTTCCTTGTCCATTTCTATATTTTCACATTTTTATATTTTTTCTGAGTTTCTTTCTCTTTATTCTCTCGCTTGCTTGCTTGCTCACTCACTTTCTATTTGTTTTATTCTCTCCATCTATCTTTTATCTTTCTATTTTTTCATTTATTTGTTTTATTCCCTCGTAAAGTTGGCCTTGGTTCACGAAATGCTAAACCAAATCACCATTTCCATATCAACTAAGGATTTGATTGAAGGTTGGAGATTGAGGAAAATAAATTCTTTTATGTGCATTATAAACGCCATGACCATGTGGACTTAAATTGTGTAATGAAACCAACTATTAAGTGACTCAATGTGTGATCCCTAAAGAAAAAAAAAACATCAAAATTGAGAGTTTAATTAGAACTGAGAAATCAAAGAGTAATCCAAAACAACAATAAATTTTTATTTTTTATTTTTTGTCTCACTTTCATACTTTTTTTATCTATTATTTTTCTCTTTCTATTTATATATCTCTTTTTTCATCTATATCTCACATTATCTCTTTCTTCATCTATGTATCTTTATTTTTTCTTTCACTATTTTCTTTTACATATCTTTTTCTCTTTTTTTACTTTTCTTATATTTTCTTTTTGGGTTTGCTTCTAAATTTTATCTCTTTATTAAAATTATCTTTCATTCATTTTATCTCTCCTCTCCTAGATTTATTTTCTACCCATTTCTATCTTATTTTCTATCTAGTCTTTTTTTAACTCGTTTTTTATCTATTTTTTCTCTTGCTCATGTTTATTTTATTTTATTTTTTATTTATGTTTTTTGTTGTTGTTTGTTTCTATCATTTGTTATTTCCTATTAGACATTTATTTATCTTTTTAATTTAATAATCTACTTTCCTTCTTTATTTTTCTTAATGCCTTCAATGATTTCTTTTCAAAGTTCAAATTTTTGCCTATTTTTTGTTTCTATATATGTCCATTATCAATTGATTTTTAATAATTTTCAATATTTATTTCTTTCATTACCTCTTTCTCTCTATCCCTCTCTTTCTTAATATTATTTCTTTGTTTTACCCTTTATCTAGCCCATTCTTGCTTTGTTTCTTTCTTTTTATATTTTGTTTGTTTCAGTTCTATGTTTTATTAGTCATTCTACTTTTTTTTCTATTTCTCTATCTTTCCATCTCTTTCTCCATTTTCTTTTCCTCACTTTGATTCTCTTGTATCTATTTTCCTCTCTTTATCTCTTTCATTTTTCTCTTTATCTCTTTCATTTTTCTGTCTTATCTTTTCATTTCTATCTTTCCTCTTTCTTATTTGGTTATCCTTTAAAATTTTCATTGGTCTTTATTTCCTTCTATTTTTATCTCTCTTTTTGCTTCTATTTTTTTTCCTTCTTTTTATTTGCTCTCTTTCTTTCTATCTTTTTTTTTTTAATATTCTTTATTTTTTAATTTTTCATCCTCTATTTTTTCGTATGTTTTAGTTGCTTTCCTTTTATTATTTTTATTTTTTATGTATTTATGTCTTTCTCTATATTTTTCTTTTTTTTTCTTTTTCTCTTTAATATCTCCTCTCTTTTTCTCCCTTATTATTTTCATTCATTCATTTTTATATATATATTTTTTTCTTTTTGTTGTCATTCTATCTATCTCATTTTTATAACTTTCATTTGTTCCCTTTTTATCTTTTTATATGCCTTTCCCTTTCCATATTTTTTAATTTCTATCTCTTCTTATTTTTGTTCCTTTTGTTTCTCTCTCTCTCTTTCTGTCTCTTTTTGCTTTTCATAAGAGATAGATTGTATTGATTTGAGAACCATTACAAGCATCTACCTATCAGGAGAGTGACCAAATGTAGAAAACTAACCCCATTTCAAAAAAATAGCTAACCGTCAGTATGCAACCCTAACCCATTCTAACTGCCACCCTTGATTACATAAATAACTATGTAATTTTTACAAAATTCGCCAATATGTCGTACTAACCAACCCTAAGACCTTTATAGAAACTTTATTAGAAATTAAAAAAGAGCTACTTTAACAAACCCAAACTAGATGACGAAACCAGAAGTGAAAAAAGACAACATTCCTTGCAGAAAACCATTGGCCTTTACAAAGGCATCAAATTCTTGGACCCAAGTGAAATCACTGACTTCCTCCATCTGGAACCTTCTTTAGGAAATTCACTGCGACTACTACAATCATCCTATGCTTCACTAGTGTTGTCCCTTTTAAATCTAGGAGAAAAGGGTAAATTTTGATCACTTTGCCTTGCACTTTTATCATCTCCAAATCTCGTGGGTGAGGAATTCCTTTTCTTGACAATTTCACCTTTAGGGTCTCCTCCAAGCCACCCAATAATTCCTTCTTGAAGATGTTGCAAGCCAATGCCCTCACCTCCGCCTTGGGTGTATAATTGTCCAACATTGATGACAAAAATTATGAGACAATCTAGATGTTTTCCCTGAAATTCTCCTTATACTCCAAGTTCCCTTTACCAAGAATCATCTTCACTATGACCACAATGAGAGGGTTGATATTTAACAAAATGCACTTAAGGCACAGATTTGTGACCACACAAAAGACATTTTTCCGCTCCTTGCAGTCAAGATAAATCAGGGTGTCCACTCCAAAACACACTAACGAATCCACTAAAATTTCCACAATGAATTTGTTTCACTCCACCATCGTTACCACCACAACCGAGTGTTACACCAACGAGAAAAAATGGAAACTGAATGAATTATTTTGTCCTTTCCAACTTCTCAAATAGAAAGAAGAGATGCCACCTGCTTTATTATGTTGTACAATCTATGTGTGTCAACATAAAGTTCGCTAGAGCTCTCAATGCCACCACCATTCAGACTAATGAGTTTTAGAAGAGGTGATGTGAATCAGTCTTGATGTGACCATTGATGCCCACGTAATCTAACACGAGTATCGATGCAAACATTTTCATTATTTCTCCCCACTCATTGCAATGCGGTCCATTGAGAAGGAGGGGCCAACCTTTAAATTGATGTGGCTACTTGTTCACCAAATCAACTCACCACCACCTCAACCACACCCCCAAGATAGACGTGCAACCCAACGATGTGGCAAGTCACCCACTCATCTGCCCACTCATCTTGAGTGTGCCCTAGCTATACCACATGGTGAATTTCATAGATGTGTATACCGTCTGCCCCTAGATTTGAGAGAAAATCTACTTCTTTATTACCTTCCCTTAAGGTGTGATTGATGACCACCAAGTCAAATCCATTCAAGAGTTCCTGTGCAACCTCTAAACTGGCATTCAATTTCCACTCAGACAACTGTTTGGTTATTAGTGCGTTGAAAACAAGTATAGAGTCTCCTTCAATTTCTAGATTCTTCACCTCTAGCTCACGACAAAGACATAATCCCAAAAGCATCACGTACATTTCTGCAAAATTGTTGGTGCCTGATAGGAGGGGTGCAACCAACCTCTCCACACATCAAAATTTCCAATCTTTGATAATGCACCTTGGACCTAATGTTCCTAGATTGCCCCCAGAGGCCCCATCAAAATTCAACTTCATCCAGCCTACCTCCAGAGGTTGCCAAACAACCTTCATTCTTTCAAGTTGTGTTGTTGATCGCCAACTTGAGGTGGAATTTTAAGGCCATGCCAAATTTTCTACATCAATGTATCCCATGTGGTGAAAGAAACTTTGCCAAACTGGCACTCTACTAGCCACACATTAACAGTTTCCTCTATGCTTGCCTCTATTTTGTTTAGTAGAGATTCTTTGGACATTGCCTTATCCTAAAAGATAGGCTTGTTGTGCTCCTTCCACAATTCGCAGAGAACTAGAGATGGAAATGTGGTCCAAAATCCACCATAGAGTGCCCTTTTGTGAAGTTACGGCCAACCCAAAAGTAGCACCAAAAGGTTGTTTTGCAATGCCATTTGTTAATGAAGGTTTTCTTGCAGCCAAGTCCAACAATGTTGGGCAAAGGGGCAATTTATAAACATGTGATCATTCAATTCTTTTTCCTATTTACATAGGACGCATCTTGATGGGCCCTAGAAGCTTAGGCAAGAAAACCTTTCTATTGTTAACATTCTTCCTTGTGCGACAACCCAAGTGAAGATTCATGTTTTTGGTAGTCACTCCAAGCTCTAGCATAAGTTGATAGGAAGTCGGGGGTAGATCTATCTAACCCAACCTAAAACCTATAACTATCCTTGGCATCATAGATTCCATTCAAGGATGCATTCCACCTTAATACATATTTACCTTGTCTTGGGTTGATAGTCTGACCAGCCATCATTACATCGTAGATTGAAACTACCTTGGGATCTAGGCCCAAATCCTTTAGAATTTTCCATCTGTAACTGGGATATTCATCAACCCAGATGACCTCCATGTAGTCATCCACCTTGCTAACCCAAGCTTGCTTTGTAACTGACCTGATTTGAGCTAAGTCTCTGTTGGTCTCCAATTTTATAAACCCTTCCCAAAAGAGAGCTTTGCATCCCTCCATTATCTCCCACGTCAAGTAGTCCAAAATCAAATTCCTACAACTACTTAAGAAATTCCATATTCATGAACCTTTTGAGAGAGAACTTGTAGTAAAAATGTTATGCTCTTCTTCATCCAAATATTTTTCTTTCACTATCTTCACCCACTCAAACTCTGGTTTGGAGTGGATTATCCACACTAACTTAGTGCCCAAATCTTGATTCTACAATACCATTTTCTTCATAGTTTCCCCATATGCTTCCTTCTTTTCAAAGACCTTTTTCCACTTTATTAGTGGAAACTTGTGTTGATCAGAGTTTCCTTGCCAGAATAAATTCTTCATCTTTTGGTTGGTATCTTTATTTTCCCTGCTTGACAAAGGTAAGCATGACAACATGTATATAGGAATAGCCACAATTACTAACTTCAACATTGTTAAGTGGCCTACCTAGGACAACCACTTGATCTTTGACAATGCAAATTTTATCTTTGACCTTTTCAATCACTGGATCCCAGAGCTTGCCTAGTTGTACACCTTTTTCCAAAGGAAGACCAAAATATTTACAAGGGAGCTTACCTTTGAGAAAAATCTATGTGTAGAGGATATGAATTTCTCTACCAATCCTAGTGTTGAAGAAAAATATTTTGGATTTGGCTTGACTTACCTCTTGACCTGATGCCTGAGAGTATTGATCCAAGATTTTTTTTAAACCTTTTCCCTCCTTTACTATGGACACACCAAATAAGATGTTATCATTGAAAAATTGTTGGTGGGTGACCTCGGGAACACCATGAGTAATCTGGACCCCTTCTAGGTGACCCTCCAATCTTGCCTTAATGAAGGCCAGACCAAGAACCTCAACCATAATGATGAAGAGAAAGGGTGAAAGGGGATCCCATTGCTTGAGCCCCCTTGAAACACTAAAAAAAAAAATTGGGGAGCCATTGAGGAGAATTGAGAACCTCGAGAATGCAATCCATTTGAAAATCCAATTCAACCACTGCTTTACAAAACCAAAGGCTTCCATGAACTTGAAGAGAAAGCGCCAATTAAATTTTTCTTAGGCCTTCTTGATGTCCAACTTGACTAACATTGCTTGTATTTTTATCTTTTGGATTGAATGTACCACTTCTTGAGTGATAATGACCCCATAAAAAAATGATTTGCCCGAAACAAAACTTGTTTTCTCTTCTAAGATTATTTGAGGTAGGATACTTTTTATCTGATTCACTGTAGCTTTGGCGAGGACTTTATAAATTGTGTTGTAGAGGGATATGGGCTAGAAATCATCAAGCTAATCTAGTTTTTCTTTCTTCAGGATCAATTCTATAAAGGTATTGTTGATCTCTTTTAGAACTTTCCCTAAACACCTTAAATCTTTGATAACATCAACCAGGTTAGTGTCGAGAATGTCCCAAGACTTTTGAAAGAAATCGATAGGAAACCCATCATGACTTGTGGCCTTGTCTAGTTGTAGTTGAAAGAGGGCCTCCTTAATCTCCTTTTCTAAACATTTTCTTAGCATCATTACATTTTTTGCATCTGATATAAGATGTGGAATCCCACTTATGAGAGCCCGTTGATCCAACAATTGAGATCCTTCCGGTTCATTGAGAAGGGAGCGGAAGAAATCCACAATGGTTACCATGATTTCTTAAATTTTTGTCCAATAATCTACCATTGCCACCTTTGATGCAAGAAATTTACTGAACATTATTTTTCTTTTCTTCTCTTTTATTCTTTAAGTGTATTTATTTTCAATCCCTCACCATGACTATCCTTGTTTCTGTATATACTTCTCCCTTATTTTTCTTTATCATTTTTTATTCCTTTCTTATTGGACCATGAATCAAAAACACTAGACTTTGGATGTTGGAGTTTGTATCCTTGATCTTTGACATTTTATACAAGATCCCTAGAGGCATCAATTGTGAGAATAGATCTTACTCTATAGAATTTAGACAATAAAATGTAGAATATATGAATGTTACATCATAAATCTTAGAACTTAGAACTTATGCTTTGGGGACACAAACCTAGAACCTTAACCCTCAAGATCTTAGAACTTAGATACTAGACCCAAAAACATAAACTTTGGACCTATAAACATTGAAATGGTGGGATATTGACCCTGACCAAGAAAATTTTATCTTGAAACACTCTGTCGCCCAACCTTAAAATTTGGATTTTTATCTTTTATGTGTTTTCCTCATTTATCTCTTCCTCTTAGTTTCATTATTTTTATTTTTTTATTTTATCTCTCTTTCTCATCAATAGAAAAAATAAGAAAGAGAATTTCATACCTTTTTATCATCAGAATGTAAGACCCATGATGAGTTGTTGTATACATGGACCCAAGGGACTAGTCTCACCCCAACATGACACCCCTTCACGACTCCAACTTGGCATAATATAAGACAAAGGTAAGGTGGGTTGGGCATTGTGCTAGGTTGTGAGGATACCCCTGAGTCAACAAATAAAGAAAGAAAGAGAAATCCATACATTTTTATCATCATAATGTAAGATCTCTTATAGGTTGTTGAATACATCCTCAGGGGACTAGTTTCACCCCAGCGTGACACTCCTTCCCGACCCCAACTTGGAAAAATGTAAGACCAAGGTAAGATGGGTTGGGTGTTGGGCTAGGTTATGAGGATACCCTTGAGTCAATAGAAAAATAAAGAAGAAAGAGAAGTTCATACCTTTTTATCATTAGAATGTAAGACCCCTTGTGATTTTTTGTATACATCCCTTTCTGACCCCAACTTGACACCCCTTTCTGACCCCAACTTGATAGAATGTAAGACCAAGGTAAGGTGGGTTGGGAATTGGGATAGATGTGAGGATACTCTTGATTCAACAAAAAGAAGAAAAATAAAGAGAAATCCATACCATTTTATCGTCATAATGTAAGATCCCTTGTAGGTTGTTATATACATCCCCAAGGGACTAGTCTCACCCCAGCTTGACACCCCTTCTCAACCCCAACTTGGCAAAATGTAAGACCAAGGTAAGGTGGGTTAGGCATTGGCCTGGGTTACGGGGATACCCCTGAGTCAACATAAAAAATAAGAAAAAATGTATACCTTTTTATCATTAAAATGTAAGACCCCTTGGTAGTTGTTGTATACATCCCCAAGGGACTAGTTTCACCCTAGCATGACACCCCTTCCTGACCCCAACTTGGTATAATGTAAGACCAAGGTAAGGTGGGTTGGGCATTGGGCTAGGTTGTGAGGATACCCTTGATTCAACAAAAAGAAGAAAGAGAAGTCCATACCTTTTTATCATCATAATGTAAGATCCTTGTAGTTTGTTATATACATCCCTAGAGGACTAGCCTCATCATAGTGTAACACCCCTTTTTGACCCCAACTTGGAAAAATGTAAGACCAAGGTAAGGCAGGTTAGGCATTGGGTTGGGTCATAGGGATACCCTTGATTCAACATAAAAAAGGTGGCATTGGTTCACAAAATGCTAAACCAAATCACCATTTCTATATCAGCACAGGATTTGATTGAAAGGTTGGAGATTAAGGGAAATATATTCTTTTATGTGCATTATAAAGGCCATGACCATGTGAACATAAATTATGTAAGAAATCCAACTATTAAGTGACTCAACGCTCGTTCCTAATGAAAAAAAACATCAAAATTAAGAATTCAACTAGAACTGAAGAAATAAATGAATAATCCAGAACAATAATAAATTGTCTTTCTTTTTTTCTTGTCTCATTCATCTTATACTTTATAACCTAATATTTATGCACATAGACTGTAATCTTGTGGACGATTGACCTTGATCAAGAAAGGTTTACCCTTTATCCTCAACTCTTAGATTGGGAACTCTAGAGTTGTGGAATATAGACCCTAAACCAAGAAATATTGACCCTATATTATGAACCCTTGAACCCCTACCTTGGGATGTATTCTTCTATATTGTAGAAACTACACCCTAAACTTGTGGATTATGGATGTTAGACAAAAAATGACACTATAAAATCATTTCTAGACCCTATACCTTGAATATTTGACCCTTGACACTAGACTATGTACATTGGTTCATTGGGACCTAGTCATCGAATTATAGACCCCAAAATTTGTATCTTCAACCCTTGATCCTTGAATCTGGAACCCAAGACCCCTAAATCACTTGACCTTGGTTACTGGATCTCAAGCCTTGAAATTTATACTATAGAATGTAGAACAAGGACCTAGATGTTACTTGGAACCAAACCTTAAGCTCTAAACATGTGATCTTAAAATTTGGATCCTATAGTTAGGAACTTGAATCATAGATCCTTAGATATTAAATTTGGACCCTTTGATGGTTCATGGCCATTCATGGCCAATCTGATTAGGTATCACAAATAGAACCCTCGATTGATTCTTCTATCACAGTTATTCTTTGCCTTCCAAAAATTTGCAAGCCCCCTCACAAGGGTAGGTAATTTTAAAAGAACGTATATTCATCAAATTAATAATTAGTTTTCTTAGTCTTCAATTAATTATCACATGATTACTTGCATGCCACTATCCAAGACCTAATTGATTCTTAGAGTTCCTAGTGTTCGAAAACATAGATTCTGATACCAGATGTTATGCACATCATGAAGACAACACAATTTTTTTAAAGAATTAATTAAGTACATTGATGTTAAGCCTCACATTATGAAAATATGAGTAGACATTAGTGAACTTAATTAATTATTTTAAATTTGTTCTTTTATGTGGTGTGTTCATGATGTGTGTGACAAATGGACTTTGGAGTCATGGACCATAGACCCTAAATCAACATAGCATATACCATAAACCCTTGGACCCTGAACCCTCCATCTTGGACTCATGTACCATAGACTCTAGAGTAAGAATTTTTCATGTAGCTTGGACCTTGAATATTGGAGCATTTTCCTTGAATCTTTGACACACTAGAAAACTCTTGGAATTCAGGCCTTAAAACTTAGACCATAAAACTTGGACCCTATTGTCTCTTTCTCTCTCCATATTACCTCATTGTTTTTGTTTCTCATGTTTCTCTATATGTCTCTCTTTATTTTTTCTTTATTTCTAAGATTATTTCCTCTCTCTCAGTCTGTGTCTCCCCCTCGCCCTTCTATTTCTCTTTATTTCTTACAACCTTAATTTCTATTTGTGTTTTTCAATTTTTACCTTTATTTTTGTCATTTCTTTCTTTTTTGTATTTTTTTCTCTTTGTAGTTGTAGTTCTTGTCTTTTTACTTTTATTTTTTTTCTATATTCAATTCCTTTTTAATTATGTTTACCATTTATTTCTTATTTATTTACCATTTTCTCCCTTGGCCTCTCTACTTTTTTTTGTGTTCTTTATTTTTCCCCCTCCTTTAAGCTTTTCTTTCTTTCTTTCTATTTTCTTTCATCACCTTTTTCTTTGGTTTTTCTATCTTTAATATTTCTCTAATTTTTTGTTTCCCTTCTTTCTATCTATTCATCTTTTGTTCCTTATTATTTTCACTTATCTCCCTCTCTTATCTCTTTTTAATGTATTTTATATTTTATATTTTATAATTCCTATTCTTTTTTGCCTTTTTATTTTCTCTTCCTTTGAGCATATTATTTTACTTTACTTTCTATTTATGTAATAAATTATTTGTCTACCTTTTTCTTTTTCTTTGCATGACTCTTTTAATATTGTGTCTCTTTGTTCTCTATTTCTCTTTGTCTCTTTTTATCTCTCAAGTTTTTTCATTCATTCTATTTTATATAAAAGTATTCTCTTCTTTTATTTCTCTTACTTTTTTGTCTTAAATTATTTTCTTTTATTTCTCTTTATTTTTTTCTATATGTCTCTTTCTATCTATTTTTTATTTTCTCTCTTGTTTTCTCGTTTTCTCATATCATCTCTCTAGTTTTCTTGTTTTAAAAATACATCTCTAAATTTACCATTGACTCTCCAATTTTTGTCATTTTTTAATATTTCTTGATCTTTGTAATTTCTCTATTTCGTTATATGTCTCTATCTCTATTTCTATTTTCTTTCTTTTTCTTTCTTTTCTATATTTCATTTGTTCTCTCTACTATTTCTTTCTCTATTTTTCTCCTTATTTTTATATTTTTTCTCATTCTTTCTATTTTATCTTTATCTCTCTCCCTCTTACACATGTTCTTTCTATATATCTAATATATTTGTCTCTTTCCTTCCCTTAGTTTTGTTTTTTTTTTTCTATCACTTTTTTGTATTTTGTATTGTTGATGAATTTTTCTATTTATTTTTATTTTTATTTTTTTTCTCTTTTTACTTCATTTCATTATTTCTTTTTATCCCTCATTTCTTCACTTTTATTAAGTTTGTATTTATTTTTTGTTGCATTTATATATTTTTTTATTTTATCGTTCCATTTTTCTCTCTATTTATTTCTCACTCCTGTCTATCTTTGTGACTCTTTTCTTTTTAGTTTTCTCATTTTTTTCCTTTCAATTTTTTTAATACTCCTATCTTATTGTCTAGGGGTTTTTCTTCCATGTCAGTCTTTCTCTCCATTGATATCTATATTTCTCTATTTCTTCTTTCCTTCAATTATTATCCCTTTGTAGATGGGATGGACCTCAGACTCATTGACTGTCAACCCTAGAATGGGAAATATTTAGTCTATAGTCTAAACACTTAGATCTTGGACCACGAAAACCTAGAGCCTATGCCTAAAAAATATAGACCCTAGACTAAGAAATAATTACTATGTTCCTTTACCTTAAATTTTTGGACCCAAGAATGTAGGTCT
Organism: Sequoiadendron giganteum; assembly: GCA_007115665.2. Lineage (NCBI taxonomy): Eukaryota > Viridiplantae > Streptophyta > Pinopsida > Cupressales > Cupressaceae > Sequoiadendron > Sequoiadendron giganteum. The sequence goes on from CM021109.1 coordinate 536,699,956, forward strand.
AAGATACTAAAGTTTTGACCCTAGACACTAGAACATGGACATTGAATCCTAAGAATTTAGGCCTTGAATCTTAGAGTTTAGAGATTAAGACTTCAATATTGTACCTTGGATCCTCATACCACTTGATCTTAGACCCTATAATTGAGATGGTAAATTATTGAGCATAAACTTATATGCTAAATCTTTGAAATTGGATGCTACATCCTACATGTTTTACCCTAATAGTTGGATCGTAGACCCATTTTTATAGATCATGGATCCTTGACTAAGAAAATTTTAACCATTTAGAGTGAACTCTCAAACCTTAGATTTAGGATCCTTTGGACACTAGACTCAGTTCTATAGTGTTGCACACCCTCAACAAAGAAACATATACCATATTTTGACAATATTTTAATTATAGGTAGTAGACCCCATCCCTAGTGACTTAACTATACCCCTGGGACCCAAATCATGAACACTTGATCTTAGGGCATAAACAATGCTAATTCAATCTTAAAAATTAGAACTTGCACCCTCAATCCTTGACCCTTGACCCTTGGACTTGGACACCAAGCCTCATAGAATATTATAACTTGAAAACTCAATCATGTGTCATGTCATCGTCCCTGATTGAGAGCTAATTTAAAATTGGAGGGAAACAATGTTTTTTTAGAAATTTATAAACCAACCTCACAGACCCCAATGAACACCTACAAGCAATAACCTATCACCAAGAAAGAAAGATGTTCCAGAACAACAAATATTATTTAGAAGCCTCAAGAGAAAAATGCTTAAGAGAATGAATAATTACAATGAGATCAATCCTTAAGAAAGGAGATCAAACCCTAAAAGGAAACCCTAGTGTGCACACTTAATAATTAATGATTAATTAATGTGTCTAAGTTTAGCTTAAGTAAATCTAAAGTGATAAGTGACTTAATTAATTAAACAATATGATTAAATTAATTAAGTGAAATAACTTATTACTCTAACACACACCCCCTTAAGATGAACTTAGGGAGTAGCTAAAACACTAAGGAAAAGATGCATGAAAGAAAGGATGGGTTCCAGAAACAAGGCCTGATTAGGTACCCATGTACAAATGCAATGCAAACTAAACCAAACGGGGTAAAGGAGAAAACCACGTGGGAATAAAAGTCCTCCCCAAAATAGAATGCAAGAAAAAAAAGTGATGAAAGATGGAGGAATCCATAAGACTCCCCAAGGACACCATCCATCAAAAAGATACATGAATGAACCCCCTAGAAGAGAGGAAGAAAGAGACCACATAGCTCAGGCCCAGAATGAAGTAGCTCCAAAAAAACTGAAGAAACCACATCTCTTGAAAGAAGTGAGAGGGAAGAAGCCTCGTGAATGCAATCTCTAAAGGTGAATTAGGTGTAGCCCAAGATGTCTCCACAGAAGTGGGTGTGACCTCAGCCAATGAAGAAGTCAAATTTGGAAAAGATTGAAGTGAAACCTCCAAAGATGAATGCTCAACTAGGTCCTACTGCACTGAAATGGAAGAAACCACATATATAGTCATAGAAGTATCAACAATTGCAATAATAGGTGGAGGAGATCGAATGGATGGCTCAAGAACTGGATCCAAAGTGAGAACACCAATATTCAAAAATCTAAATGTCTCCTCTGAATGATGATTCACACTAGAAGTGTGATGAATAGTTGTAGGAACAAAAGCACCATCAGAAGAAAAATCTATAAAGAAATACAACCGAGATGAGTGATCCACCACCCCAGTAGCAATAACCTCTCTACTCTCCAAGTCTCTGATGATAACTGAATTAGGTGAGAACTCCATAGACCTCCCATTACCTCCATGTGTGATTTGATATATGGAAAGAAGATTGTTCGTCAAATGAGGAACACATAAGATAGCCTGAAAAGTGTTATCCCCAAAACTAATAGACCCCTTCCCTGTAACACTCATGTATGTATTGTTTCCCATCAAAATAGGAGACATAGTGTGAGGCTCAAAGGAAGTGAATAGACGCTGTGAATATTCCATATGATGAGATGCTCTTGAATCTAGAAGCCATTTCCCTGATCCAAGACCTGAATAAGTACAAAGAGCATGTCCCTTCATATTTGATGAAGTATGTAAACCAATTATGCCCCTATCATTCTACTATGAAGAAGAAGAATGAGGAGAAGGAGAATATGCAGATATCCTAGAAGGCAAATCAATCTGATGTTTTCGAAGAAGATACTTCAGCTCATCAATGTCCTTCTTATAGAAACTATGTTTTGCATGTCTTTCTCTCTTGCAATATGCACATGTAACATTTTCCTTCTTAGATGATTTCCCCTTAGAAGAGGAGGATGAATCTAAGGACTCCTTTTGCTGCTCATGAGGTTTGAAATTCTTTTGTTTCTATTTTTTTCCTTTTCCTATAGAATCGTTCTGATCTTTGGGCTCTTGTGATGCAATAAGTGCCTGTGATGTAGAATGTCTCAACTTTTCCATGCTATCCAACTTAGCTTTCTCTCGAGTGAGAGATGAAGCAAATTCATCAAGAGATGGCATAGTAAATCATGTACCAAGAGCATCCCTAGTGGCATAAAAGGTAGATAGAAAAACTAAATAATCTGGTCCAATCTTAGAAAAAATGGACAATATCAACTGAGAGTCCTACTTCTGAATATCACACTGTGTCAACTGCAATCTACGAGACTTGAGTTTTGTGAAGAATTCCTAGATACTGTCAAAATCCCTAAGATTTAAGCCAATCAGCTCATTCTCCAACTGGAATCCTCTCATAGTATCCTACTTCCCAAAAAAAGACCCTAAAGTATTCCAAATATGATGGGGTGTAGTGCAAGACTCAATATGAAAAATAAGATCAGGAGAAAGAGACAGACATAAAGTACCAAAAGCTTCATCAAACCTATTAAACTATTTTCTCTTTTCAGCAACACCTGTAGGTACAACTTTTGTACCCATGGTCGCTCTATACAACCCTTTATGCATCAAATGAATCTCCATTTATGTTTTTCCACCGAAAGTAGTTGAATGGAGTAAGTGGCTCAATATTATGTGAATCCATGATGAAAAATAATAGTATATACTCAATGCAAAAAAAAATATTTGATCTAATAAAAAATAGCTTGAATTGCATGTTTCCCAATAAAATAACCAAGAAAGAAAAATATGAGTTCTGATAAAAAATTAGATACCTGGTAAAGAATTCTAGAAAATTAGGTTTGAGATCTATGTAGAGGATGGAGTCAGCTTTTTGATGCCATGAGAATGGTGAAAAATGGAGTCCAAAGTCAAACGTTATGCCTCTCAGAGTGAAAACAATTAGTTTTGACTTTGATAGGAGATAAAAGCATCAAGATGGAAAAATTTGAAAATCAAACCTGCACTATTGGATAGTGCCCAGAACCAACTTTTCGACACCTATTTGATTTTAAAAAATGGACTTATATGCTCAAGATACGACCATTTTACTAAAAATGCTCATTTTGGCTTTAAACCAAATATTTTATTAATTTAAAGATTAAAAAATTAATAAAATATTCAGTTGTACCTTCATTGCACAAAAACCAATGCAACACAAAAATTGAGAGGGCACAAAAAATGAGGCATAATGACACAAAAACAAAGGCAGCTCAAAAATGCTCTGTGCACCAAAAAATATGGCACAAAAATTGAGGCATCTATACAGTAGTACAAATTTTTTTGGCAACGTATTTGAAAATCCCCAAAAATACAAAAAAAAACAATTTTCAGCAAAACCTATAATATCTTATATGAAAATAGGGGTTTTTGGGCCTTTTGAGTGCATTTGTGTGGTTCGTTTTGCACCAACATGCATCGTTTGAGAGATCAAGGTCGAAAGTTTGAAAAAAAATGATGGAAAAACCCTCTGATCTAGCAAAAAACTATCATAGCTTGCAACCCTTGCACTTGAAAAATCACTGTAAGGCAATATCCTTCAAAAGACGAACATGTAGCTGCAGATCTAAAGCTTTGATACCGTGTAGAAGTTGATAAACCAACCTCACAGACCCTAGTGAACACCTACAAGCAATAACCTGTCAGAAAGAAGGAAAGATGTTCCAAAACAACAAAGATGCTCTGCAAGCCTCAAGAGAAAAATTCTTAAGAGAATGAATAATTACAATGAGATCAATCCTTAAGAAAGGAAATCAAACCCTAAAAGGAAACCCTGGTGTACACACTTAATAATTAATAAATAATTAATTATTAATGTGCCTAAGTTTAGCTTAAGTAAATCTAAAGTGATAAGTGACTTAATTAGTTAACCAATATGATTAAATTAATTAAGTGAAATAACTTATTACTCTAACATTTTGAAACACTAATATAAATTCAATAAATATTTAAAATAGTATTAAATTAATAATAATAATAATAATTTTTAAATGATAATAAACAAAATAAATTTAAATTATGAAATAATAATATTTAAATTTACTTAAAACTCTAGTCGACCTTGTTAGGCTGGCACTGAAGTATCCATATAAATTTTATTAGTTTTGTTGAAGTTGGTATCATCGAAGTTGGATGCATATGTTGGCAAGTCTATGTGAGACAAAAATCTTCATGTATCACTTCAAGGTGGGACAAACCCCCTTGCCTTAAAGTTGTGTGTTTCTTCTTTAACACTGGTGGATGTGACATTGGAATCAACAATAGGGGACTTAGCCATTGCACCATTCACAATTTGAAGAAGCATACAAGACTTAGGAATTTCTAGTGACCCATTGCAGAGAATGAACCACTACAAGGGCCTATATAGTGTCTTCCATTAGATGTCTGAAGATTATAATCGCTCCATCTAGTGAGGAGGTCTATTCTAAATATATTGCAATTGGTATGTTGGTTGACTATCTCTTTAATCAATGATGTGTCTAGGTGTGAATGGTTCATATCACCATAGGGACTCTTGGTTTGTGTTCATCTGTGTAGCAACATGACACTATCCTCCTATCAAGAAAGTTGCATATTGCCATTACTGTTATGTAATACCATCTAGAACTGAAAAAAATAATTTATGCACACATAGCTATTATCGCCTTCAATTCTTCTTACTATCTTGAGTTCTCTAGGGATCAGGTGATGACATCAGGTGTGCCTATTTAATTATACTATCTATTGTCTTCTAGGGGCATTAATTTTGTTTGGGTTCCATTCATAAAAATATGGGGGATCGAACGCCTAAGTGTGAAAGACTTATATAGTAAGGTCTCATTTATGAAATCTACTTTCATTTCTATGTAATATTTAAATTTGAGTCCAAATAAATATATTTCTATTCTTTATTTGGGCTTAGCATCTTATAGTGGTATTGAAGATAAGTTTCCTACCAACTTGAGGGTATTTTATGCAACTGAGTTAAAGGGATAAATGTGTTATTGAGAGGGAAAGGAAGAAATCAGAAGTTGTGACATCTAGAACAAGATCCAAAGGTAAGAAGATGTCTAATAGGTTTGATCAATGGGGTGCTTTCTTTAGGGAAATGACTCAAATGTAGGAGAAAACAACCAAACAATAGGAGCAAATAATGTAGATGAACATGTTGATGTAGAACATGAATAATATGAATAAAACCCTCAGATCTTCACCAAATAATGGTCCAAAAGGAAGTCATTCTAATCAGAATGGACTTGAAATTCAGAGCGGTAGGCTATCTGACCCACACAACCATCATTCTTGCCCATAAAAGGACCCACAAATGAAGAAGAGAAGTTGAATCATGTTGGAGGTGATGTCAATTCAAGAATAGATGCATATTCTTAGCTTGATCTAGATGTGAGGATTTAAATACCATTTATATAGTGTTACAATGCAAGGAGTGGATCAAAAGGGAGACAACAAGTACACTATTCTAATAGAGATTTGTAGCATAGGGCAAGCAAGTTAACTCTCCCAACTTTGATGGTATGGGGAAGGTTATGACACGAGCTTGGGTACAAAATCTTGATACATACTTTTCACTCAACCCAATGAATGAAGAAATAATCAATTTTTCCATCCTACATTTGGAAGGTGTATCTCATGAATGGTGGCATCATGGCATCATGGCATCATGACACAACATTTTAATCATGTTACTACATATGTTGATTTGACACAAAATCTCATAGAAGCATTTGATGGAAGAGATCTGAAGGTATACTTCAGGGAAGTAGCATGACTAAGGCAACATGGGACATTGGATGATTATGTTGCAAAATTTCAAAGGCTTGATATTATGGTTCTAGATGTGACAAATAGGAGACTCATGTTCTTATTCATTGAAGAGCTATCAGAGTCTTTTTGTGGTTTGGTGAGGGCTTTAGAACCAATTTATTTAGAGGAGGCTATTTGAAGATCATTAAGCCTCAAGAACTCCATCATAAAGAATAAATTTATGCTCAATAATGCACCAATAGGATAGAAAAAGAAGCCACCACACGAGATCACTCCTCAATCAAAAAATGTACCACCAAGGTCTAACAAGATGGATGTGACTAAGAATGAGCTTTGAAGGAAAATGTTATGCTTCACTTGTAAGGAGCCTTGGGCACTGAGTCATAGGTGTCTGGGGAAATGACACATCCACTATATTGAGGTAGCCTTTGATGATGACATTGAGGAAGGAGAAGGTGATCTTGAGGACATTGTTAATAAGGATGTGCACGTGGAAACATTGGAGGGAGGACATTCAGGGGACAATCTTGCAACACTTATAGGAGCACCTAGATATCACTCTCTTCATATTAAAGGGGAATTACAAGGACAAAAGGTAACAATATTAATAAATTATGGAGCCACCCATAATTTCATCAGTGAGGGGCTAGTGGCCAAGATGGGTCTAAGGATTGAAGACTTTGAGGGGTTTGATGTATCAGTTGTAGAAGGTTACATTCTTTCATGCACCTGCCAAATTTAGTAGCTAGAGTTGATCCTAGGGAACATCAGGTGCAAGATGAATTCTACATGGTGGCCATGGGTGAGACTAATTTGGTTTTGGGAGTGCAATGTTTGTATTCACTTAGGAAGTACACAACCAACCACCAAAATAGGGATATGAAGTTCAAATCTAATGGGAAAGAGGTTATCCTTCAAGGTCTCTCCAAGGTGGGCCTTAAGGAAGTTTCAGCCAAGAAGATGGAGAGGTTGTGGGGAGGAGCAGAGGTCTTCATGCATCTAAAACCGATTTTTCTTGAGGACAAGCAACATTTGGGCAAGGAGAATTGTCATTTCCCCGCCCTCGATTGATAGTTAATTTCAAATTGGAGAGAAACAATGTTTTTTAAAACTAATATGAATTTAATAAATATTTAAAATAATATTAAATTAATAATAATATTGATAATTTTTAAATAATAATAAACAAAATAAATTTAAATTATTAAATAATGATATTTAGATTTATTTAAAACTCTAGTCGACTTAGTTGGGTGGACATCAAAGTATCCATATAAATATTATTATTTTTTCTGAAGTTGATATCATCGAAGTTGGATGCATATGCTTGCAATTCTACATGAGATAAAAATCTTCAAGGATCACTTCAAGATGGGACAAACCTCCTCACCTTGAAGCTATGTGTTTCTTCTTTGAAATTTGTTGCCATCATCATCCTAATAATTTGCTATATCCACAGGTGGAGGCAACATAGGAATCAACAATAGGGGACTTAACCATTGCACCATTCACAATCTAAAGAGGCATATAGGACTATATTCTCTCTCTCTCCCCCCCACTCTTTATATTATTTCCTTTCTTCTTAGTTATGTATTTTATATATTCATTATTTATTTTTTCACTTTAGTTTTTCCATTCTCTATTTTTATTTTTGTGTTTTATTTTTCCTTTTTCAATATTCTTATCTTATTTGCTTACTTTATATATTTTAACTTTATCTGTATTTTCTTTGTTCTCTCAACCTGCATCTACTTCTTTCTCTTGCTTTATTTATTTCTTTTATTTTCCTTTCATTACTTGTTTTTTTAACTTCTTATAATTTCTATAGAAGTTGAGAAATCCAATTTCACAAACCCCGAAGATCACCTGCATGCAAATAACCTATCATAGAAGAAGACATTGGAGACAAAAAAGCAAGGGTGCTCTGAAAGCTAAAAATTGTATTAATCAGAGTGAGTAAAAATACAATGAGATCAATCCTTAAGAAAGGAGATTGTGCAAAACCTACAAGAAACCCTAATAGGTAAACATTTAATAATTAATATAATTATTAAATGTCACAATATGCAAACTAAAGGTGAAATCTTAAGAGAGGAATAAAGGCAACTTAATTAACATAATTAACTTAAAACCTTTACTCTAACAACCCCTCTTAAGATGAGCAAGAGTGCAGCTACAAACATGTGCAAAAAATAAAAGATAACTACAATGCATGAAAGGAAACATGGGTCCCGAAAACTAGGCTTGATTAGGTACCCATTTACAAAAGCAATGCAAACTAAATGAAACGGGGTAAAGGAGAAAACCTAGTGGGAACAAAACTCCTCCCCAAAATAGAATTCAAAGATGGAATGCAATGCACTAATGAAAGAAGGATAGGAGGTGGATTACATGATACCCCCCATAGACAACTTCTATCATATAAGTATATGTACAATGATCTCCATAGAAGAGATAGAAAGAGAGAAGAAGGCCCCCCCACAATGAAGAAACTCCTGTCACAATGGTAGATGCCTCATGTAGAATCCAAAAGGAGATCCTGAAGCGGCAATGATATTCCTCACCTTGGGAAGAAATGGATCCAAAGGACGATGTCAAAGAAACCTTGTCAAGAGTGATGAACCAATCTGTCTCAAGATGTGTGCCATGATCGGATGCTAAAGAATCTCTTTTTCTGAACTAAAACAAATGATGTCAAATCCAAACTGATGTGGAGAATCTTGAAATGCAACCTTTGAATGCACTAATAATGGTGGGTGTATAGTAATAACCTGACTATCAAGGTAGAGGAGATGAATGTCCTCAAAATAATCCTCCAAATCTGCAATATAAGACTCAACAAACAAGAAGGATATGTCTGCAAGATAAGAGTCCAAAGTAGCTATGTCTGGAAGGTGAATGATGCCCTGCTGCACTGAATCAGGAACAATAGGAGATGTTGATGAAGTCTCAGTCTGAAGAGTAGGAACTATGAGACAAGCCTCCGATCCATCGAAATATGTAAGGGTGTTTAAATACACAAGCTCCTCTAAAGTATCATGATCAAAGGGTGTATTCTCTCTCCAAGAAATGGGTAAGAGACAATCTGAAGCAGGATCCTATGGGAATGGAGAGAGATTAGGGTCTTCATAGATCTCCCAAAGACATGTCCAAAGTGGGTGAGGACAATCAATGTCCGATATAGCCAACATAGTCTCATGATCAACACTAGACAATATAATTCCTACTATGTGATTTCTAATGATATCCCATGCTAATTTTCCCTCTAAAGCTGTTGGTTCAGGTATGAGATCATACAACTAAGGCAAAAGATTAAGCCACCTACAATGTGTAAGTATACCCTTTGCCCATGACTCATAATTACCCCGTTCCAGAATAACAACTGAAGGGTGAGTAGAAAAACCCATGATAACTCTTCAAATGAAAAAAACTGAGAAATCTGACCTTACTGCATTTAGATCAAATTAATATAACCCATCCCACATAAACAAAACCCATGTAGGTGCCAGAACATCGAAGTAATTGAGCAAAGTGTAAAAAAACACAAAGCTGAATAAAATTTACCTGGTAAATTATCTGATCAAATAGACTGTAGATCTGGAAAGATCTTTGTAACACCTTTCCAACATCTATTCATTTGTGCAAAATGGAGCACAGACGCAAAAGATATGCCCTCGGGAGTGAAAAGCACAAGATCTAAATTTGAATTGAAAAAAAGACTACAAAATAGAAAAATCACTAAAATTCACCAGCACCACTGGAACGGCGCTAGAACTAGCTTTCCGATGATATCTTGTTTTCGCAAAACGGAGATCGTATGCAAAAAATACGCCCGATTCCCTGAAAACAGCTCGAAAGGGTTTTTTTTTTAAATAACACAGCCCTTAGAGGCTAAGATCTTTGGCCCTTGGTCACATTGACGACCAAGGGGCTGGCGGCCAGGTGTTGGGTGCATGGCCCCTAGTTCTGCATATGACCCTAATGCTGTCAAGGTAAGCCCTCAGGGGCTGTTGGCAGCGTGCTGGTCACCCACATGACCTAGTCTGGCTGAGTGAAGCCCTCAAGGGGTTGTGCATGCCACCGCCGGCAGGTTGGTGGCTCCACCCAACCCAGTGGCACCCGGGTGGCAGCTTGGCGGCGGATGGGTGGCCGTCGGGTGGCGTACCCTTTTACACTGGCTGTGCTTTTATTAAAGCATTTTTTTGAGTTTTTTAAAAAAATTCGCCAATTTTCTACATCAAAACTCATGCTGGGGAGGTCGTACGACCTCTCTGGCAAAAAAAAATTGCTTCTCCGATCAACTTTGTCCAAAATGGATGAATGAACAGTCGTTTTTAGGGTTTTGGGCCACTACGGACTCAATGGCGAGGTCCATTTGGGCTTAAAATGCTCTGATCAAACAAGTGATTCCCTAGATCGAAAAAGCAAACCCTAAACCCTTGAAGCTCCAAAACCTTTAGAAGACGAACAGGAAGCAGTAGGTCTGGAGCTCTGATACCATGTAGCAGTTGAGAAATCCAACTTCACAAACCTCGAAGATCACCTACATGCGAATAACCTGTCACAGAAAGAAGAGATGGAGACAAAAAAGCAAGCGTGCTCTAAAAGCTGAAAATGTATTAATTAGAGAGAGTAAAAATACAATGAGATCAATCCTTAAGAAAGGAGATTGTGCAAAACCTAAAAGAAACCCTAATAGGTAAACATTTAATAATTAATATAATTATTAAATGTCACAATATGCAAACTAAAGGTGAAATTTTAAGAGAGGAATAAAGGCAGCTTAATTAACATAATTAAGTTAAAACCTTTACTCTAACAATTTCTTTCTATCTAGATCTCTCTCCCACTTAATCATGTTTCTTTTTTATTTAATTTATTAGCCCATTCTTTCCCTTCATGTCCTCTCTCTACATTTCTCTTTATCTACATTTATTTTTTGTTCTACTAATGGTTTTAGTTCAATCTTTTCTTTATTCTCTCTTTTCATCTAATTTTCATTCTCTTTTTTCATCTAGTTTTATTTCTCTATCCATTTTTTTTGTATGTGTGTTTTTGTATGTATCTCTCTATTTTTATACCTCAATTATTTTACCTTAATTTATTTATGTTTTGCATCAATCTTTATCTCTCTCTACCAATCACTTACACTCTTCATTTTAATTTTTCTTTCATCATATCCCCTAGGGCTTGTTAGTTTTCTTGCATGTCCCCTAGCCTAGGCCATGGCAACTTGGACTAATGGTGGATTTTATGACCATATTATGTTAAATTAACTTGTGCATGGGTGTGATGGTTATGATGTGTAGATGATAATACTAATGAATGTATTTATAACATTATCATGTTATTTGTGAAATCTAAATGCATTGATTTTGTTTATACTAAATCAGACTAATGACTTGGTTGGTGGACTTGTGTGGGGTTTTTTGTTGGTTGTAGGTACTCGGGGTGCAAGATGAGGTGGATTGTGTTGTATAGTGATGAGATATAGACAAGATTTAAGGCCAAATCTCAATGATAAAATTTGTAGATAACTTCACCCTAACCTTAGTTTTACCAAACCTAGGTTTTACCAAACCTAGTATCGAGTAAACAAATTTTGCTAAATGAACTTTATAGTTGAACATGGACGTTTGTTGAAGGTGATAACTCCACAACAATGAATTGAGCTCTCAAGGATATTTAATTTCTCTTGTTAACCCTAAGAACTTACATGTTAATGTTGTTACCAACATCTATTTGGAATAAGATTGATTATCTTTTAGTATATTATAGAGCTAGTTGACATTTAAGTAATGCTAACAAATTATGAGATTCTATTATCTGCTATATCATTAGTGATAGGGTGATAAAAATTAATGTATATTTATGTTCCCTTAGAATGAGTGTTGAATTGGAAAGAGTTTGGGTAAGAAAAAAAACTTAGCAACCTTCAATCTATAACCAAAACTACTTCAAGGAAGACCATAGATTTCCTCTTCAAATTAACTAATGAAATGTTTAAATAGATCCTCTACCTTCCACAAGGGGTCACTGGAAAGGTATGTTCCCTCTTCAAACACATTTTTATGATAAACCAATGCAATTATAAGCTTTGAACATCTAATTCCTCTATTAAGCCATGTGAAGTATGGCAGGGTAGAAAACCATCATTGAGTGGGTAGTGAGATGTCTACCTTACTAGCTTATGTTAGGAATGAATAGATATCTCATTTTAGGTTGAATAACAACCATAAAAATTTGAGAATGAATTATTTTTAACCCTCATATAACACAACAACAAAATGGATAGTTGATGCATAGAGGTTGTGGGCCTTAGAACCTACTTGTTCTAAATTAGGAACCATTATTATAGTTATAGTGTTAAGGTGGGTGAAAGCACTAAATTTTACCACAATGCATGGAGTAGGACCCTAAGATGGCATAGGTAGAGGTCGTAAACCTCTAATATGTAGGCTATTCCTATCTATTTAAGGTTATCATCGATGGAAAAAATTCCTATGACTTTCTCAAAGATAAGTTTATCCATGCTCGAGATTGATAGTAATCAAGGAGCATACTATGTTGATGGACTATTAGCCATACCAATTAGATAATGGGATGGATTCCACTAGGATCATATGAGCCTCAAGGCCAATGACATGATAGTTATGCATACCCCATATTACTCTAGAGGCTTGGATAGATTCTTCCAGGAGCATGTGGGCCTTGAGGCTAGAAGTATGCAGTTGGACACGTCCAATGTATGCTAGAGGGTTGGATGGATTTTTCAAGTAGCATGTGGGCATTAGGGCCAACAACATGTAGACAATAGATTAGTTTTTTTTCTTAGCCATTTGATGGACTACATGGTGTAGTGTAGAAAAATGTATCCCTTTACATTTTCACACTTTGGGCCCTCTTAATTAAAACGGACTTAATAATGTCTTAATTTAGTGTTGTAAAATGTATTTATTTACACTTTCACACTTACTTAGGGATTTTTTAATTAATTGAGCTTAATTTTTCTTTAATCGGCCCCTTAATTTATTTTCCAAGCTTATTTAATCACATTTTTCAAAGACGAAACTCGAAATTCATTAATGCCTTAACATAAAACTTCTCATTGAGAAATGTGTCTCCTAGGGTTAGGGACATAAGACCCATTATCCCATGGGAAAATGGTCCTCCCTCAGTCCTAGGACCTAAATTTAAATTATGTTTTTGGTGATATTTCAATGATTTCAAATCTATATTCAGATGTCGGCTTGTGATATTTGAATTTAGAGAAATTAAGAATAAATGTCTATAGATACAAGGTTATTTTATCAAATTAATATTAGATTTAAAGAGAACAATTGAGAGAAATTTCACAAGATTCAAGATTATTATCAAGAGCATTCAAGAGCAGATTTCTTCATCATTTGTTGTTGTAATTCAATATTCAATTGTCATGTCAAAGTCTTTTGCAATCATGGATGTTTTTGGAGCTAAAATTGTGATGTAGGTTACAAGTATTCAAGTCAAAGATTCAAAGAAATATTCAAGCATCAAGATCCACATCCATTGAATCCATTTCAAGAAAGTTATAGATTTACATTCCAAGGTTTATTCAACTGTTTGGTTGTTGAATAAGAAAACTAAGAGGGGGGTGAATCATTTGTCATAGATTTTAAAAATTAATTCAATCATCAGAACTAATACTTAAAAGTGCTTAAATGATTAATCATCAAATTCCAAAGAAAAAACTCAAATCCAGCACAAACAAAATAACACCAATTTTACGTGGAAAACCCAATAAGGTAAAAACCACGGTGAGGATTAACTCACACTATAGAGAATATCAAATCTAACTACAAAAGGATCACTACTTGAAACAAGGAATCATTATCCAGAATAAGGACTTACTGTCCAACAAGGCTCACTACCATAGAGATACAAAGAATATAAAGAAGACTTGTTATAGAGAGACTACCATCCCAATGCAACAAATGATTCCACCATTTTCACTTGATCAACTCGCATGAATGATGGAGTTCTTCTTCTCACTACATTTGGTAACTCAGCATTAAGCTTCACACTGATCTACCACACACATCTCACACACACTTTTTGAATAGCATCAATTTCATGTCTACTCTTTCAATTATATTCCTTCTTTTATTTTGTACATTTTTTATTACTAGCTCATCCTATATTTATACTATCTCCAACCTTGAAAAAGATAAAAATTTGGCCATACAACTTCAAATACAATTAGGTCGGCACCAACATCCTAGGGTGGAATTAGAATGAGGGCGACCTAAACACATGCTTCACTGGGACCCAAAATAGATACAACGTTCTTCATCAACTTCAAAGATAGTGCTTAACACAAGGTTAGCCAAACCAGTGTAAAACACATAGAACAATTAAGCTCAAAACTTCTAAAAACCAAAAATATATTCAATGCAACCAAAACATCTTAACTCTAGAGCTACAAGTCAAAAGACTTCATCATAGAGAAATATGGACCAACAAATTTTCTCCTAGACCTCGACCAAAATACATAAAAACATAGTTCACAATTGGTGAACACAACTAGAACTTCACAACGAACCAACAATAAAAAATATGGATATAGCAACCTTCAACAACCATGACCAACATATCTAAAAAGCATGAACATAGGGGAAAATATCGGAGCAACAATTGAGTACATGTAAACTTTCTTTAATATAATTTTCTCAATATCCTCAACATATAAAAACAAAAACAACTAGTAGATAACTAGTTGACCAGTTGACATCAATGACAACAACTTCATTCCTTTCACTATTCTTGCAACAGTCCCCCCTTTTTTCATTGATGGCAACATATGATGTGAAAAAAAAAATCAAAGACATCATACCAGTTCTGAATATACTTCTCAATATTTTTATTTTTGCTTCTCCCCCTCAGAATATCATCTTCCTCATTACTTGCTTTCTCTCATTAGATTTCTCTCCTTTGCACATGCTTTCTCTCCCCTTTTGACATCAATGTCAAAGGAAAAAGATATGTTCATTGAATCTTCCTTTGACATGAAAACAAAATACTCACAATGACAACACTTGAAACTACCTACTCCCCCTAAGAGGTAACCACAAAAACATTAGTCCAAAAAGATAGAACCAAGAATCCACTTGATTGATGCATCTCCATATGCATCTTAGTTTGCGAAAGGAGGGGAAATAACCCCTAACTTCTCCTGGAGATACTCAAAAGTATCTTTAGGAAGAGCCTTTGTGAAAATATCAACAATATAATCCTTCATCAAAACATACTCAAGTTTTACTTCATTCTTCATGACCTTCTCTCTCAAGAAATTATATCTAATAGATATATGATTTGTCATCAAGTGCATCATAGGATTCTTTAAAAAACTAATTGCAATTATATTATCATAGAAGATAGAAATAAGATCATCATATAGCACTGTGATATCTTTCAATGTTTTTTTCATCCATAGAACTTGTGTACAAAAAGATGCAACATCAATATACATAGCTTTAGCAATAGACAAAGAGATTGAATCATGCTTCTTACTCAACCTTTCCACCAATATGCATCCAAGAAAGAATGCACCACCATTTTTACTCTTTCTGTCATCTATACATCCAACCCAATCTACATCTATATATGCACTAAGTGTAAAGTTAGTATCTTTAGGATACCCTAATTCATAATATGGAGCGCCATTCAAATATCTGAATATTTTTTTAACTACAACATGTGTTTCCTTCTGATCTTCCTGAAATCTAGCCACAAGACAAACTGCATGAATAATATTTGGTCTAGTAGCAAATAAATATAGTAATCCACCAATCATAGATTTATACTTGATCTGATCAGCCTTAGGTGAGTCATCATCTTTACCCACTTTGCAACCAATCACCATTAGAGTACATACCAGTTTGGAACCATCCATCTCAAACTTCTTCAACAACTCTCTCACATATTTAGATTGTGAAACGAAAATTCCTCTCCATTTGATTAATCTATATCCCAATAAAGAAATTTATCTCCCCAAACATAGACATTTCATATTATTTATCCATCTCTTCCATAAACATCTTGCACATCTTTTCATTTTCTCCAAAAATAATGTCATCAACATATGTACAACTATAATCAATATTTTTTCATTATCAATCTTAAAGTACAAATTACTATATGTTGTACCTTTTAAATCCTTGTTGAATCAAATACATGTCTAACCTTGCATATTAAGCTCGAGGAGATTTATTTAATCCATATAAATATTTCTTCAATTTGCACACCATATCTGGTTGATCTGTTAATTGAAATCCTTCTGGCTATTCCATGTAAACTTCTTCTAGCTCACCATTCAGAAATGTTAACTTGACATCCATCTAATATACTTTGAAATATTTATAAGCAACCAATGCCAAGAAAATCCTTATAGCTTGCATTCTTGCTACCAAGGCAATTTTTTCCTGAAAATATATATGTTCTACTTGTGAGTAGCCTTTACACACAAGCCTCACTTTGTTTTTGACAACTTCTTCATTCTCATTCAACTTATTTTTGAACACCCATTTTGATCCAATGATATTTTTATCTGTTGATCTCGGGACCAATTCCCAAGTCTAATTCTTCTTAATCTACAAAAGTTCTTCTTTCATTGCTTCCTTCCAATGTTCATCTTTACAGGCTTCACTTACTATCTTTAGCTCAATCTCAAAAAATAAACACAAATTTACTTTTAGTAGAGTATCTAAGAAATATGCCTTCATCACTTCTTACATCAAACTTACCCAAAGTTTCCTCATCTCTTCTAATATAACATTTGCTTCTAAATACCTTGTAATGTTTAACTATAGGAATTATTCTGTGTCATAGCTCATAGAGAGTCTTTGTACTATTTTCTCTTGCTTGAACTCGATTGAACACATAAACAGTAGTATGAATAGCTTCTTTCTAGTAAACTTCTGGTAATCTGGCTTTAGTAATCATTGACCTAGTAGCCTCTTGAACTATTCTATTTCTTCTTTCAACAACTTCATTTTTTCAAGGAGTTCTAAGAGAAGATAACCATCTCTTTATTCCATGCACTTCACAAAACATATTGAACTCATGGGAGGTGAATTCTCCACCTTTATCAGATATTAAGCACTTTTTCCTCAAATTCACTTCATTTTCAACCATATCCTTGAATACCTTGAATCTATATAATGCATCTGATTTTTGTCTAATAAATGTAACCCATGTATATCTAAAATAATAATCATTTAAAAGCATAAATTACCTTTCACCAAGTAGACTTTTCACACTCATAGGACCACAAAGATCTATATAAACTAAATCCACTAGTCTACTAGTAGATTGTTCCTTTGATCTGTAATGATTTCTTGCTTGGTTCCCAAACTAATAATTCTTGTAAATAGTATTAGCAAGCTTTGTAATTCTTGGTAAATCTCTCACAGCCTGAATCACACTAATCCTTGTCAAGTTATCAAAATTCATGTGACATTCTCCTACGCCATAACCAACTATCATTTATCTGAGTCATAAAGCATCATCCATCAACACCCTTGACTTGATAGATATTTCCTTTGGATTTATTTCCTGTAGTAATCAATGTTACAGATCCTTTTTAGATCTCACATTTCTCATCCTTAAACACAAGATCATATCCATTTCTACATATCTGACCAACACTCAACAAATTATGCCTTAATCCCTTAACATAGTAAACATCGTCAATATGATGCTTGTCATCAAAACTTACTGAACCTATCCCATAAATTTTAGGATAAGTATCATCTCCAAACATAACCAAGCCTCCATCATATTTCTGAAGCTTAACAAACTTACTCTTGTCACCAGTCATGTGATGTGAGAAATCACTATCAACTACCCAAAAATTATTTTCTTGTTTAGCATGTAGGGAAGAGATAATCATAACTTCATTTTTCTCCTTCTCCTTCTCCAAAGGGCTTTCCTTTACCTATTTTTCTGAATTAGTAAAAGTAGGTTCATCCTTAATCGCCAAGAAAAAGAATTCATTTTCATTTGGATCTTCATAATCTGAATCTTCATCTAAAATACCAGTATTCTCATTCACATAGTAAGCTCTATTAATCTTCTTTCCTTTCTTTTCTTTCTCCTATCTTTGTTTATTCCTTTTAGCTCTTTTTAGACAATTTGCAGCATAATGACCTATTTCTACACAACTAAAGCATTTAAAGGGAAACTTACCTTCATATTTACCAAATCCTTTTCTCATTCTTCTTACAAAGTTAGCTTCTATTTCATCAAGGTTCTCTTCATTTGGATCTTCAACTTTTGTTGCTTTAAAAACATTCTCTGATTTGCCTCAATTTCGTAGACTCAACTTCCTCATTTCATAAGATGTCAAAAATCCTAATAGCAGATCCTTAGTACAAGTCTTACAATCTATAGTATTCTCAATAGCACTTACCTTCTCACTGTAAGCATCAAAAAGAGTTTTGAGAATCTTCTTTACAATCCTAGTTTCATCTATAGTAGCACTAAGTGATTGCATTCCAGCCACTACCTCATCCAATCTATGTACATAAGCTTTAACATTTTTATCTTTAGACATATGTATAAGATAAAATTGTGTTTCCAAATTCTAAAAAATTTCCTTTTTAACTCTTTCATCACCATTATGTGCTCTTTATAAATCATCCTATTAGAAACCAAGATCAGAAATGCAAACTAGAAAAGCCTTCCACATAAGAGAAAAAAAGAAAAATCAAGAGTTTTGCATAAAGATGTGCAAATTGATATTATTCAGAACTAATAAATTACAATGGCATGAATTGCTTTATAAAAACAATGTATGCAAAACCCTAATGTTGACCTAAAAACAACTCAACTAAATAAAACTTACTTATTAATTAAGTAAACTAACTATTACCTAAGTAAAACTTGAGTAAACTTAATAAAGTGTAATTAAATAATTAATTACACCAACACCCTTTCTTAATTGCAACTTAGGGAGACTAAAAAATAATGCACCTAAAAGTAAGATGAATGCAAGAAAGCATGAATGGGTCCCGACAACAAGGCCACATTAGGTACCCATGTACAAATGCAATGAAAGAGTAAGAGAAAGAGGAGACAACCCAGTGGGACAAACCCCCCCTCAATGTGATGACCTGTTGCAAAGAAGCATTGGAAGAACACTATGGAGTAACACTGAAACTTGAATATGGAAAGCAAGGAAATATACTTCTTCTTACAAGAAACCATATCAGAATCATAATAATGCAACATCAGACCTAATGCCATGGAACACTTGAAAACTCCAAATGGGAACAACCCTGGAATCTATGAAGCAATAGTAGATAAAATGATACCCCCCATAAGAGGGAATGATATGATGAAAGAATCTACAAGCCATGTATCTCGATGTCGATGCCAAACTGTGACTAAAACTGATCCATAGGAGAAAGTACCATGAACATTTTGGAACATTGACCACAAATTTAGTGGCCCTCAAATTGAGATGTGACCCAATGCAGATCAATAACCATAGGCTCTCAATCTAAAGTGTGATCTGATGTGAATCTGATATGTGTTAAGCAAGAGCAATATGTGGCCAGAAGAAACTAAGAAACCATATACAACCCAAGTGATTTTTCATCAATACAAATATGGAGATCAAAGTGCAACTACACTCTAATAAGATTATTATGCAAGAAACCTCCCTAATGGAACTTTATATTAGTTCATTTATTACAATACCCCAATGATTGAAAAATGATATAATGCTAAAATGGTATTTAAAAAAACTAAAATTAGACCTTAGAGCTATGTAGAGGATTGAACCATCTTTCCAACGCCGCAAGAATGGTGAAAAAAAGGTCACCGAGTCAAAAGATATGCCCTTCGGAGTGAAAACAAAAACATCTGAGTTCAAGGACCTGCAAAATAAAATTGGAGAAAAAACAAAGAAAGTACCTCCACCACTGGATTGGCATCGGAATCAGCTATCCAACGGTATCTTGTTTTTGAAAAATAGAGACTGTATGCAAAAGTTACACCCAATTCGGTAAAAGTGCTCCAGAATAGCCAATTTGGCCTACAGACAGCCCAAGGGGCTAAAAATATTTTGGCCCTTGGTCATGTGTGCAACCAGGGGCTAGCGGCTAGGGGGCTGGGGTGGAGCCCCTAGTCATCTGTATGACCACTATGTAGGGGCTTAGGGCAGTCGAGGGCTGGGCGTAGAGCGCCTGGTACCCCATTTGATCGTGGTCGGTTGCTGAAGGGGCCCACAAGGGCTCACAAGGCTGACGACACTAGAAGGGGGAGCCACCGGTGGTGACGACAGCCCCTTGATGGTTGTTGGGTTGATTTGTGTGGATGGCACAATTTTTTTTCCAAAAAAAATTAATATTTTTATTTTTTATTTTGAAAAATGTTCCTCGAGAAGCATGTTGGGGAGGTCATATGACCCCCCTGGTAAAAAAAAATTGCCTTCTGGACCAACTGCTTAGAAATCGACCAAACAACAAGCATTCTTATGGTTTTTGGCCATTGCAAACGCGATGGTGACCTTCGTTTGTGCCCAAAATGCTCTGAAAATTTGGCTACCCCTAGAGCTTGCAAGATAACACCGAGCTTGAAACCCTCACAGATTTCTTCAACGATGACCAAAATTATAAAAATAAGAGCCAATCCAAACTTTTTCCAACGCTCGGAATCCAATGGAGATGCTCGATCTGATCCAAAATGCTGCATAAATGAACTCAAGGCATGAAATCCTCGAGGAACCCCAAATGTGCTCTGCAATGATTTTCTCCAAAATCTGAGAAGGGGTTGTATATCAAGGCTTTGATACCATCTTAGAAATCAAGATCATACAGGCAAACCAGAAAAGCCTTCCATAGAAGAGAAAAATAGAAAAAACAAGAGATGTGCAAATTGATATTATTCAGAATTAAGAAATTACAATGAGATGAATTACTTTATAAAGGCAATGTATGCAAAACCCTAATGTTGACCTAAAAATAGCTCAACTAAATAAAGCTTACTTATTAATTAATTAAACTAATTATTACCTAAGTAAAACCTAAGTAAACTTAATAAAGTGTATAATTAAATAATTAATTACACCAACACATCCCAGACTTCCTTAGCTATCTTCAAATTCTGAACTTTAATCAACTAGGAATGTACCAAACTATTCTTCAAGATGAACATCACCTTATTGTTTGCTTCATGTGCTCTAATCTCTTTAGGTGTACTCATACCATTAGTAGGAGGAGTGTAAGGAATCTTGTAAGCTTTCTCCACATCATATCTACAATACACCAGATATTCTTCCATTAAAAATTTCTAGATACCATAAGTAGTTCCATCAAACCCCAGATAATGAAAGAGAATCTTGCTAGCCATCCCGAACCTTCCTCAAGCAGTTAAGCTCTTCACCAAGGAACCAAGCTCTAATACCAATTGTTGAATAGGAAAATTGAGAGGGAGGGTGAATTAGTTGTCACAAATTTTAACAATTATTTCAATCATCGAGGCTAATACTTAAAATTTCTTAAATGATAATTATCAAATGCCAATGCAGAAACTCAAATCTAACACATAAACACAATAACACTAGATTTATGTGTAAAACCCAATGAGGGAAAAACCATGGTGAGGATTAACTCACACTATAGAGAATATCAAAACTGATTACAAAATTCTCACTATTTGAGATAAGGCTCATTGCCTGAAACAAGCACTCATTGTCCAAAAAAAAGGACTCACTATCCAACAAGGCTATAACTTGGAGGGCTCACTAATATACAAAAAAAAATAGGATAAAGAAGACTTGTTACAGAGAGACTACAATCCCAATGCAACAAAGGATTCCACCACTATCAATTGATCAACTTGCATGAATGATAGAGTTCACCTTCTTCTCACTACATCTGGTAACTCAGCATTAAGCTTCACACTGATCTACCAAACACATCTCACACACACTTTCTAAATAACATCAATGTCACGTCTACCCTTTCACTTATCTTCCTTCTTTTATTTTGTATATTTTTCATTACTAGCTCATCATGTATATTTACTATCTCCAACCTTGAAAAAGATACAAAGTCAGCCATCCAACTTCAAATACAAACTAGGTCGATACCAAACATCCTAGGTGAAATTAGAATGAGAGAAAATCAAACACACACTTCATTAGGACCCAAAATAGATCCAACACGCTTCATCAACTTCAAAGATAGTGCTTAACACAAGGTCAGCCAAACCAGTGTAAAATACATAGAACAATTAAGCTTGAAACTTCCACTTATCTTCAATGCAACCAAAACATCTTAACTCTAGAATTGCAAGTCAAAAGACTTCATCAAAGAGAAATCCAAACCAGAAACTTTTCTCTTAGACCTCAACCAAAACACAAAAAAACATAGTTCACAATTGATGAACACAACTCGAACTTCACAAAAAACCAACAATCAAAAATTTAGATATAGCAACCTTCAACAACCATGACCAACATATTTTAACCACATGGACATAGGGATAAATACTGGAGCAACAATTGAATGCCTGTAAACTTTTTTTAATACAATTTTCTCAATATCCTCAACATATACAACCACCAACAACTTGTAGATAACCAGTTGACATTAATGACAACACCTTCATTCTTTTCTCCATTCTTGCAACATTGGTGAGTTGTGACATTGAATTGTTCATTCATCATTCTCTTTTTCATGTTTCATTTCATTTCTAGGTTTAATTACCAAAACGGGGTTTCACCCAAAAACAAAAAAAATTCCCCTCTTTGTGTGTTACAAATTTGCAAGTTGAAAAGTTGAAGATCTCAAAAGTGAAAAATTGAAAATTTGAATTTGTTGTCACCTTTGTTGTCATCTCATGGAAACTCAAATCTCGGAATTATTTCTAACTTTTTGATTGTGAAACCTAAGAATCTGAAAGTGCAAACATGGGAGCAAAGGACCCATAAACCATTTTTGAAAATCCCTAGACATGACCCATTTACCATAGGGTGAATGAGTCCTCAGACAACTTCTGAAAACATCATTTTTAGAGAGGTACACAACATTTATCCCTTCCAAATTTTCCAGAAACTTTATTGGTTCCTTCACTTTTATGTTTAATCTACTAAATCTAAGTGATAGATTGCATTTTTAATCTTTCTCCCCAAAGTGTTGTTTGACTTAGACCCCTGTCCTAACACAAAAAGAGAAATTGCAAGATTCCTCAAATAACTCACTCGCCTGAGGGTTGATAGTGGATTTTAACTTGGGAGTCTCATTTCCTGAATGAACAAGAAGAATAGGTAGTTCATTCACCCCATTTTTCCCTTGCTATTTATAGTAAGTTTGGTGAAATATTCCAAACTTAGTATAAAAACCTATGTGTTTGAACCCTACACCTATTTATCTTTATTTCATTTTGTTGAACCGAACATTTTGAACATTTTACTTTCTGATTTGGAGTGCATTCAAAAACTAGATCTAGGATTAGAATCAATTCATTACATTTAGGGTTTATAAATTTGGCATAAAGTTGCATTACATTTTAGGTGTCAAATTCCATTTTGCATTCAGTTTAAATCTAAAAATCCAACAAAAATTGCATAATGTTAGATTGATTTTGCATAGTATTTACATAATAGCATACTTTCAATCACTTAAAATACAAAATTGGATAAAAATTGAATTTAAAAAAGTGTCATATAGTTCATCATTTGTCATAAATTTCACTTGCATTTAGACATCAAATTTTGGAAAATTATGTTACATAAGTTACAATCTAAGACTTAGAATAGAGAATATATCTAATCACTCATAAATTGCATTCTTTATTTTTAAAAACCTGTATAGTCAAGGCCTCTTAAAACGATCATTTTTAAGCCTTTTTTATGCTTTTCTGCACTTCTCAGATCTCCTAGTATCCCACTGTTTCAGTCTATAAAGTTTCAAAAAAAATTGTTTTATGCATCTAGGTCTAATCATCCATTTAGTGTAGCCATTTTAAAACATTCAAAAAACTTTTTCAGTATTGAAAATCATTAGATATGTAGGAAAATTGTTTACATTTCTGAAGGATTGTATAAGTTGGATAGATTACTTGTTAGCATGTTTCCTTTTAAGAGATGATATTTTGACGTGGTTAAGAATGGATTGTATAAGTACAACATCCCCTCTTATAAGTATAATTTAGATCACAAAAATGAGGTCATTAAGAAACATGTTAGCCATCATCCCACTATCTTTCCTAGTTATGAGAGCATCTTAGAGCAAGAGAATAAAACCATTGACACAATCATTAAAATCACCTTGCCTATCTCTCACTCAAACCCTATTATCTCTCCCATTTGTGAGGATGTTTTGATACCAGAGGATACAAGCATGGATAATCATGAAAACAAAAATTGTCCTTTTCCTAATACCTCTCCTATTGGTGATGAAGGTATCTTGGTAAAAGAAGATACAATCATTGAGAATCATGAAAGTATTGTTTTCCCCTCTCCTTCTCCCACTTGGGAATATTTTATGACATAAGAAGATGAGATAACTGACACATTTCGTAACACTAATTTACTTGGTCTCTATTCATATTCCAAGACCTCTTCTACTTATGAGAATGCTTTAGTGAAAGAGGATGCAATAGTGGATAATCATGACAACCACATTTGTTCTTCTACAAAAATTCCTTTTATTTGTGAAGAGGGCATTATGTTGTTAACAGATCCAATGATTGAGAGTTACGACAATCCTATTTTTTTCTCTTCTCCTACCTCTCCCACTTGGAAAGATATTATAGGACAAGAGGATGTAATAGTAGATAACCATGACAATCACATTTGTTCTTCTCCTAATATCTCTCCTAACCATGAAGAAGATAGTTTGGTGTTAGAAGATACAATCATTGAGAGTCATGAGAATCTTGTTTCCTCATTTCCTAATGCTCCTACCATTTGAAAAGATCTATTTGAACAAAAAGATCCAATCATTGGTAAGAAAGAAAATATAGTTATTCTTCTCTTGATGTGTCCCTTACTTGTGATGAAGCTATCTTACAAAATCTAACTGTGGAATGTGATCAAAATCTTGTGTGCTCCTCTCCTAAAAACTCTCCTACTAGAGTAGATATCATGGTGCAAGAGAATGATAGAATGGATACATGTCTTTCAAATAATATTAAGGTAGCTCCCTTAGATAAATATGATGAACTGGCATTAGATTCCCCTTCACCAAGATCATAAAAATAAGGATAAGTCTTTTGAGGTTATACACAATAGATATCCCTTAAAGCGATCTCCTAAGCCACTTCTTAACATCTACCCACCCTCACATCAACTTCAAGATCAAAATAAACCCCTACTTATCTTAGAACCACCTACAAGGTAACTTGATAGTAACAATGTTTCACAACAACTGAGTTATAATATTGTTTCTCACACATACAGTACGAGGAACAATAGGAAATTGCAAACCACTCCCACTTCATTACCATTGCCTTAACCTATTTGAACTAGTTCTCGTTTGGATCTACATAGTGGAAAGGAGTATGACCTTGTTAAACAACTTAAGAACACTCTTGTTAAGATATCCTTATGAGATATTATTCAAGCCTCACCTAGTTATCATAGTATGATTCAAAATGGATTGCAACAAGTTTTGGTTCCCCTAGTGCAAATCCAAATGATATAAAAACCCCAATTCAAGAAATGAATGCAAACATTGTTTTCTACCAAAGTGAGCTCCCTCCTTTGGAAGTGCAAAAAAAAATGAATCTTTCATGATAATAGCTATTATTAATAGGAAATTAATAAAGAGAACCCTTGTTGATAATGTCGCAACCCTTAACATGTGTAGCATAAACCTTTTGGATAAGATTAGAGTAGGAAAAAGCCAAATTCAACCAGACTCTATCTATTTGTGGGTTTTATAATGTAAGAAAACAACCTCTCGGTGTGATCACATTAGCTATTACAGTTGGGAAGGTCACATTGCAAACTCTTATCCATGTCATGCCTAATAATATTTCATATAATCTTCTCCTGGGTAGACCTCAGATTCATGCAATGAAAGGGGTGCCTTCTACTCTTCATCGTATAATGAAGTATGTCTACAACAAAAAAGTATATACAATCATTTCTGATCTTGATCCTTACAATGTTTTAAAACTTGAAAAAGACAAGGAAAATCATTTGAAAACATTGACACCAACTACACAAGTGGAACTGATGCAAGAGAAATAAAATGAAATACATATTGAAAATGTCACAAAGTTATTGGAAGATGTTTGGGGTTCCTTAGATTTTACACCTACATTCATAGGAGACTACAAGATCATAAAACAATAGTTTGAAAAGGGAAAAGAAAAAGAAATAATGCCAACACAAATTTTGAAAGCATCCACGTCAACCACTTTAGGAGATGAAACAAATTATACAACATTCTTTGATGAAGTTGATTACAAACAACCATCAAATCCAAAATAAATGAAAAATATTTATGGAAGAGGTTATGAACTTATGAAACAAATTGGTTATGGTGGAAAAGGATGTGGTGCTAAAGAAAAAGGTATCAGTGTCCCTATAGAGCCTAACACACAATAAACAACTAGTGTTCTTGGTTATTTCCATCGAAATAAATAAAAGCATCAAACAAGCCTTCACTTAATATCAACGCTCTTAAAAAAGATTCTTCTAAGACAAACTTAACTTTGGTGCATCCTAAACTAATAGATACTACATGTGGGAATATCTCATTAGATATGCATCAAGTTGATACTTTGTCTACTCATTATAATCAATGTAGACACTTAAAAATACCTTGAATGATATACACACTTGAATCTAATATATTAACATCTCTTCATCCTAAAATCCGTCTTCTTTTCACTTGTTTAATTAAATAAGACTAATTATTTATTTAAATGCCTCATTTTCAAATATTAATCTAATTGACCTAATTGGGTTAATTCACCCTCTCTCACATTGACATTTCATCCAATTTAATTAAATAATGCAAATTATTTAATTTTAATCCTAAGTCCTCTTATTTAATTAAATATCCTAAACTATTTAATTAAATATCATATTTGCATCCCCTTTTCATTAAAAAAATTAGTAATTTAATTAATATCCTCACATTCCTCCTCTTGCACATTCAAATTTAGTTTTAATTAACTAAATTTCTAATTCCCCTCTCATACACTTGCATAGGGAACATTACAAAGGAATATCATCCTATTTTCCTAAAAAAGGTAATGATTATTCCAAACAAACTTTGCAACTTTTTTAAGTTGTTGTAAACTGTGTTCGTTTTCATGATTGTGAGCCTTTGATCTTTTCTTGATCCATGTGATCTTCGATTCTCATCAATTTATGAGAATCCTCGATCCATGTTTCATCCTCTTTTCGTTTGTGACAATTAATAGATCAAATCAATCTCATCCATTTCTTTTTCATTTGATCTCCATTAAATTAATTATTTAATGAATATCATATAATTCCCCTACTTTGTGTAATTGAACTTTATTTTAATTATCAAATTAGTAATTAAATATAATTCCCCCCACTTGCAAGGTAGTATTCCTTGGAAATTATGTCACAAAAATGTGTAGCCTTGACACTTTTCACTCATTTGGGCCTTTTCCCATGGATTTTGGCCTGATTTTTCTTAGATCTAATGTTGTAATGTGGCCAACACATTCACATTAGGCCTTGAACACTTAAAAATTTTAAAAAACCTAATAATATCTTACAAGGGTGTTGTGAAGTGTTGTAACACATTTCCTCACTTTTCTAGGACTTTTCTATAATAATTCACCTAAATAACCCCTTTCCAAGCCTTATTTCAAAGTTTTGTAAGGTGTTGTAACCAACTCTCACACTTTCCTAGGCTTGTCATCACTAAATTAACCCTTTCTTATGATAAAATGGCCCCTTAATGCACTTATAGGTCCTACTTAAGTTTGTTTTGGATGACAATCCTAAGAAACATCATTAATCACCTTTTAATTATTGACAACCACTTGAAATTGTCCAAGTGGACTAAGTCACCACCTTGGGCGACTTAGTCCAATTTGGCATAAAAATCAAAATTGAATCAAATTTCTAACAGGATTTTATCTTCAAAACCCTAAGGTCGACCTGTGATGTGTTATTTTCGAGGAATTAGGGCATCACATGTATAAATAAGGGTTTTTCTCCTCATTTTACATATATCTCCAACATCTCTCATCTTCACAAGCAATCAAGAAATCTATCTTCTCAAGCAAGCATCAAGCATTCAAGCACTAAGCACTTCAAACACCATCCATTGGAACTGATCACTTGCATATCTTTAGAATTCTTCAATAAGGGATTGGTGAGTTGGTGTACTTGCATGTTATTCAATATTCTTTCCCTTTTCATTCTATTTCATTATCTTGGGTTTGATTACCAACATGGGGTTTGACTAACCCTAACCTTTTTCCCCTCTTTGCATGTGTGGTTTGCAGGTTTGTATGCAGATTATTCAAAGAGTAAGGTACTAAAAGGTGTCATCATTCCATCCACATCACTACAAGTCAACAAACCCTAAAAGGAGCTTGAAGACAACTTGCAGGTCAATACATGGAGATTCAGACACAGGTATCTATCAGAAACAGAAGTACAAGTGGGTACCTATAGATTTTAACCTCGAGATTCCTGAAAGCCCCAAGTGGACTAAGTCGCCATCATTGATGAATTAATCCCAATACCAGGCTTGAAAGGTGGTTTCCATGTTTATGGATACCCATTTTCCAAAAACCTATTTTGACAAAGTTTCCCCAAAGCAAGACTAAGTCGCCCAACTTGGTTTAATTGTCTGAGTTAGCATCAACAGTAGAATCTAGAAGATTACAGAGCTCCTCTCCATCAAACTTCAATTTCTAGGTGCACCACTTCTACCTCAATAAGTTTTTTTATAGTTTGCATGCATTTTAGGTCATCATTAGGTCATTTTACATTGTGTTCTCAATACATTTGCATTCTATTAATTTACATTAATAGTTAGTTCATTTCATTGCTTTGTAGCACTTAGGCAGGCACATCACACCTATTCCAAACCCCTAATCTTGAATGAACTCCCAAGAATACTTGAGCGTGAAAGAGGCATTTCTCATTAGCTTCTAGGTGAAAATTCCTAGGAGCCCTTGAGGAATCCTCTTTCCCTATTTTAGTTTTGGTGGTCCATTTTGGTAAACCCATCCTTAGAACACTTATTTTTTTCACTTCTGATTTTGCATTTGCATCCTAGGAGAAATCTTGCATTTCATTAAGGTTTTGCATTGTCTTGCATTTTAGGGTTCTTAAAAGTGCATTAGTGAAAATTTCATATTAGCTTGCATTTTGCATTGCATTTTCATTGAAAAAGTACAAAAATCTGTATTTTCATTATGTAATTGTATTGTAAAATTCTAAAAATCAAAAAAATTATGCAAAACCTTTAAAAAGTGTCAAAAATATCATAGTTGGGACTAATTCGCCACATTGGGTGACTTAGTCCACTTGCACACTCTACACTGTAATTTTCTGGTATTTCCAGAACATTGTCTACACCTTTGTTTTTTTCATTACATTTATGTTTTTGTTTCTAGATTCTCTATTTTAGTTAATTTCTTGCCATTCATTTTCTTTCATTATGGCTATGTCTTTCAAAAAAAATTGGATGTCTTTCAAATCCCTAGTTGATATGTCAAGCTACACCTTTGCAATTGATCCTAATGACCTTGAACCCACTCCTACTCAATCAGATCCTAATGCATGTCCTCCTCATGACGTTGACATCATTGGAGTCAATGATGCTAGCATGAATCGGTTCCTTAATGATTGCCTTGACAATATTAAACCAAATGCAACCTTCTACCCATCCATAAAACAACCCGATCTTCCTACCATGTCACCTCTTGAAACATTTGGTAATCTACATCTTGAAACACACAACGAACCTAAGTTCCCTACCCAAGGTGAACCTAGTGCGTCTAAAAATGCCACTACTCAACCATTTTACCATAACCAAATGACAAACACCCCAATAAACCTTCAACAAACCTAGATGGAAAAGGTTTTACCATTCTGAGTAAACAAGGTGGTGGCACAAAAAACGATCATGAAATACACCAATTTTATGAACTCTCACTTGGTGAAACTACCATGTGGATAGATTATCGGGATCCCCCTCATAAATGTATGCCTCCTTGAGACTATCTCCGACTTTGTGATGATGGCACGGTGATCCTTGATTCCCATCTTTATTTGGATATTCTCTTCCCTAAAGAACACTCACCATCTCATAACACTAACATGGACAACAATAAGATCATATCAAGACCTCATGCCATATTCTCCTCTCATGAAGTGGGAGAATCTAGTAGACGTGAGAGGCCTTACTAATTATAGAAACTCAAGTTTACTCTTCGTCCACCACCTAAATGTGAGAGGAAATTACAAATGATCCTAAACAAAGACTTCATTACATTTCCACCTAGGAATAGGTTGGTAATATTCCCTAGAGATGCTAATGCCCCACACTATGCATACCATCATGCTCTCGGTCATAGAAGCGATGACTACCATCATTTGAGAGAAATACTGAGAAAGTATCATTTTGATGATGATAATTGCTACTCCTTCTTGCCTTGCACTCAGTGGGGTAAATAAGTTGTTATCCTTGCCCTTGTAATGCACTTGTATTTGTCCCTTAGCTATGTCATTCACCTCCTGCTTATACTAGTTGAGATTGGGAGGTGGATGACTTACTTGACAGTTGACTAACATTTTCCATACTAGTCTTTTATCTTTTCTTTTGCATGTTTGCTTGTGTGTGACGTGTTCCCCTGTACTATTTTTTTTTAATGGTCTCTCTCTTTGTGACATTCTTCTATTTGTACCCTCCTTCTAAATATCATGCATTAATTTCACTTTTGGCTTTTTTTTTTTGTCTTCCTTTTGGGGATGATGCAAGGCATTGAGACAAGAATTTTGCTTTCATGTTCACCCAAAAGGCTATTTTTCTTTGTCCTTTTCTTTTGTTTTTTGTCTTCCTTTTAGGTATGATGTAAGGCATTGAGATTGCAATGTACCTTTCATGTTGACCCAAAAGGATCTTTTCCTTTTCTCTTTTCTTTTTTTCTTTCCTTTTGGGGATGATGCAAGGCATTGAGACATCAATGTCCCTTTCATGTTGACCCAAAAGGCTATTTTCCTTTTCACTTTACTTTTTTGTTTTCCTTTTGGGGATGATGCAAGGCATTGATACCATAATGTCTCCTTCATGTTGACCCAAAAGGCTATTTTCCTTTTTTTTCTCTTTCCTTTTGGGGATGATGCAAGGCATTGAGACCGAAATGTCCCTTTCATGTTGACCCAAAAGGCTCTTTTTTTTTTTTCTACTTTTGTTGTCCTTTTGGGGATGATGCAAAGCGTCGAGACACCCTAAGTATTTTCCATGTTGACCCAAACTGACTCTTTTTTTTTTCACTCTCTTTGTGTCCTTCAATTCTATGTATTTGGGGAGATGATGACAATTCCGAGCTCTCTAACAAACATACTAACTCCAAATCCATAGATCCCTTATGTGTTTGGTGTTTTTAATTTTGGGGGCAAACCCTTTCCCTTTCTTTTTCTCATTTCTTTGCATGACACAACCTTACTTGGAAACATATCACTTGGCATAAGGCTTTCCAAGTTGTCTCTCATGTCCTTTCTTTTTTTTTTCATTTTTCATTTTTCTACTTCAAAGCAATTTCTCACAAAATGGTGTGTAGAAATTCCTTTAAAGTGGGAGCATACACTAGCATTATTTCCTTTTGCATTTTTCTTTTTCTTGGGTTCTTATTGCAACCTTATTACTTCATACAATGTGTTTGTCAATTTGTGGATGATAGTGGGTGTGATGTCCTTCATGGAAGTGATCTATCTAAGCATATTAAATTCATCTTAGTGGCTTGATGCGACACACTGCATCCCCTAGGTTGTGATTTTTCTATTATATGATTGGTCCTCTCTTGGAGATATTAGACACAATGTTCCCTAAGTCAAAGACCTCACATGAACTAAATAAGGCTACTTTGAACATCCTTTTGCATTTTACATGTTGTATTTTGCATTTTGCATATATGGCCACCTTGCATAGCACAACTTGCATGCATGTGGTGCCATATTGCACTTGTTCATGAGTCCTAAGGATACGAAGGTTTTCTTGCCTCATGAACCTCAAAACCCTTGTCTTTTGTGGCACCTTATCAAAGTTATCAGGAGGTATAACTTTGGTATGGTTAAGCGGGAAGCCAAACCAACAACATGACTTTCCCGATAGCCACTTGTGTGTGTGAGATTGCATACCAGCCATGAGTGTATGTTTCTCACCCTTTTGGGCCTTCTCACTTGGTGGACAACAAAAAATTTCATCTCCCTAGAGTAAGTACACTTCCTTTCAGACAAACAACCTAGATCTGATCCATAACTAGCTATAAAAATGGTCGAAGCTTGATCTGACTTTCCCTCTCTTTTCACTCTTTCACATCATTTTCTTGTGTGATATTTTGTACTGATGTCTAGTTTTCCATCGTATATTGATCTTGGGGGATTGATCATCATATTGATTATAGTTTCCTTATCTCACTAGCATGAGTGCATTTGGATCCCTCTCGATATGCATGTCTTGACTACTTTAGTGTGAATTTGAAGCAAGTTCATCCTCTCACTAAAGTGGGGGCTAAATGTGTCACAAAAAAGTGTAGCCTTGACACTTTTCACTCATTTGGGCCTTTCCCATAGATTTTGGTCTGATTTTTCTTAGATCTAATGTTGTAATGTGGACAACATATTCACATTAGGCCTTGAACTCTTACAAATTTTTAAAAAAACCCAATAATGTCTTACAAGGGTGTTGTGAAGTGTTGTAACACATTTCCTCAATTTTCTAGGACTTTTCTACAATAATTCACCTAAATAACCCCTTTACAAGAATTATTTCAAAGTTTTGTAAGGTGTTGTAACCAACCCTCACACTTTCCTAGGCTTGTCATTACTAAATTAACCCTTTCATATGATAAAATGGCCCCTTAATGCACTTATAGGTCCTACTTAAGTGTGTTTCAGAAGACAATCCTAACAAACATCATTAATCACCTTTTAATTCTTGACAACCACTTTAAATTTTCCAAGTGGACTAAGTCGTCACCTTGGGTGACTTAGTCCCATTTGGCATAAAAATAAAAATTAAATCAAATTTCAAGCAGGATTTTGTCTCCAAAACCCTAAGGTCAACCTGTGATATGTTATTTTTGGGAATTAGGACATCACATGTATAAATAATGGTTTTTCTCCTCATTTTACATCTCTCTCCAGCATCTCTCATGTTCACAAGCAATCAAGAAATCTATCTTCTCAAGCAAGCATCAAGCATTCAATCACTAAGAAATTCGAACGACGTCCATTGGAGTTGATCACTTGTATATCTTTAGACTTCTTCAACAAGGGCTTGGTGATTTGTACTTGCATTTTATTCAATCATCTTTCCCTTTTCATTCTATTTCATTATCTTGGGTTTGATTACCAACATGGGGTTTGACTAAGGCAAACCTCTATTCTTTAACCCTAATATGTTCCCTCTCTTTGCATGTGTTCTTTACAAGTTTGTATGCAGATTAGTCAAAGAGTAAGGTGATAATAGGTGTCATCATTCCATCCACATCACTCCAAGTCAAAAAACCCTAAAAGGAGCTTGAGGACAACTTGTAGGTCAATATTTGATGACTCAAACATGGGTCTCTGTTAGAAAAAGAAGTACAAGGGGGTACCTATAGATTCCAACCTCAAGATTCCTAAAATCCTTAGGTGGACTAAGTCACCATCATTAGTGAATTAGTCCCAGTACCAGGCCTATAAAGCGGTTTATGTGTTTCTGGATACCCATTTTCTAGAAACCTATTCTTAAAATTTTTTCCCAAAGTAGGACTAAGTCGCCCAACTTGGCGTAAGTGTCCTAGTCAACATCAATAGTAGAATCTGGAAGATTCCAGAGCTCCTCTTCATCAACCTTTATTTTCCAGGTGCACCACTTCTTCCTCCTTAAGTTTTGTTACAGTTTGTGTGCATTTTAGATCATCATTAGGTCATCATTATGTCATTTTACATAGTGTTCTCAATACATTTACATTCTATTAGTTTAAATTTCATAGTTAGTTCATTTCATTACTTTGTAGCACTTATGCACACATATCATACCTATTCCAAACCCCTAATCTTGAATGAACTCCCAAGAATATTTGAGTGCGAAAAGGATTCCTCTCATTAGATTCTAGGTAAAAAACCCTAGGGGCCCTTGGGGAATCCTCTTTCCCTATTTTATTTTTGGTGGTTCAGAGATATTCCTCCTTTACACATTCCTCCAAAATGAATATTCCCATGGAATATTCCTTCACCTTTGCACAATTTAATTTGGTTTTAATTAACTAAATATCTAATTTTCCTCACCCATGAAAATATCCTAAAAAATATTATTTTTTTCCACTCATTTGAAAAAAGGAATATTCTTTTTTATAACAGACTTACAAGAACTCTAGTGCAAGTTAAAAGTGTGTTTATTTGAAAGAATATGAGCCTTTTATTCTTTCCTTGATCCATGCGATCATTGATTCTCATCCATTGATGAGAATCCATGATCCATGTTTCATTCTTCCTTCCTTTTTGGTCATTGATTAACCTTTTTAATCTCAACCCTCCATTTCTCATTTGTCCTCCTATAAATAGGTCACTAATGGACACAAATGGATCCATATTTTAAGAGAAAACTTATGTTGTTAAAATCACTTTCACTTGCACTCATATTTAGCACTTTCTATTTAGCATCCTTTTAGCTTAATTTACTTGCATCATTAGCTTAAAGAATCCATTAATGGCCTCCATGATAACATAGGTGCATCCATTTAGCATATTTTTTAATTATGGTTTTAATATTTTGAAGCCTGCATACTTATAGAGTATATTTTCATACACCCATATCGATCATCTTAGCATTCATCATGTTAATTTAGCATTTAAATCATGTTTTATCACACATATTTCATCAGTTTCATGAACTCTCTTCAATAGAATCGATCAAAACAAGCTCATTATCTAAGGGATTGGGAAAGGGTTGTCATTCCACATCAATGTGAAACTACTTCCCCAATAGGATAAGTTTCAATGGATTAGAATAGGTGTTTCTGAAACTTTCATGATTTAATATGTTAGTTTTAATGGATTATTAGTTTAGTTTATATTGGATGATCTTATTGAGACTGATATATAGTGGATTAAATATGCCTCTAATTTGTATGGATCAGGTGTAGTTGACCTATACTATGTCATCGATCACATTTTGGAGCTAGTAGGAGGGATTGAACTAATCAATCTAACAAATTTATCTTTAATTTTTTGTTCTCCTTGTGTTTGCAAATACAACAACACTTTTGGAGGCTAATGGGTCTTACAAGTTTGGAAAATAAAACTTGAAGTGAAGAAGCATACTACTATCATTTGAATTATAATTGTAACAAGAATTGTTACACTTATGGGGCAATTATAACCCATTTATGATTCTTTTTTCTTTCAAATTTTAGAACCAAACTAAATTTATTTTGGGCTTTAAAATAAACATTCAAATTTGTTAAAAATGAAACCTCGCATCATTTTTCTTGTTGGTTAAAATTGAACAACACAACTTTCACACTTCAAATTGGTGTTTAAAATGAATATGTGTTTTATTTTTTTACATATTCTTGTTGTGTGTATCCAATCTCCTTGGGCTTCATGTGATCTTGGGTGAAGAGAAACACACAAGTCTACTTTTTTTCTTGGAATTTCTTATCCTATCCCCTTGCACCTATTGGAAATATTGGGTGATGAAAAGCATTTTATGCTTTAAACATGTGTCACCTTTAGAGGGCATGCCTCCCAACTTGTGAGAGGTAATGACCCAAATGACACTTTCTATTTGGCTCACTATATAAATAATTTAGAGTGACAAAAGTCACTAACCAGCTAGTTGTGGTTGTCCCATACCGACAAATGTCTCCCTTAGTATCCTTGTGATGTGTTAAAACCCTTAGATTTTTCTAAGGGATGAGAGGCCTCTTAATTAAGTGAATCACTATGTGTATGGCACCAGTTTATCCCAGATATGGTCATTATAATCCTTGGTGTAGTGCCTAACCAAGTCCAAATTATGAAATGTATTTCAAAGTAGTGCATGGGAGTAGCACCGCACCTAGAAGTTACTTACCATGTCCAGTTTTTGATTGAGGCATAAATCAAATGGGGAAGGGACTCCTTTTCTTGGTGTGTCGAGAAATTACATTTCCTTGACATAGCTTATTTTTCCACTTCATCTTCATGAATTAATCATCGCTTTCGATGATGGTAAGCCTACTAAGAAATTTGTACCTGATCTATCTAGGATTGTAAATGCTTGAGAGTAAATTTAACACTTGCTTGGTTCCAAAATAGTTGAAAAAAAACATCAAGTCTTTCCAAAATATCAAACCCATTGGTCTAAGTATGGATACCCTTT
This sequence comes from Sequoiadendron giganteum, assembly GCA_007115665.2. NCBI lineage: Eukaryota > Viridiplantae > Streptophyta > Pinopsida > Cupressales > Cupressaceae > Sequoiadendron > Sequoiadendron giganteum. Next base: position 536,736,697 of record CM021109.1, read on the forward strand.
GAAAAATCCTTGATATTGATGCTTGTCCTAAGGATTTATTCTTAGAGGCTTCTAAATATTTTGGTTTACATCTCAATCCATACTTCCCAAATTTAACCTAGGCAACTATAGCTTTAACCTCATGAATTTCACATAATGGTTTTTGTGAAATGAATGATGATTTTGACATAGACATTTAGTTTGAAACCTAAATAATACATTGTATGTGGTAAAAATAACTTCATTAATCCAAGATTAAATCAAATGAACACCCCACATTGTTGTTTGTTCAAACTTTGACTCCCCAAAATAAGAAAAATGAGACAAGGAAAATATTACAAGAATTAAGTCCAAAATCATTGACTTCTATTGTCCAGATCATTGAGTTCCATTATCCAAAATCATTGAGTTTCACTTTACCAAAATCATGGGGTCCCATTTCCAAAATCATTTGAGTTCTATTTTACCAAAATCATTGAGTCCTTAGGGTTTGATCACTTTAAAGGTATAGAATTTTTCTCAATGCCTTGGTCTTATAAAACAAAAGGTTCACTCTAGGTCAATACTGGGTCAAACATTTAATCCACCCCTTTATCGAAATCTGAACTTCACTTCACCAAACTTTGTAAAAAAAATCGAAAACACCAAACACTTGTTGACTTAGACATCTATCAACCCAAACGTTAACTTAGCTACTTTGTATGTGGAATGAATCCTTTTCCATGCATTTGGTTAAGTTAGTTATCATCCTTGGACTAGTTTATCTCGAAGGTCACAAGTCTACCCTAAAGATTCACAAGTTCATAAACATCATTTATCCAAACATCAAACAATCAAACTTAAGTCAAAAGTGTTGTCCCAAAATGTTTGCAAAGATAACTCCCCATATCATTCACATTTTCATCTCCCATTATCACCATTGCTCCAAAAACACTTAGAGTGTCCCTTTTACCAAGATTTGAGTCAACTAGAGAGTTTAAACATTACAAATCTCAATACAACTCTCTCATAAGTGACCCATAATTTATGGTAAAAACAAGATCACAACACAAGAGAATCACAGAGAAAACCAAAGTCACATTCACCTAAAGTGATCTCAATCCTCAAGAATTCAACCCAAGGAGTCATTCTACCCCGTCACAACAACCCCAAGATCCATTGAGACCATATGAGGTGGAAGATGTCACAAACAATCCCCTTGAGCTTACAAAAGAAAAAATCCTTGAGTATACACAATAACATCAAGACTTAGAGAAAGTGGCTTCAATTCCCCCATCTTTTGTCACAAAAAACTTGGCATAAGGCTTAACTCCATCTATGATTCAACCAATGCAATCCCTTGTGCCAAGTCAACCCTTAACATCTAGTCTTGCAACTAGACTAGGAACCAACCTTGATCTCACTTCATGTCTAGGAACAAACACAACTGTGGGTATTCACAACACAAATAGTCAATTAACCACCAACCTTCCCCAAAACACAATTTGGACACAATCATTTGGTAAAACACTTACATTCCATGATGCCACAATGACCTCGAAATTTTGAGTGCAACCTAATGTTACACAAGGTAATGTGAACCAAGTGCCTCAAATAGGAAAACAAGGGAAAATTAACACCCTCACGCAAGGGAAACCATTAACAAGTGGTTCCAAAACCCCCATTGACACATTGAAACAAGTGGTTACCCAAAGTACTCAAATTAATACACCATCCACATCAAACCCATCTATCATCAATTCAAATCAAAACAACACGTTGATCACAAATCCCATAAACCAAGGGAATACCTTGGTTCCTCCTCAAATACCACAATGGAACCCCCTACCTATTGGTCAAGGGAATCCTTCTAATCAATTAACCCAAGGTCCAAATGTGCCATTGACATTACAACACAAAATGACACCGTCATCTTTTCCAGTAGTCCCTCCAATCATGCAAAATCAAGTGGCACTCAAAGTTACATTCCTCCATCCCAATCCACCATTTTACAAGGAATTCTAAACCAAGGGAACCCCCAACCTCTCATCAACAAGCCGCTACACACACAAAACATCAACACCCAAAACTCATCACAGATGACCCAACATCCAACCGATCCTACATTACAAACACATGCCTTAGCCTTGCAACAAGCATAAAATGGATATCAACAAGCTATCCAACGAAATAAACAACAAAAACAACATCGAGAAACCCTTGCAGCCCTAATAACACAACAACAACAACAACAAGCCCTAGCAACACAACAACAAGAAGCATCCCTAGCAGCACAACAATAACAATAACACCATCAAATGGCTTTAGTATCACAACAAAAAGCGTTAGCACATCAAAAAAAACAAGCACAACAAGTAGCCTTCGCAACTCAACAACAACAACAAGACCTAGTGGCCCACCAATAGCAACAAGACTATCAACAAACCTTGCAACAACAAGCTCATGCTCTAGCTTTCCAAAAAGCACAAGATGCCTACTAGCAAGAATTGCAAGCACAAAAATCCCAAGCCCAAGCATAACAACAACAACAAGCCTTCCTAGCCCAACAATATTCCCAACAACAAGAACATGGTTTATACTATAACCCCCAACATAAAATTTTCAACCCAAACACGTTAAGAACATATACGCCTCCACCACAATCACCTTCACCATATCCTACACCACCCTATACACCATACAACACCTCAACATATCAAAATCCCATGTACAATTCATCCACCTTTCCATAATATTTTCCTCCACCAAACCCACAAGATGATGTGGCATCACAATTTAAGGCATTAACACAAGAAATGCAGGAAATCTGGATGGGAAAAAATGAAGAAGCCCCATACACAACAAAACCTATGTCCATATCCATTCGATCGAAACATCATGATGGTACCCTTTCATCTCAGTTTTTAAGGTTCGCAAATTTGATAAATACAAGGGGAGAGGAAATCATGTGGATCACGTCAAGGAATTCAATGTCATTTGCATGGAGGTGTTCTATAATGATTTCTACTTAATGTGCCTATTCCCACGAAGTTTAGCAGGTCCTACCATGGATTGGTTTTCACAGTTACCTCTAGGCATCAAAACCTTCCAAGAAATAATTGATGGATTCATAGATCACTTCTCCTTTAATCTTGACATGGAGGTGAGGGTAGAAGTGTTGTACACTCTCAAACAAAACAAAGGAGAATATTTTTTCAATTTATTACAACGATGGAGGCAAAGAGTTGGTAAAAGTAAGTGGGGACTATCATATAATATGTTGATCGAGATCTATCCTTCCACTTAATGATGCAATGTATCACCACTTATGATGATATCATCCCGGCTAAGACCCTCAACATTGAGAGAGCTCTAATCTCACAGGGAACCAAACAAGTGTATAACCGCTCATACACTAGTTCTAACGAAAAGCCCCACTTTTGGGCCAACAACAAAAATGTTACTAGTGATGGAATTGTTGATGCAAAGGTGGTATTAACTTCTCCTAGGAAAACAAACACCCAACCCATGAAAACACAAAAACTATAAGCGCAACCACCAAAAAATCAACCAACGATCAATGCTACAAACAATCAACATGGACCACAAAGAAAAAACTATGCTCCCAAGAAAAAAAATTATTCCCTTAGGGGAACCTATAGAGGATGTGTTGAATCAGTTGATACAATCTAACCTTATCACACTCCTAGATTTCTCAAACTATCAAGAGCCACAAGTCAAACTTTGTAGCTATAGAGAAGATCATTTTTGTAAATTTTACTGATACAAAGGTTATAACACACAAAATTGTCTTAGAATCAAACATCTAATAGAATATATTATTGAACAAGGAGGCATTCATGTTGATAAAAAATATGCGAATGAAAATTTGAAAATTTACACGAACCCTATGTCTGATCATACAAAAGCAAAAGATTCAGGAAAGGCCTCAACCTAAAAAACGTAAACCAAACCCATGATACCATGGTGGGACATATTTTTATCACAACATGAGGAATCAAATATGCATCAAGATACTATTTTAGAATAAAGTCCAAACCCATCAACAATGTTTAGCAATATTTAATACCATAATGAAATCCAATGGATATCAGATTGTGATATATCTCCCACATATTACTCAATGATTGGGCATGTTGAAGAAGTTCCAAATGAGAAAGGAATATCCCTTATTTCACCCATACCCACAAATTGTTGCAAAGAGTCGTTTATCAATGATATATCATCCACCCAAGTATCATGTCAAGAGGAGGCTCTTGAGGATAACAAAAGTTACTCCAAATCGAGTTAGGATCAAAAACCCCTATCCCCAAAGTTTCACCAAGAGCTAAGGGACATCTTCCAAACCATTTTAAACTCCAAATATATTTTGATATTACCCTTGAGATGTTTCTTTCTAATGGACATATACATATTCTTCATCCAAAACAAGAGTCTCCCACTCTTGATATTCCCATACAATAGCAAGCAACGATCAAGATTCTTGATTCTTACAGTGATTATGCATCATCAACATCTTTTAAATCAACACCAACATATTTTGAACCAACATCAACATCTTTTAAAGTAGTATTAATAGATAATGATGCCATAGAATTAGTGAAAATAGTTCATATTCTTGAACATAAGGAATCCATAGCAATATCATGTATTCATGATAATTCATATTTAGTGGCTATGGATTAGAGGATGCATTATCAAGGCAAAGGATTAGGTATTGATAATAGCTTCACAACACCAAGGGAAATCTTGTCAACAACATGTTAGAACCCTAATTTCCATCTAAAACCCTATGGTTTTTCCACAATTTAACATAAAAATCCATGAAAACCCTAAGGTTTTTTGCCCATTTACTACCTTTTCCTTTAAAAATATTTTTTCCATTCATATGCACCTTATATCCTCACCGCTCCCTTAATTTTCATTCTCTACATCTTTACCGCTTTACCAAGGTCTCCCACTAAGGGGCTTGTGGTATAGCAGTAGCAGTTTGAAGTGGGCATGAAGTGTTTACTGCACTACCACACGCGGTAAACTGTTAGCAAACGACAGAGTTAGCAGTCAGCAGTCGACGGAGGCAGGCAACTAACGTGATGGTGAGTAATAGTCACACCACAGACTGCGGTGATCACGGTGAATAGGTAGCGATTAGAAACAGTCGACAGCAATAGGGTGGTAAGCGGTTAGCGGTTACCGCTATACCGCACACTGTTAATACAAAGACCATGGTAGAGCGGTAGGCGAGGAGGGAAGCAGGGAATGGTTACCGTGCAACCGCACGCAGTTAGTATGATCATCATGGTAGCACGGTGGACAGTCAACAAATGGCAGAGGTATCTGTCAGTAGTCGACGACAGAGGCATCGACATCAATAGCTACCGTGGTACCGCTGGCAGTTAAGCCAGTGACCGCAGTAGTGCGGTAAAATATTGGCAGACAATGAAGCCGGCTACCGCAATACTGTGACCGGTCAAATGTTTGACCGTGGTAGAGTGGTAAGCGAGAGAAAGACGTGAGGGAATAAAAATAAAGGCAACACAAGATATAAAGTGTCGATAAAATTAAAATCAAAGGCGGGAAAAGGTATTAATGGAAAATCAAAGACTAAACTATTGTAATAAGATATTTAATTTTCCAAAAGGAAATTTAATTAAATATTTTTTATCTCTTTCATAAAATTCAAACGGTTGTAACTGAAAATGAAAGGTCGTGACTGTTGAGTTGTGCTATATAAATGTTTGAGAAAAATTAGTCACAAGGGAGAGAGAGATTTTCTGGGATTGGGAATGAAAAATGATGTAACAGACCTTCCTGAAACAGGATCAATGGAGATAATTGTTTTTAATTGATGTTTTTCCTTTCTGAGTTCAGTTGTTGAGATGCTATGATTTTTATTATTTTTATCTTGGTTCTCTCCAATACGAAGTCTTTTAATCATTTGAGTTAATGTATCAAGCATAAATTTTGATTCATCAAGGTGTATGTTTTCATTTTGTGTGATTTTTATTTGTTGGTGTCTCAAGTCAGAATTAAAACCCTTCAAGTAAGTCACAGTGTTTGAGAGATTTATTTTGGATATTTTAAGAAGAACTAGGATAGAAAAACATTCCAGCACTATTTATGTAAGCCATAAATAAATGAAATTATATGCCATTCATAAGATTTTATTTTTAGAGTGCCTAACAACTCGAAATTAAACTAGAGAAGGAAAACACATGTCATTTTCTATTTGTGACTCCATTGCCCAATAGATAGAAGGCACTGATCTATCATGTCCCAGAATATAGAATTTATCATAAACAATTTATTCAAATCCTTTCATTTGTGCAATAGGAGTAGGAGTATGTGTAGTAATTTTATCTATCCACTACCCTTTGCCATTGTGGATAGATTGATCAACTAGGAAACATATTTCAATCTACATCATTCAGTAGGTTCACCCGCCTTGGTCTAGAAGAACCTAAAGAGAAGAAGGTACAATTGCATCAATTGGCCTTATACGTTGGCCAAGAGTGTTGTGAGAGATTGGCAACCTCTTGTGGTTCAAACCTACATTTTTGAGACCCAACACAACCAACATCAACATATGGGGCACAAAGGATCATTATGATGTAAATATTGTCAACACTACGTCTAGCCATATCATGAATCACCATCCACCCATCATCTCATTATCAAATGGGGAGAAATGTAAAAAGAAAGATTCCTATCAAAGCAAGGAGAAGATCATCAAATAAAATGAAGTAGTAAAGCAAAAGGGACATGTCAAGTAAAAATGGATACCTAAGAAAAATAAAGAAAATAATCCCCCAAAAACTCCATTAGTCAAAGAAATTATGGGGAAAAATAAAAAAGAGAAATGTATCCATCAAAAGAATCCTCAAATACAAAAGAAAAATTCTCAAGCAAGGAACAAAGTATATCCAATAGTTGGTCCTAATTCCATGAAAACCTCTATTCCCACCCATCATTGCTCATCTTCCCAAGTTTGGAGAGTCAAAGGTTCCAAAGCATCTATCAATCCATCTCATATTCTTTCGGGCATGACATTGTACACTCCATTCATAATATCCAATTATTCCATTGACTATGTGTTGGCAACTACCCTTCATCATAAGGATTCTGAAGGTACCATATGATGATGTGCACACATAGACAAGGTTAATTATGGTGTCCACAAGGTAGATCAAATTTCTTCAAGGTTGCACTCAAGTCCTCCTATCTTAGAAAATAAGCTTCTTCAAGCAGGATATCGTTGGCACATTATGAAAATGACCTCTACATCAGTGCCACCAGGTGGTACAACATGTGGGTAAAAAATCAAAATCAAAATCAAAAATCAAGAATATAAAAAAAATAAAAAATCGTCCTCTAGTGAAAACCACTACATTGGTGCTTTGGGCAAGTACTATGATGAAAACCTAGAAAACATGTGACATGAGTATAACTGAGTGTCTATACGATCCTTCTTAGAAAAAAGCATCTATTCCTTGTGATGATAAATTCAATGTTCCCTCCATCCATCCAATCTAGATTTATCTAGATATTCCACTTTATCTTGATCTTGATAGACATTCAGTGTATACTTCAACTCTACTCATGGAAAAATCTTCACAAGCTCTTTACCTTTTCATCCCATAAAGTCCCATCATCCATATCCAGCATGATAAAACTCTATCAAACTCTTCGCATATACATTACCTATCTTGTTATCCATTCTATTATGAAGAATTACTAGACACTAGGGGTAGATTATTGAACTCTTGTTTTCAAATAACTCTTGATCCATGTCTTTTATCTTATAACGTGACATTGAAATTGTGATCTAGGTATTTTTTACCTCAAAATGTCACTAAAAATCCCAAAAAAATCATAAAACTTCATCAAAATCCAAAATAATTCAAAATAATGTACAACTAAAATCCAAAAACATTCAAAAACTATAAAGTCAAAATCCCAAAACATCCAAAACACATCAAAATCCCTAAAACGGTCAAAACATAAAAAATTCAAAAATAGTACTTTGTTGAACTACGAGTCTCTAAGCTTGAACGTAGGCAAGGCTTATCTTTGATCAACACCCAAGACACTCTAGGTTAGTAATTTAGGAGTCTGTCATAATAAACTGGGATTCTGTCAACTATTAATCTCTCATTGTCAATAAGTCAAGTCAGTTGAACTATGAGTCTCTGAGCTTGAACGTAGACAAGGCCATCATTGATGTGCCCCCGAGATACCCCAAGTCAGTCCTTTAGGAGTCCATCATAATTAATTGACATTATGTCATTTTTTTATATCTCATCGTTAATAATTCACATCAACCAAATTATGTAGTCTCTGTGTGTATAACGTAGGCAAGGTTAATCTTTGATTAGCCCTTGAGGCCCCAAAGGGTAGTCTTTTAGATTAGCTTCTTGGGAAAAAACTTGGAAAATCCATAAAAAAAAAATATTGGAAAAGCCTTAAAACATCCAAATATTTCAAAAAAACCCCTAAACATTTGAAAAATCAGAAAGCACAAAAATATTCGTAAAACTCAAAACCCTAAACAACCTCAAATAACTGAAAACTAAAACATTAACATAAACTTTCAAAAAGACCTAAACAGCCTCAAAACATTTTTAAAATACAAAAAAACATTGAAATATTCTAGAAAGACCAAAACCATCCACCCCATTCTTCTTTCACTCACAATAAACCTTCATCCATAATGAATCAATCATCTTCAACCTTTGGCAAAACAAATAGAAAGAAGGTATCACAAGTAGTAAAGTGAGAACCCAAGTGTCAAAATATAAAGTCTATATCAATGGCTTATAAAACACCTCATCCTAATCAAAACATCTTATCAACATGTCCTAGGATGCATCCTTCCTACAATGGGCATTAGTATTAGAAATCACCTTAGCTAAGTTAAATTGGCAAGAGATATACATAACATTGATTTTTTGTCTTTGATCTTTTCTTATGATTTATCTTATTAACCCATTCCAAGGACCTCTCAATGATGTCTATCAAAAATATTTAGACAGAAAGGAATGGGGCATCGATCATTATCTTTCATTTGTTGTGCTTGTGGGTATTCTTGTAAAATAATCTTGGCGCATACTTTCTTAGTTGTATGTAGGGAAGTTGTTTGGGGTAAATTTTTTGGAATATTGCATATGCTTTGGTCTGATATATTTTAAGCTTCTTAACTACATTCAGACGGTATTTTTGTATCTTAGGGTGTGGACAAGAACTATCCTATTTGGTTGTAGAGTCAAATTCCATTACACTAGATACAATGTCTTCCTGGTTATCAATACCTTGATGCATCATGTCTATGTGATATATCAAAAATAAGGAATAGCAGAAAATCCCAATCCCAAATATAAGAAAATCTTCATCTCTCATCACCATATCTAATAAAGTCTCGATACATCATGGAATTGTTTGACTTCTGAATCAATCTCAAAATCAATGGTCAAATCCATTCTTCTTATTCTTCTATCTTTACTAACATTTCTATCCAAGTATTGAATTTGTATGATATATAAAAATTTACATGATGCTACCCATGGTCGATGATTGTCTATACATCATCAAATATATCTACATTAGACATATGTGCTTTCTAGTCCTATTTGAGTTGGACTGATCCTCAACCTATATTTTATCTTTATCAAAAAATCAACCCAAAATTTAAAACTTCTGCCCGATTTCTTAAGGGGGCAAGGAACCAACTTATTCCTTTTGTTGGGGCAATAGTGGGGCATCCAAAAATCATAATTTTTTATTTTTTTTTAATCTGAACAAATATTTAATCTATAAAAGTGCCAACCTTTGAACCAACATAACAGGTGTCTTGCTTCAAAGAGGGGAAAAATGTACACACTTAAAAATATATTGAATGATATACACACTTGAATCCAATATATTAACATCGGGGTAAGTGCACAAAGATGGTTCCCAAAAAGGCAACTTAAGTGGACACCTTTTTTCTGAAATCGGGAAATACTCACCTTGGACGAGAAATTAAGGATAGTTACACTCAAATTTTGAGATTGAAAAAAAAGAGGGATTGAAGTGCTCCGAGTCTACTTTCTAAACTACTAATTTATTTTTAAAACAGTTGAGATTAAGGGGTTCAAATGAGGGAGGTACACAAATTGGTGTTGTTTCTGTCAAAAAAACATAACATAGAAACTCTTGTACAACCCTAGCATGATTTTTTTTTTTTTTAGTATTTTTAAAATCATTACACTCAAAAGTTAGCTAATAGTATTTAGTTGATGCACGATTTTTCTGATAATTTTTTAATGAATATTTGAATTTTTACTAATTTTTGAAGTGAACACTTCCTAAAAAAAAAATTTGGTCATGCTACCCCTACAAATTTTGGAAAATAATTGATTTAAAAATATATATATATTGCAGAATGGGGTCTAGTTTCTAAAAATGTAACTTATTTGAAATTTTGATGAGCGGTTAATTTATAACGAAAAAACACCAAACATTGCTTTTTGCCAAAAAGAGACATACAAACAAAAGAAATTATGGATGAAAGGCTTAACATTGTTAGAAAGTAAAACAAATTACATCATTGGATAGCTAAGAGAGAACATAACATTATCGAGATGTTCAATTTGTTTGATATTGAACCACGTGCAATCTTGATGGTGAGCACGATTATGTGAAATATTGTAGAATTTGCAAAAACATGTCTCTAGTCATTGTGAATTCCCTCCAAGCCTCTGGGTTGGTATTCCAAGGCAAATGCCAATCCTAAGGCTTGGGGATTCCCAAAGCAAGATATAACATGAGCGCATTATAACATGCTCACGTTATATCTCAGTTTTGACATGGTTTTTCGCTTCTGCGGGAAACATGTCAACCAAGATATAACATGAGTGCATTACAACACACTCACGTTATGTATTCCTTTATGTTAAATGCCACTCTATTGTAGATGGTTTCTAGGTTGAGGGATTAGGGTCGATGGTAGAAGGTGTTGGGTTGAGGGTATAGGGTAGAAGGTTTAAGGGTTTAGGGTTTAAGGGTTAAGGGTTAAGGGTAGAGGGTTTAGGGTATAGGTTTGAGGGTATATGGTGTAAGGATTGGGTCAAGGTTCCAATATAAAGGGTAGAGGGTATAGGATTTTAGGGTTTAGAGTTTAAGGATTGAGGGTTGAGGGATTAAGGGTTGAGGGTTAAGAATTGAGGGTTGAGGATTTAATGTATAAGGTAGAGGGTAGAGTGTAGAGGGTAGAGGGTAGAGGGTTTAAGGGTTGAGAGTTGAGGGTTGAGGGTAGAGGATTGAGGGTATAGGTTATAGGGTTGAGGGTCCAATGTATAGGGTAGAGGTTATAGGAGTTGAGGGATTAGGGTTTAAGGGTTGAGGGTTGAGGGTTGAGTGTTTAAGTGTTGAGGGATTAAGGGTTGAGAGTTTAGGGATTAGGGTAGATATTTTTCTTGGATTTAAGGGTGTAAGGGTTGAGGGATTAGGGTTTAGGGTAGAGGGTATTGGGTTGAGGGTTGAGGGTAGAGGGTAGAGGGTTTAGGGTTGAATGTTTAAGGGTTTAGATTTTAGGGTTGTTGGATTAGGGTAGAGAAGGAGGGATAGATGGAAAGAGAGAAGGAGAGAAGAGGATGGAGGGACATAGATATATGAGGGTTGAGGATCCAATGTATAGGGTAGAGGTTTGAGAATAGAGGGTATAGGTTTGAAGACCTATAGGGTTGAGGGATTAGGGTATTGGGTTGAGCATATAGGGTTCGTGGATTAGGGTTGAGGGTATATATGGTTGAAGGATTGGGGTTAAGAGTCTAATTTATAGGGTAGAGGGTATTGAGGTTTAGGGTTTAGGGTTTAAGGGTTAAGGATTGAGGGATTAAGGGTTGAGGATTGAGAATTGAGGGTTGGTTGTTTAATGTGTAGGGTAGAGGGTAGAGGGTAGAGGGTTTAAGAGTTTAGGGTTGAGGGTTTAAGGTTGAGGGTGGATTATTGAGAGTATAGGGTTGGGGGAATTAGGGTTGATGGTCCAATGTAAATGGTAGAGGGTATAGGGGTTGAGGGATTAGGGTAGAGAGTTTACTAAGTAGGTTTAAGAGTTGAGGGTTGAGGGTAGAGGGTAGAGGGTTTAAGGGTTTAGGGTTTAGGGTTTAGGGTTGAGTTTTTAAGGGTTTATAGGGCAGATGGTAGAGGGTTGAGGGTTTAAGGGTTGAGGGTAGAGGATTGAGGGTATAGGGTTGGGGGATTAGGGTTGAGGGTCCAATGTATATGGTAGAGGGTATAGGGGTTGAGAGATTAATGTTTAAGGGTTGAAGGATTAAGGATCAAGAGGGTTGAGTGATTAGGGTAGAGATTTTACTAAGTGGGTTTAAGGGTTGGGGGATTAGGGTTGAGAGTAGAGGGTAGAGGGTAGAGGGTTTAAGGATATAGGGTTTAAGGGTTAAGGGTTAAGGGTTTAGGGTCGCATTTTTAGGGGTTTATAGGGTAGAGGGTAGAGGGTAGAGGATTTATGGGTTGAGGGTTTAAGGTTGAGAATAGAGGATTGAGGGTATAGCATTAGGGGATTAGGGTTGAGGTTCCAATGTATAGGGTAGAGGGTATGGGGGCTAAGGGAATAGGGTTTAAGGTTTGAGGGATGGGGGTTGAGGGATTAAGAGGGTATAGGGGTTGAGGGATTAGGCTTTAAGGGTTGAGGGTTGATGGATTAAGATGGTATAGGGGTTGAGGGATAAGGTTTTGAGTGTTTAAGGTTGAGGGTTGAGGGATTAAGAGGGTACAAGGGTTGAGGGATTAGGGAATAAAGATTGAGGGTTGAAGGTTGAGTGTTGAGGGTTGAGGGATTAAGAGGGTATAGCGGTTGAGGGATTAGGGTTTAAGGGTTGAGGGATTAAGAGAGTATAGGTGTTGAGGGATTAGGGTTTAAGGGTTGAGGGTTAAGGGTTGAGAAAATTAAGAGGGTACATAGGGGTTGAGGGATTAGGGTTTAAGGGTTGAGGTTTGAGGTATGAGGGTTGAGGGTTGAGGGTTGAGGGTTGAGGGTTGAGGGATTAAGGTTTAAGGGTTTAGGGTTGAGGGTTGAGGGACAAAGAGGGTATAGGGGTTTAGGGATTAGGGTAGAGGGTAGAGGGTAGAGGGTAGAGGGTAGAGGTAGACGGTTTAAGCTTTTAGGTTTTAAGGGTTTAGGGTTTAGGGTTTAGGGTTTAGGGTTTATTGTTTAGGGTTGAGTGTTTAAGAGTTTATAAGGTAGAGGGTAGAGGGTAGAAGGTTTAAGGGTTGAGGTATTATGAGGGTATAGGGGTTGAGGGATTAAGTTTTAAGGGTTGAGGGTTGAGGTTTCAGGGATTAAGAGGGTATAGGGGTTGAGGGATTAGGGTTTAAGGGTTGAGGATTGAGTGTTGAGGGATTAAGAGGGTATAGGAGTTGAGATATTAGGGTTTAAGGGTTGAGGGTTGAGGGTTGAGCGATTAAGGGTAAAAAGAGTTGAGGGATTAGGGTAGAGATTTTATGAAGTGGATTTAATAGTTTAAAGGTTGGGGGATTAGGTTAGAGGGTAGAGGATTGAGGGTATAGGGTAGAGGGTTTAAGGGTATAGGGTTTAAGGTTTGAGGGTTTAGGGTTTAGGGTTGAGTGTTTAAGGGTTTATAGGGTTGAGGGTTGAGAGTTTGAGGGTTGTGGATTTAAGGTTGAAGGTAGATCATTAAGGGTATAGGGTTAGGGGATTATATTTGAAGGTCCATTGTATAGGGTAGAGGGTATAGGGGTTGAGGGAAAAGGGTTTAAGGGTTGAGGTATTAAGAGGATATAGGGGTTGAGGGATTAAGAGGGTATAAGGATTGAGAGATTAGGATTTAAAGGTTGAGGGTTGAGGGTTGAGGGATTAAGAGGGTAAAGGGGTTGAGGTATTAGGGTTTAATGGTTGAGAGTTGAGGGATTAATAGGGTATAGGGGTTGAGGGATTAGGGTTTAACGGTTGAGGTTTGAGGGATTAAGAGGGTATAGGGGTTGAGGGAGTAGGGTTTAATGGTTGAGGGTTGAAGGATTAAGAAGGTATAGGTGTTGACGGATTAGGGTTTAAGGGTTGACGGTTGAGGGTTGATGAAATAAGATGGTATAGGTGTTGAGGGATTAAGAGGGTATAGGGGTTGAGGGATTAGGGTTGAGCATAGAGAGTAGAGGGTAGAGGATTGAGGGTAGAGGGTAGAGGGTTTAAGGGTTCAGGGTTTAAAGGTTGAGGGTTTAGGGTTTAAGGTTTAGTGTTTAAGGGTTTATAGGGCAGAGGGTAGAGGGTTGAGGGATTAAGAGGGTACAGGTGTTGGGGGATTAGGGTGTAAGGTTTGAGGGTTCAAGGTTGAGGGATTAAGAGGGTATAGGTATTGAGGGATTAGGGTTTAAGGGTTGAGGGATTAAGAGGGTATATGGGTTGAAGTATTAAGGTTTAAAGGTTGAGGGTTGAGGATTGAGGGATAAATAGGGTATAGGGGTTGAGGGATTAGGATTTAAGCAATGAGGGTTGAAGGTTGAGGGATTAACAAGGTATAGGGGTTGATGGATTATGGTTTAAGTGTTGAGGGTTGAGGGTTGAGGGACTAAGAGGGTATAGGGTTTGATGGATTAGGGTTGAGGGTTTAAGGGTTTAAGGGTAGAGGATTGAGGGTAGACTGTAGACTATAGAGGTTTTAAGGGTTTAGGGTAGAGTGTTTAAGAGTTTATAAGGTAGATGGTAGAGGTATTGAGGGTTGAGGGTAGAGGATTGAGGGTAGAGCGTTAGGGGATTAGGGTTGAGGTTCCAATGTATAGGGTAGAGGGTATAGGGGTTGAGGGAATAGGGTTTAAGGGTTGAGGGATTAAGAGGGTATAGGGGCTAAGGGATTAGGGTTTAAATTTTTAGGGTTGAGGGTTGTGGGATTAAGAGGGTATAGGGGTTGATGGATTAGGGTTTAAAGATTGAGGGTTGAGGGATTAAGAGGGTATAGGGTTTAAGGAATTAGGGTTTAAGGGTTGACGATTGAGGGTTAATGGATTAAGAGGGTGTATGGGTTGAGGGATTAGGATTGAGTGTAGAGGGTAGAGGGTAGATGATTGATGGTAGAGGGTAGAGGGTTTAAGGGTTGATGGTTTATGGTTTAGGGTTGAGTGTTTAAGGGTTTATAGGATAGAGGGTAGAGGGTAGAGGGTTTGAGGGTTGAGGGATTAAGAGGGTATAGGTGTTGAGGGATTAGGTTTTAAGGGTTGAGGGTTGAGGTTTGAGGGATTAATAGGGTATAGGGATTGACGGATTAGGGTTTAAGGGTTGAGTGTTGAGGGTTGAGGGATTAAGAGGGTATAGGGGTTAAGGGATTAGGGTTTAAGGTTTTAAGGGTTGAGGGTTGAGGGTTGAGGGATTAAGAGGGTTGAGGGTAGAGGGTAGAGGATTAAGGGTAGAGTGTATAGGGTTATAGGGTTTAGGTTTTAAGGGTTGAGGGTTTAGGGTTTAGGGTTGGATGTTTAAGGGTTTATAGGGTACATGATAGAGGGTAGAGGGTTTGAGGGTTGAGGGATTAAGATGGTATAATGGTTGAGGGATTAGGGTTTAAGGGTTGAGGTATTAAGAGGGTATAGGGGTTAAGAAATTAGGGTTAAAGGGTTGAGGGTTGAGGGTTGAGAGATTAAGAGGGTATAGGGTTTAAGGGTTGAGAGTTTAGGGCTGAGGAATTAAGAGGGTATAAGGATTGAGGGATTAGGGTTTAATTGATGAGGGTTGAGGGTTGAGTGATTAAGAGGGTATAGGGGTTGATTGATTAGTGTTTAAGAGTTGAGGGTTGAGGGTTGAAGGATTAAGAGTGTACAGGGGTTGAGGGATTAGGTTTGAGGGTTTAAGGGTTTAAGGGTAGAGTGTAGAGGATTTTTAGGGTTTAAAGGTCAAGTGTTTATGGTTTAGGGTTGAGTGTTTAAGGATATATAGGGTATAGGGTAGAGGGTAGAGGGTAGAGGGCTTGAGGGTTGATGGTTTAAGGTTGAGAGTAGAGGATTGATGGTATAGGGTTAGGGGATCAAAGTTGAGGGTCCAATGTATAGGGTAGAGGGTATAGGGTTTGAGGGAATGGGGTTTAAGGGTTGAGGGATTAAGAAGGTATAGGGTTCGAGGGATTAGGGTTTAGGGTTTGAAGGTTGAGGGTTGATGGATTAAGAGGGTATAGGGGTTGAGGGATTAGGGTTAAATGGTTGAGGGTTGAGGGTTGAGGGTAGAGGGATTAAGAGGGTATGAGGGTTGAGGGGTTAGGGTTTAAGGTTTGAGGGTTGAGGGTTGAGGGTTGAGGGATTAAGAGGATATAGGGGTTGAGGGATTAGGGTTGATGGTAGAGGATAGAGGGTAGAGGATTGAGGGTAGATGAGTGAGTGTAGAGGGTAGAGGGTTTAAGGATTTAGGGTTGAAGGGTTGAGGGATTAGGGTTTAGGGTTGAGTGTTTAAGGGTTTATAGGATAGAGGGTAGAGGGTAGAGGGTTTGAGGGTTGAGGTATTAAGAGGGTATAGGGGTTGATGGATTACGGTTTAAGGTTTGATGGATTAAAAGGGTATAGGGTTTGAGGGATTAGGTTTTAGGGTAGAGGGTAGAAGGTAGATGATTGAGGGTAGAGGCTAGAGGGTTTGAGGGTTGATGGATTAAGAGGGTATAGGTATTAAGGGATTAGGGTTTTAGGGTTTAGGATTGAGGTTTGAGGGATTAAGAGGGTATAGGGGTTGAGGGATTAGGGTTTAAGGGTTGAGGGTTGAGGGATTAAGAGGTTATAGTGGTTGAGGGATTAGGGTTTAAGGGTTGAGGGTTGAGGGTTGATGGATTAAGAGGGTATAGGGGTTGAGGGATTAGGGTTCAGGGTAGAGAGTAGATGGTAGAGTATTGAGGGTATATTTTAGAGGGTTTAAGGGTTTAGGGTTTAAGGGTTGAGGGTTTAGGGTTTAGGGTTGAGTGTTTAAGGGTTTATAGTGTAGAGGGTTTGAGGGTTGATGCATTAAGAGGGTATAGGGGTTGAGGTATTAGGATTTAAGGGTTGAGGGATTAAAAGGGCATAGGGGTTGAGGGTTATGGTTTAAGGGTTGAGGGTTGATGGTTGAGGGATTAAGAGGGTATAGGGGTTAATGGATTAGGGTTTAAGGGTTGAGGGTTGATGGTTGAGGGATTAAGAGGGTATAGGGGTTGAGTGATTAGGGTTTAGTGTAGAGGATAGATGGTAGATGATAGAGGGTAGAGGGTAGATGGTAGATGGTAGAGAGTTTGAAGGTTGAGGGATTAGGATGGTATAGGTGTTGAGGGATTAGGGTTTAAGGGTTGAGGGTTGAGGGATTAAGAGGTATAGGGGTTGAGGGATTAGGGTTTAAGGGTTGAGGGTTGATGGTAGAGGGACTAAGAGGATATAGGAGTTGAGGGATTATGGTTTAAGGGTTGAGGGTTGATGGATTAAGAGGGTATAGGGTTTTAGGGATTAGGTTTTAAGGGTTGAGGGTTGAGGGTTGAGGGATTAAGAGAGTATAGGGTTTGATGGATTAGGGTTTAAGGGTTGAGGGTTTAGGGTTTAGGTTTGTGTGTTTAAGGTTTTATAGGGTGGAGGTTAGAGCATGTAAGGGTTGAGACTCTCCCTCCTACCCCCTCTCTCTCTCAAGTCTCTCTCTCTCACTCACTCTTATCTCTCTCCCATCTATCCTTAACCCTTAGCCCTTTAAACCCTTAACCATTAAACCCTTAACTCTTAACCCTCTACCCTCTATCTCTCTCCCACTCCCTCTCTCTCAAATCTCTCCCTCCTACCCCCTCTCCCTTTTTTAGGTCTCTCTCTCTAGTTGTTCAATCACTCCCACTCTCTTTTTCTCCAACTCTCCCTCTCCATCCCTCTCTACTTCTCTCTCCCTCTTTCTCCCCTCTCTCACTCTCTCCCACTCCCACTCCCACTCTCCCTCTCCCTCCCTCTCTCCCTCTCTCCCACTCTCTCCCACTCTCTCTTTCTCCCACTCTCCCTCTCTCCCTCCCTCTCTATCTCCATCTTTCCCACTCTCTCTCTCCCACTCTCTCTCTATCAACCCTACACCCTCTACCCTTTACCCTGAGCCCTTAAACCCTCAAAAACTTAAACCCTTAACCCCCCCTCCCTCTCTACTATATATCTATCCTCTCCCTCCCTCTACCTCTCTCTCTCTTTCACACACACACACACTCACCTCTATCTACTCTACTATAAGGGTACAAGGGAGAGATATAGAATTAGGGTAGAGGGTATAGACAAAGTGAGAGAAAATAAGTATTTTTATAAAATCATCTTTCACATAACACGAAAGTGTTTTGAAGAAGTAGAGATATGGCCGTTTTATCAAGAAATAACACACTCACATTATAATGCGAGCACATTTTATCTTGCACTAAAAACGGTAGAAAAACTCAATATACCCATGATCTCAAGGCCCACATTCTACATATTCTCCTAGTTTTGCGCGAGTGACGATAAAAAGATGCTTTGTGATGATGTTGTGAAGTGTGCATGCATGTTTTTCACATTCCACCACCTTTTTCATGATCTTTCCAACAAATTTTCATGAAATAGAAAATTTTCACATTGAAAGGCATATAATATCAATTTAAGTTTGAATTCTATTCAAAACTGATATACAATTGAAGTTTGGAGGGGAACAAGCTTTTGAAAAATTCAAATTGTTTAGGAGTTTAAAGAAAAGAGAATCAAAGGCTACATAATTGGGTTGAACTCCTCCATTTGAAGCTCTATTTTTTTAGGTATGTGAAGTATTTACACATTTCCTTTCATTCTATTATGGCTTTCTTTCATTTTTGTTATTTTACATATTCCATGTTGATCATTGATTGTTTGTCATTATGACCTTAGGTTGTCAATGCACATTTTAAATTACGAAATTATATACACTTGCCAATTACATTTGTCTACCTGATGTAGAGAATCTACTAGGATCCAAAAATCATCAAGGGTATTTCTGACCCTAACTTAGATTGGGGAAGATCAACCAACAAAATTAGTCATCTTTTCATCAAAATCCTTCAATTTCACTTGATTTTATATTTTCACAAAACATTAGAACTTAGCTCCAACTCTTTTTTAGGCTCAAAAATATATTAACCATGAGTTTAACATTGGAAAAACCTGATTACAAACTCAAAACCATTCAATTCCTTCATAATTCACTAATTCACTCTTCAATACAACTTACATGGCAAAATAACAACAAATCATGGATTATTGCTACCAACCTTTATCTAGACATCCAAGACACTATAATCAACATGTTTGAATTAAATAAACCAATTACACATTCAAAAACCATTGATCCATCAAGCTCTTTAATTATTTTAGTTATAACATCATTTTCCACAAGGAGTCAACTTTTCTCAAAACAACAAATTCCACAAGTTAGCATTTCTAACTTCTACCAAGCATTGAGACATATTTTCCAACATCTTTTTAACAGTTTCCAAACATAAACAATCAACCTTTTCATTGTTTTATCAAATTCACTCCTAGCAAACTATCCACCATATTCCAAGAAGGTCACCAAACCCTTAAATTAGGTGATCCATCTTCAGTCATTTTATATCTTTAAAACCTAAAGGCACAATCTAAATCCCATTTTGACATATATTCACATACCTTAATGTTAGTTAAACTTGTTTTGAAAGAAACATCAAAAAACCTGACTAAACACTGGAATAAGCCTCAAATTAGGCCAAATTTACAAATGAAGTATTCTAAAATCACCACCAAAACACCTAATAACTCCAAATAGTCTTTAGCCAGGTCAAAAAACACTAGATTCACCCAATTTTAGAAATAGAAAGACTCAAATAAACGTTGTTCAACAAAACCCTTACTTTATGCTCCCAAACAAGCTTTCCAAATGAGAGTTTATTAGAAAAGAATACTCCAAACCTTCGCATGCTCTACCACTTCTTGAAACAAATTTAGAAAATTTTCCCCATGCTTTAGGAACAAACTTATAGTCTCATTGAATTCTCTTTCCTCAATCACCAACTTGTAAGCATCCATTTTCATTGGTAAATTTATGTATTTCTTGAGAGGACAACAACCAAATGATGGATTCTTATTTTCCTTTGCACAAAACAACATGCAAACACTTTACATAGCCTAAAAAAAACCTACTCCATTGAACCATAGAGCCTGGATCATGGAGTAGTCATAATGAAATTTCTTAGACTCTCAAACTCCCTAGTGCACCAAAACCACATCTCTTTGAGGCATTTTGTTATTTAATAATTGACTTACCTTGTGTATTGATACAATTAGGGGAGGTTCTATAACACTACTCAACACAAAATCAACCAACAACAACAATTAACAATTCATAAAATTATTCACTTTCACCAATTCAACAGTCATCCTGTAGCATAGCTAACTCACTCAACCAAGTATATATTTTAGAGTTCTTCTCAAACCAAGACCTGACCCTTCTCAAAGTCCCAATAGGTCACACAATAACATATCAACAAGCCACAATAGGCTTCTTTGTTACAACTTCATCAAAATTGGATTTCTACACCAACTAGACCTCAAATTAGGCCTCTTTTACAAAGGACCTTATCTTAAATCCTTTTCCAAAACACCAAAATAAATTCAGCAGAAGTCTATATGTTATCAAACCAAGGATTCCACCATTTGTTTTCATAAAATCACTCACCAAAGTTTCAAATCACAAAACCCTCCTTTTTACCCAGGAAACTAGGGGTTTATTGCAAAAAAACTCATTCAACCCTCACACAATCTTATGAATACTTCAAATAGGTCTAAAATGGCCTACACAAACTCAATTCAACAATAAACCACACTTCCCCAACATAAAAAACACTTTAGCATATCAAAACCACTCGAAATCTCATGGAGAACACAAATTTTCACTCCAGGGCTTCATGCCCAACACCCTTTTAGACCTCTCTTGCACACAAACATTCCCTCACCTATTTATTGATGATGCAGACCCATTCCACCAATTATAGTAATCATAGTGAGTGGAATGGGCCAATTTACATAATTGAGACCTTCAAAACCCTTTAATCAGGGCACACAAACTTGCAAGAAGAGATTCAATCCAAACTACCACTAGAATTGGAGTTACAATCTCAAATCAAATGAAAAAAACTGTTAACACATTCCCCAAAGTGATTCAAGAATATTTATATTCAAAACCTCTTTGTATGGTCCATTCCAAGGTTGCAAAAGACAAAAAAATACAAAAAATCTGAAAGGAGTGATTTTTCAATTCAATCTTCCTTCAAATCTTCAAAATCAATCTTTGCATCAATGTTCTCCAGCATATATATGATTTTTCCCACAAAAATAAATTTCCTAATGCCTTCAACTAACATTTAAAATTGTATGATTGTTTGCCTTCCTCAAAATCTTCTTTTTACAACTTTACATTTTTGCCCTTTTGCACAATTGGCAACTTACCATTGTTTTTTGCAATTTTGAAATCTAAACCTTCTAAACACCTAGGAAACATAAAAAATGGGCTTATTGAACTTATTTAATGCAAAAATTCCAAAATCCTAAAGCCTAGACAATAACTTCTTGAATTGACAATTTTCATTCAATCGTGCTTATGCACCATGTATGCTTCCACATTTTGTATACACATATATATGACATAAGTTTTAAGGAAGTAAAATAAAACATCATTTCTCAATATTTTACTATGGATGCGCATACCACTTGGATTTTCCATGCTTCCATTTTGAGCCTATCTTGCAATCATGGCATGCCACATTAGCACATTTCTTTAAGGCATTCCATTGAAAACAATCATGTGACCATTGTCTATGCTAGAAATAGTCTTGTACAGGATGATTGTAAGTATTCTTTATGAATCCTCAAAAGACATATATTTTGGTTTATTTGAATGGATACATTTTTTAGGAACTAATATTTGTCTCATTACCATGCTACAGGTAAAATTATCTATCATGCCGAAGAAATGAACAAGGAAGAAACTAACACACGAAGAGTATGAAACCTTCAAACAAAAGGAGAGAGATCAGGTGGCCACATATCATGAAAAGAATAAATTAGAAATGATTGAAAAAAACAAGCCAATTGAACAAGAACCTCAACTATCAAAAAAAGAAAAGGAATTGGTAGCACAAAAGGCATGAATGAGAAAGCATCATGGTAAGATAGATTCAGATACCATAGTTGGAGACACACCCTCTATGGAAAAGTGAATATGAAGGGACACCATTAAGCACAAGTGAATATGTAGGGACACCATCTACCGCACGTGAATATGGAGGGACACCATCTACCACAAGTGAATACTGTTGGGCGCCATCCAACACATCTCAAGTTGAGAGTACATCATCACTCAGATTTGACGAAGAAGGTATGCCATCATCCTCACGTGAACCACTAGGTATGTCTTCTACCCCACCTTCGATCAAAGGTATGCAACCTAGCCCACCTCAATCAAATATTGATGAAATTCCTAATGTTGAGATGTATGTACCTAGGAGAACACCATCTAGAATTTCACATAGAAATCCAAAGTATTTGATTAATATTGATGAGGATATTTTGCATCACATGGAAGATAATATTTCAACACACACTTGTAGAAGATGTGCCGATAATATTTGCAAATTCTTCTTTGAAAGGATAAATGATACCGCAATATGTCAACTATTTGTTGAAATGATGCAGGGTGTAAAGTATAGAAACATCATGAAGACTCTTGGGTTGAGAAAATTGAATGTATCAAGTGAAAACACTATTGTGAAGAATCTAATGGATGCTTATGAGATTGTGGGTAAGACCTCATGCTCAAAGGATAGTAATGTCACCCGACATGTTATTACATTGACTTTGGTAAGCTATCAAACAAAGAGAGCTCATCTCATTAAAAAGACAAGTGAACAAATGAGAATTAGTAGAAAAACTTTATCAAGATCCGTTCAAAGGTGGTAAATAATTAAGGGCACCGATTCAAATGAATTATGGGAATTCTTGAGGAGACTGCCATGAAAAGATAAAGAAGTTGTTGAAGCCTTGAGAACACTAATTGAAGAGTATTGGAAGAATAACACAAGGCCATCTCTGAATCAAAGGGATGTGGTAAGAAGGATAATCGGTAGTCGGAACCATGAGCCACATCCAAAGCATTTTTTGGATATGACTCAAACCCATTTTTTTTTTGTAAATTTCAAAATGATTATCCTCAAATTAATATTTCTCAAAGATTTTTTGAAATGCTTAAACCTTTTTTATGTCAAGATAAGTCACACACGCACTACTTGTTGTTGTAGACTACATATTGAAATCTCTAACCATTATGATTTTTATTGTTCTATATGTTTAGATTCGCATACTAACGATGTTTTGCAGGATTGTGGCATAGAAGCCCTACCAAAATCTTCAAGATATTTCTTATCAAGAAAACTATGTAAAATAGAGGATGGCCAAATATTCTACAAGACAACATGGTTGGATGGTTCATGCAAGTGTTGTGGTGGCTTGCAGGATATGCTAGTATGTCAACATATAGAAAGCATAGATGAGGTGATACATAAATTAGTAGAGTTCGAGAAGTATAAAATAGTGGAATATGCTACAAAATATGGGTCTCAAGAAAAAAGGTGTGATTTGGTTATTTAGAAGATTATAGTCTATCAATTTATGTCCATGTTTCATGACAATATACTATCTAAGTATGCAATGCATACCCATAGAGCCTAATGGTTGGACACATAATTCAAGCTATGCAAGGACACATTTCCATTTGGAAGAATAGTCTGAGTGGTTGAATTTGCAAAGAAATACACTCTACAACCACAGTGTGAGGTGCAATCACAATATTACAACTCCACACGGGTTTCAATATTTCTACACATAACATTCATTCATGTATCTGATAGTACAAAGGACCAAAGGAAGGTATTGAGGGAGTACCACTTTTACATTAGTGATGATCACACACATTCTCCAAAGTTCATGCAAGGTTGCTTCCAGATGTTCTACAGTGGTTTGGTTCAGAGGGGTATAGCATACGATCGACATAGAATATGGTTGGATAACTATGCAGCATAGTTCAAGAACTCACACATGTTCTACTAGTTGTGCAAGATGCATGTCATTATATTTTTTCAACATATGTGGAACTTTTGTGAGGTCAGGCATGGAAAGGGGGAGCATGATGGTGCAAGAGCATGCATGAAAAGAGAGTTAGCACAAGAAGAGTTAAAGTATAAATATAGTGTAAAGTTGATAGATGCAAGATCAACCGTCGAGTGGTGCAATGCTTTGATGGGTCCAAGTAATGAAGGTACATCTTTAGTTAATATATTTTTTTGGTTGATGGATGATACTAACATTGCACCATATGAGTATTTTTGTACACTAACAAGATCGAGTGAGCTACACTCTTTCCTTAGCTCAAATTCAGGTTCATGGAGTATCGATACACGAAAGATGCCATTCTTTTTTTCTTCATTTACAATGCAAGTTTGGAATGATTATGGGCTAGGGGAGTGGGTTGACAAATGGTTGACAAGTTATCTTAGCCCACTTCACATGTATCACCCTCTGACGACATAGGAACTAAAATAGAAGTAATCATCAGTCAAATTTGACCATGTATCAGATCTAGTTCAACCAAGTAATATATCTACTTGCTTAGTTGTTGATATTCCATATTGTTATCTTAATTTTTAGTGTATTCATAATGTTGAATAATTTCAAGATATTTTTTGCACATATCAATGTAGGGCATGTTAATTATGGTTATTTGAGATGAAGAGAATGAAGAGGGAACATACTATTACTTGTGTCATTGTGTTGATGACAAAAAGAAATTGGAGGCCCCAGTTATAGATGGAGAAAACATTGAATACCCTACAGGTTCAGTTGTGGTTAATGAAATGTGGCTTAGAAGGTACCCACATAAGAGTGTTAAACATTAGCTGTTTCAGGACTTTCACACACATTATAAGATTCTTCATTAATCAAACCTTGTCGTGACATCCAATGTTCGTTTGACCAAATATGGGGGTATACCTTTGAGAAATACCTTGGGGAAGGTCTGTGAGTCTAACCATGAGGCAATACTTAACACAATAAAGAGTAGAGCAGACCCGGATGGTTTTTTGGATTAATTTGTAAGTATATGCACATTGGTTCTTATTAATTTTATACTTGTATGCCCATTAATTTTTTTTATGCCAATGATATCATCTTCTTATACTTTGTCTATTTGTAAGTAACCTACTAAACATTGATTGGTGTCCCCTTTCAAAAAATGCAGATTTATGAGCCATCCAAGAGAATCTCAACTAGAAAAGCAATGCGACATCCTTATTTTGATGATCTTGACAAATCTCAATTATGATTTTAAGCCATTAAAAAAGTGTGTGTGAAGCTTCGGTGAGGGAATTTCAAGTTATTTGTTTGAATTTAACCTTATCATGAGCACCTATGATGTAGACATTATAAGAACATCTCGAGTTTCAAGATATTCTATTTATGAAAGGTGTTGTGTGCAATAGGTATCTTGGAACTCCCAATGAAGATGTATGACCAGGAGTGACTAAGTTGAGAGATTTCCATGCCTATTTGTAAATGCCTTCCTTCTATTTTCATTTCATTTCCATTTTGGATGCTCTTTCTTTTTCTTCTTTTACTTTGTGTATCTGTAAGTAAAATGCTAAAAATTGTTTGATCTCTCTTTGCAGAAAATGTTGATTTATGAGCCATCGAAGAGAATCTCATCCAAAAAACAATGCAACATCCTTATTTTGATGATCTTGAGAAATCTCAATTCTGAGTTGAAGCCATTATAAGAGAGTGTGTGAAGCTTTGCAAGGGAATCTCAAGTTAGTCATTCGGAGTTAACCTCATAATGAGCACCCATTATAAGATAATCTTGAATTTATGAGTGACATTGTAAAATATCTATGAGAAAATACTACTTAAGGCATTGTAATGATATTTACTGAAATAATGAAATTTGGTGCAGGGGCACCAAGGTTATTCAGTAAATTTGGTTCATGGAAGTCTTAAGTTAGTTTTTTGTTTTGAGTTTTTTTAATTGAATAAGTTCATAGTAGACCAATTTATAATTTAATAAGTCATGTTAGTTGGTTTTGGGGTCGTTTTGTAGTTCATGTTGCATATTTGTCAAAATGATGTAAAATTGCAAAAATTGAAAAGTTGTCAATGTGAAAAAAAGTGCAAAAAAATGTAAATTTGAAGTGATTCTAATAGAAATACAGGGAGAAAATCAACTCACTTTCACAATATAAAAGGATTCCAACCTCCTTCCTTCCCTCAAAACTCAATCTTGGCTTATTTTCAACTTTGCACCTAGTCACTCTTGTAGGTCTGCAAACCTATTTTTTCCACCTTAACTCTCAGAATTCCTTAACAACCTCTGCAACAAACCACCATTTTAGGCACCCATTTAAGCCTTTTTCAACATACATCAAACCCTCATAAGACTCTTTTGGATCAAATTTCACAAAACAAGAAAACCCCCTTTATTCTTCCTATCACACGCAAACCACCAATGAGCAACATTAACCAGTCTGTCAAACCACCAATTCCTCCACTTTTAGGGCATGATAAGCCCTCTAACATAACTTTTGGAAACACAAGGGTAGAAAACTAAGAGGGGGGGTGAATCGGTTGTCACAAAATTTCAAACTTATTAAACTTATTAACCTTTAATCTCATATCTGATTATTAACAATGAAAGCATGAATCAACAACACATCAGAAATACACATAACACCAATATTTTTTGCATGGAAACCCTTTTAGGGGAAAAACCATGGTGGAGGTTAATCCACAAGTTATACCTTGTTAAAACTATATGAATAATAAATGAGGAATGCACATGCATTCAAGCACACTACTTAGAGCTCAATGCTCAAAGGAAGACTCGTTGTCTTACATAAAACTTTCAGATTAAATCCATCTGAATAATTTGAACTGAGAAAGTAGCATTTTCTAATGCATGAGTACAATTTTGGTTAAGCACATGAACACTTCTTCACACTTCTTCACTCTTCTTCACTCGTCTTCACTCTTCTTCACACTTTGCTTTGCTTTCAAATGATCTAAACCTTCTTCACACATAGCATTCACACATTTTTCATCTCTTGGCCTTGCACTTTCTTGCACACTTCTGAAATGAAGAAAAAATCACTTATATATCTGCAACAATAAATTACATTGTTTCATGTCGGATTCAACAAAATAATAGAATGAATGCAAATTGTCAGCCCAAAACAATAAATATTACTAATGTGCATCAACCAAGGTCGGCCACAACATAGTAGAGACCCAAAAAAATGTCCTCAAACACAAAAACACCTTCAATTATTCTTCCTTGGTGATCCACCACACTCTACAATCACTCTGTCGGCCACGAACATGAAAAAAATGAACAAGAAAGATAAAATCTTGGATTTCAATCATAATGATCAATACGGACGTGCAACATAGATAAAACATGATCTAGAAAAATCCAAAAACACTTCAAGAACATACACAACAACTCAAATTACTAGAAACATATTATATTCTTCTGTAAATACCATTTCCAGTAACATAATAGCTATCGGAACACAAAAACTCACAACCTGCTCAAATCTTTATGCGCACCTCTAAAACTTATGGATTAGAAACTAGATAGGCTTGAGAACAAACCCTTTAATCCGCAACTTCTTACCATCAACATACTGAACTTTCCAACACACTAATCTTCACTGCTTCACAGACAACCTATAACATATTTTACTATAGTTTTCTCAATATCCTTGACATATACAGTCTTACAAACATTAATGCTTATAGTGCTGACATCAATGACAACCACAACATCCAACAATCTCCCCCTTTGGCATTTATGGCAACACATGATGTGAAAAATACCATCAACACAACTAACTCTTCTCCAACAATCTCCCCCTTAGATATTTCTCTTCACTCCCTTAGTTCTTTCAAGGTTTTTCAAACACATTGTTCTTCTCCCCCTATGGTTTTTCACATTACTCTTCTCCCCTTTTACATCAATGGAAAAGGTACACAAGCTTTAAACCACATATATCAATCATCTGACTACTCCCCTTGAGTAGCATCCACCACAACATCAATCTAGATCAAGATATGACTATGAATGCACAAACTGATGTAAAGAATATGCATCTTAGTTCTGATTAGGAGGGGTAATCACCCCTAACTTCCCTCTAAGATACTCAAAATTATCCTTAGGAAAATTATTAGTAAATTTTTTTGCAATTTCTTCCTTAGTAGGCATATACTCCATTCTGACTTCCTGATCACTCACTTTTTCTCTCAAATATTGGTACTTGATAGATATATTCTTGGTCTTTGAATGTAGCACTGAATTCTTAAAAAAAATTATAGCACTTGAATTATCACAAAATATGGCAATAGTTTCATCATACAAAACTTTGATATCTTTCAACATATGCTTCATCCACAATACTTGAGTACAATTGTTAGTAGGAGCAATGTATTCTACCTCTACAATAGACAAAGAAATGGAATTTTGCTCTTTACTTAACCATGAAATCAACTTCTTCCCCAAGAAAAATGCACCACCACTAGTACTTTTCATGTCATTCACATATACTGCCCAATCAGTACAAGTAAAGGAACTCAAAGTAAGATCATCATCTTTAGGATACCATAGGCCAAAATCAACCGTTCCCTTCAAGTATCTATAAATTATCTTCACAGTAGTCACATGAGATTCCTTAGGATTGGCTTGAAATCTAGCAACAATGCATACATCATTCATGATGTTTGGTTTAGTTTGAGTCAAATAAAGAAATCCACCAATCATTGATCTGTATCTAGTCTGATTTTCCTTCGAGGAATCATCATCTTGTTTCAAATTACATTCGGTCACCATGGGTGTACTGACTAGCTTTAAATCTTCCATACCAAATTTTTTTAGCAATTCCTTCACATAATTACATTGAGATATAAAGATTCCTTTATCTAACTGAATAATTTGTAATCCCAAAAATAATTTTAGCTCTCCAATCATTGACTTCTCAAACTCATTATTCATCTCATTACCAAACTTCATGCACAAACCATCATCTCCTCC
The DNA here is from genome assembly GCA_007115665.2 of Sequoiadendron giganteum. Classification (NCBI taxonomy): domain Eukaryota; kingdom Viridiplantae; phylum Streptophyta; class Pinopsida; order Cupressales; family Cupressaceae; genus Sequoiadendron; species Sequoiadendron giganteum. The sequence continues at coordinate 536,765,804 of CM021109.1, forward strand.
AAAAATGATATAATCAACAAATACTTCCACAAATAAATATTTATCATCATCAATTTTGAAATACAAATTACTATTAGCAGTACCTTTGTTAAATCCAAGCTTCAACAAATACTTGTCCAATCTAGTATACCGAGCTCTAGGGGATTGCTTGAGTCCATACAATGCTTTCTTCAACCAACAAACCATATCTCCCTGATCAATCAATTGAAATCCATCAGGTTGTTCAATATACACCTCTTCTTCTAATTCACCATTTATAAATGTTGACTTGACATCCATCTGATAAACTTTGTAGTTTTTATAAGCAACATAAGCAAGAAACAGTCTCACAGCTTCAATTCTAGCAATAGGAGCAAAATTTTCTTCAAATTTAATTCCTTCCATCTGAGAGTATCCTTTGTATACAAGTCTTGCTTTGTTTCTGATAACTTCACCTTGTTCATTCATTTTTTTTCTAAAGACCCATTTGGTTCCAATTACAATTTTTCTTTAGGTCTAGGAACAATAATTCATGTATTATTCTTCTTGATTTGTTGTAGTTATTATTTCATTGCTTCAATCCAATTTTTCATCTTACCAAGCTTCATTGAAATTACTTGGCTCAATTTTTGAAATCAAACAATATTCTTCTACAATTATTCTCCTAGTCTGGACACCTTTGTTCTTATTTCCTATAATCTAATTTTCTGATTTATTTAATCTCACATACCTTAAAATCTTAGAGTGTTCTTGAATTTCAAGCTCTTTTGATCTCTCTTCTATGCTCTCACTAGTCTCTCGTTACTCTTGATCTTCTTGATTCACTGGAACGATTTGAACTTGATTTGATGTCTGAATTTTGTGTGTACTATCATTTTGATCATCAAAATCATATCCACAGGTTCTTGAAGGTTTGGAAATGTCTTCATCAACCTTAAAATTTTCACTTTCACCATTATCTTCAATCTCTTATTGTAGCATCGGTAGGCCTTGCTCTTAGTAGAATAACCAAGAAAGATTCCTTCATCACTTCTAGCATCAAAATTTCCTATATCTTCATCTCTTCTGATATAGCATTTACTCCCAAAGATTTTAAAGTATTTAACAATAGGCTTATGACCAAACCATAGCTCAAAAGGAGTCTTACCAGTATTACCTTTGATTTTTACCCAGTTGAGAATATAAACAATAGTACTCACAACTTCTCTCCAATGAATATAAGGGACATTTCCTTCAAGCGTCATAGTTCTAGTAGCATCTAGAATTATCATGTTCTTCCTTTCCACAACTCCATTTTGTTGAGGGTTCCATGGTGCATAAAATTGTCTCTTTATCCCATTTTCTTCACAAAAAGAAGGAAATTCACTGGAAGTGAATTCACCATCTCTATCTGATCTCAAACACTTAATCTTCAAACCTATCTTTGTCTCAACCATAGCCTTAAAGATCTTAAACTTTTCTAGAGCTTCAGATTTATCCCTTAAGAAAGTAACCCACATCATCCTAGAGTAATCATCAATAAGCAACATGAAATACCTATAACCTTGCAGACTTCCGATTCTAGTATGCAAAAGCTCCAACAATTCATTTAAACAATGTTGTTTTCTTCAAAATGAAATTCTAGGCTTTTTCCTAATTGAAATTCCTTGCATATGACATTAGTAGGATTCACCAACTTAGGAAGATCTCTCATAGCCTGTGAGGAACTTATCTTGATAATATTGTCAAATTTTACATGACACATTATTCTATGCCACAACCAACTCTCATCAATTTGAGCAATCAGACAACTTTTACTAGCAACATTCAGATGAAAGATGTTACCTTTTGTTTTTGTACCAGAAGCAATCACATTTCTATAAATTCCCAATATGATACACTTTCCATCTTTGAATTGAATATTGTATCCCTTATCAACCATCTCTCCAACACTCAAAAGATTATGCTTCAAACCTTCAACATAAAGAACATCATTAGTATTATGCTTACCATCAAAAGAAATACATCCTCTGCCATGGATTATACCACCATTGTTCTCATCAAATCTTACAACACCACCATCATACTTTTCCAGGCTTAAAATTTTTCTTTTATCACCTGTCATGTGATGTGAGCATCCACTGTCAATTACCCATTCATCTTTTTCTTCAACTTGAGCAGCTAGGGATTTCTCCACTTTTGTAGAACTAGCAGATTCAGTAGACATAGGACTATTTTCCTAGATAGCAATAAACACAAATTCATCTTCACTTGCATTCCCTTTGTCAGATTCATCATATGTCACACCTTCATCAACAACATAAAAACACTTCTTTTGAAATATAGGCTTGTAAGGTCTTGGCTTAGGAACTCTTTATGGACACCTCGATGCAAAATGACATGTCTTATTACAAGAAAAACATTTTCTAGGAAAATTTCCTTTATACTTACCTTCTCCTCTAGCTTCCCTTTTGACAATAAGTGCTTCAAGCTCATTCAATTCTCTTTCTTATTCTTCAATCTATCTCATTTCTTCCTCGTACCTAAATACCTTTCTTGAAGAACTTTTACTCGGATCATATCTTTGTTTGTCTCTCCCAGAAGTAGTGGCTTTAAGTAGATTTTGTCTTAGGAAGGGCATCACCAAATTCACTCATCTCAAAAGTAGTGAGTTTACCAACTGACATATCTTTGGTTACATTTATCACAGTGCAAATCTCTTCAATAGTTGTAGATTTAACTTTGTATGTAGCGTGTATGAATCTAAGTACTTTAGCGAAAAACTCCGATTCATCTAACTTTCCACCAACACATTTGATACCACACACAAGTTCATTCAATCTTTGCATGTAAGTTGCAATATTTTCATCATCGCCCATTTTCAACATTTCATATTTCCCTTTCAAACTTTGTAGCTTAGCAATATTTACATTTTGATCTACTTCATACAAGGTTTCCAACTTTTTCCAAATCTCATAAGCAGTCCTCAGCTCCATAACATTTGTCATCTTAGAATCAGTCAAAGCACTCAATAATGCTTCCTTAGCTTTGATATTGTATTCAACATCCCTAATATCAACAATAGTAGTAGGACAATTTTGAGGATTAACATACCTATTACTTGTAATTTTCCAATAGGATTCACCAATGCACTTCAAATGACACTCCATTCTAGCTTTCCACAGAGAGTAGTTTGTTCCATCCAATCTCGAACTATCCTTCTTGTATGTTTCCATCCCACATCACCTCAAGCTATTAAAATTCTTCCAAGGAACCTACTCTAATACCAATTATTGGCAACACAAGGGAAAACAACTGAGAGGGGTTGTGAATCAGTTGTCATAGAATTTCAAACTTATTAAACTTATTAAACTTATTAACCTTTAATCTCAGATCTGATTATTAACAATGAAAGCATGAATCAACAACACATCACAAATACACATAACACCAAGATTTTTTGCATGGAAACCCTATTAGGGGAGAAACCATGGTGGAGGTTAATCCATAATTTATAGCCTATTAAAAGTATAAGAATAATAAATGAGGAATACACATGCATTTAGGCACACTACCTAGAGTTCACTGCTCAAAGGAAGACTCATTGTCTTACATAAAAATTTCAGATTAAATCCATCTAAAGAATTTAAACTGAGAAAGTAGCGTCTGCTAATGCCTGAGTACAGTACTGGTTAAACACATGAACACTTCTTCACTCTTCTTCACACTCTGCTCTACTTTTGAATGATCTAAACCTTATTCGCACATAGCATTCACAAACTTCACATCTCTCTGCCTTGCACACTCTTGCACACTTCTGAAATGAAGAAACAATCACTTATATATATCTGCAACAAGAAATTACATTGCTTCATGTCGGCTTCAACAAAATAATAGAATGAAAGAAAAATATCAATTGAAAAAATTAAAGATTATTAATGTGCATCAACCAAGGTTGGCCAAAACAATGACCTCAAACACAAAAAAACCTTCAATTATTCTTCCTCGAAGATCCACAACACACTACAATCACTTTGTCGGCCATGAACATGAAAAACATGAACACATAATAGAAAATATCGGATCACGAGCACAATGATCAATACAGATGTGCAACACGGATAGAACATGATGTAGAAACATCCACAAATACTTTAGGAACATACACAACAACTCAAATTACCATAAACATATTAGCTTCTTTTGTAAACACCATTTCCAATAATAGAATAGTTGTCGAAACATAGAAACTATAACTTGCTCAAATATTCATGCGCACCTCTGAAACTTACAAGGTAGAAACTAGATAGGCTTGAGAAAAAACCCTTTAATCCAAAAATTCTTACCATCAACATACTGAACTTTCCAACACACTGATCTTCGCTGCTTCACAAACAACCTATAACATATTTTATTGAAATTTTCTCAATATCCTCAACATATAGAGTCTTTAAAAAATTAATGCTAATAGTGTTGACATTAATGACAATCACATATAAACAATACAACCACAACATCCAAAAATAACAAACCCAAAAACCCTCTTCATTCACAAGTTAGGCAAGGGTTTATTGACATACAGATCAACCCTCTTAAGACACGTCAATGAAACAGAGTACCTAAAAGATTCTCTTAAAATAAGGTATACAAACTGACCCTCAGTAATTAGCTTCTAAAATGCACAAAATCACTTGAAATCCAACCAAACCAAAACTAAAATGGATTTAAGTCTGTTGCCCACCTAATTCCATTGAAAAGAGACCATAATCGCTATGAGCTACGTTAAACCGACACCATCCCTTAAGGGTCCAAAGTGCAAAAGGGAAAAAAAGATTGACATGCTATTACTCAAAAATTGTGGTGCTTAAGAAGTCTCTGTCTGAACCTACGAGATCACATTGGGCCACTCTACAATAACCTCTCTCGGGTTTTTTTATCTCACCCGTGGTGTCCATTTTTCACTTGATGGAAAAGTGTCAAATGCAAGCAGTGCAAAGTGGTGCAACTTTCATTCTGCAACTCACGTGACCAAACAAACTATTCCAATACATTTGAATAGGTATTTTTACACTAGTAATGGTCCTCTTTTTCACTCGAACACACGAAAACGCTCTGAGCTATGTTCAACTGGATTGATCCCTTAAGGGTCCAAAGTGCAAAATGGCTATAAACTTTAGCATGTTGTTACTCGGATACCATGATGCTTAGAAACTTATTGTTTTATCCTACGCTATTGCATTTCCCCCCTCTGCAATAACCTCTCTTAGTTTTTTTATCTCAGAGGCATTTTCATGTGGTGGCGAATTTTCACTTGGGAAAAAAGTTGTCAAATGCAAGTAGTTGATAGTTGTAAACTGGTGCAACTTTTTTTCTGCAGCTTGTGTGACTAAAAATATTGTTCCAATGCATCTAAATAGGTATTTTTATGCTATACATGGTCATCTTTTGCACCCAAACACGTGGAATCACTCTAAGCTACGTTTAATCGGATCAATTCCTTAAGGGTCCGAAGTGCAAAATGGCTGCAAACTTCAACTTGTTGTTACTCAAATATCGTGATGCTTAGAAACTTCTCATCTAATCCTAAGAGATTGCATTGGGGCCTTCTATAATAACCTCTCGGTTTTTTCTATCTTAGAGGCATTTTCCTGTGGTGGAAAATTTTCACTTGGGAAAAAAGTTGTCAAATGTAAGTAGTTGAACGTTGCAAAGTGGTGCAACTTTCGTTCTATAGCTCATGTGACTGAACAAACTATTCCAAAGAATCCAAATAGGTATGTTTACGCTAGGCATGGTCCTCTTTTGCACCCAAACACGTGGAATCATTCTGAACTACGTTCAACCGCATTGATCCCTTAAAGGTCCAAAGTAAAAATTGGTTGCAAACTTTAGTATGTTGTTACTTGAATACCATGATGCTTAGAAACCTCTCATCTAATCCTACGAGATTGCATTGGGCCCCTCTACAATAACCTCTCTTGGTATTTTTATCTCAGAGGCATTTTCTTGTGGTGGCGAATTTTCACTTAGAGAAAAAGTTGTCAAATGCAAGTAGTTGAAAGTTGCAAAGTGGTGCAACTTTCATTATGCAGCTCATGTGACCAAACAAACTATTCCAATGCATCAAAATAGGTATTTTTATGCTAGGAATAGTCCTCTTTCACACCCAATCATGCAAACTTTATGTGAGCTATGTTCAACCGAATCAATCCCTTGAGGGTCCAAAGTGCAAAATGACTGCAAACTTCAGGATGTTGTTACTCAGATACCATGATACTTAGAAAATTATCATTTGATCCTATGGGATTATGTTGGGCCCCACTATAATAACCTCTCTCATTTTTTTTATGTTGCAGGAATTTTCTCGTGGTGACGAATTTTCACTTGGGAAAAAAGTTGTCAAATGCAAGTAATTAAAAGTTGCAAAGTGGTGCAACTTTTGTTCTACAAGTCCTATGACCAAATGGACTATTCCAACACATCATAATAGGTATGCTTAAGTTAGGCATGGTCCTCTTTCACACCCAAATGAGTGAAATCACTTTGAGCTACGTTCAACTGGATCGATCCCTTAAGGGTCCAAAGTACAAAATGGCTACAAACTTCAGTATGTTGTTACTCGGATACCGTGATGCTTAGAAACTTATCATCTGATCCTATGGGATTGTGTTGGGACCCTCTACAATAATATCTCTCAATTTTTCTATCTTGGATGAATTTTTCTGTGGTGGAAAATTTTCACTTGGGGAAAAAATTGTCAAATGAAAGCAGTTGAAAGTTGCAAAGTGGTGCAACTTTCATTTTGCAACTTGTAAGACCAAAAAAATTGTTCCAACTCATCCAAATAGGTATGGTTACACTAGGAATGGTCCTCTTTCACACCCAAACATGCAGAATCGCTCTGAACTAAGTTCAACTGGATCAATCCCTTAAGGGTCCAAAGTGAAAAATGGCTGCAAAATTCATCATGTTGTTACTCGGATACTATGATGTTTAGAAAATTCTCATCTGATCCTATGGGATTATTTTGGGCCCCTCTACAATAACCTCTCTTAGTTTTTTCTATCTCGGAGGAATTTTCCCGTGGTGGCAAGTTTTCACTTGGGGAAAAAGTTGTCAAATGCAAATAGTTGAAAGTTGCAAAGTGGTACAACTTTCATTTTGCAGTTTGTGTGACCAAATAAAATATTCCAACACATCTGAATAGGTATTTTTACACTATGCATAGTTCTCTTTCCCACCCAAACACACAAAATCGCTCTAAGCTATGTTCAATTGGATCAATCCCTTAAGAGTCCAAAGTGCAAAATGGTTGCAAACTTTAGCATGTTGTTACTCGAATACCGTGATGCTTAAAAACTTCTTGTCTAATCCAATGGAATTGTGTTGAGCCCCTCTATAATAACCTCTCTTGATTTTTGCTATCTCAGAGGCATTTTCCCATGGCGGATAATTTTCATTTGGGGAAAAAGTTATCAAATGCAAGTAGTTGAAAGGTGCAAAGTGGTGCAACTTTTGTTCTGCAAATCATGTGACCAAATAGACTGTCCCAATGCATCCGAATGGGTATTTTTATGCTATATATGGTCCTCTTTCACATCCAAACATGCAAAATCATTTTGAGCTACATTCAATTGATCGATCTCTTAAGGGTCCAAAATGCAAAAGGGAAGCAATCTTTAATGGGATATTACTTGGAAATTATGATGCTTACGAACTCTTCGTCTGAGCATGCAGGATCATGTTGGGCCCCTTTACAATAACCTCTCTTGGTTTTTCGTTATCTCAGAGTTGTTTTCCTATGGTGTCCAGTTTTCACTTCATGGAAAAAGTGTCAAATGCAAGCAGTGTACATTTATGCTAGGAATGGTATTCTTTCGCACCCAAACACACGAAATTGCTCTGAGCTACATTCAGCCGACTAGATCCCTTTTGATGCCATGGAAAACAATAGAAAAGAGAAACATACACATGACTTCTTGAGAAGTCTAATTTTTCCACACAAAAAATGTATGATCATTGGAAACTCAAAGTTAGTGGTTGTTGAAGAGTTTGAAGGATAATATCAATCAAATATCTTTATTTATTTGTTAATTTATGTGCATTTTCGTCATTTTCAACTTGTGTACGGGTCTGTACAACTGGATTTTTCTCTAATATGATCTGAATCTATTGTAGAATGGTTTGAGGTTTGATTATAATCCATTATCATGGAATTCTATTAAGTTCCAAGAAACTTAGAAGTAGATTTCTCAAACAGGTCTGAACTTACTCATAAAAGGGTTTTAGTGTAATATGTTGAAATAGGCCATTCCACCTATTGTTCAAGTTGTATCTCAATGGAATGGGCCTGATTTAAGTAGGATAGGGAGTAGGAATAAGAAAATAACATTGGTAAAGGCATTGGAAGAGATTACTAATGTTTCCCATGTTGAAAATTTAGAATTTAGACCTTAAAAGCAAGCCTAGAAGAGGTGAAAAGAAGAAATTGCTTGAGAATAAATTAGAATAGGTTGGAAATAGAGTGAGGTTGTTAATTTTGATGTGTTCAAAAGGTCTACAAGTATAGGGGAGGTCGAAATTATGTTATTCCATGATTCCCTAGTTGGGAAAAGAGGGGTTTTCAATGAAAAAGAGAGGTTTGAGGGAGTAAAAGTGGGTAAAGTCAGGGGCAACATAATTTGGTGGTCAATTAAGTTCGTGCAGGAAGAATGAAGAGTTTTGGAAGAGGTTTTGAGGTTGTATGAGGTTTGGGTTCAGGTTTGGGGTTTAGTTCACTGATTTAGCAAAAAACAATTTGGAGGGGGTTTGGTTCGTTAGTACAAAAAATGTGTAAAAACAATATATATATATATATATATATATATATATATATATATATATGTAGCCTAGAAGCATGAATTAGGATTAGAATATCACATAACATCATATAAACAACAAAACCACATCATTGGAACTTGAATTTTGGTAGCTTGATATACACAACCTATTGATGCCATGGTTTAATTTCTATGATTTTGAAAAAAAGAAGCCAAATGAGTAGAGTTATCAACATTCTTCAAAAATAATAAGATTTTTTTTAGTAAACTAGCCATTTTGATTTCTTCTTGCAGTCTCAAAACATTATTTTGTATCATTGTTACAATTTTCTTAAGAGTGGTAACTTAATATAGCTCCACAATACAAAATATGGTTTACCTGTGTAGTGTAATAGTGGCATAAACATATTTTTCTTTGAAAGAACCAAAGGGTGACTACATAATTCAAGTGTATAAACACATATCTTTTTGTAATATCAAGGATACATTTTGAAATCTTTTTATGAATCATTTCAGGTAATATCAATTGAAAACGTGTTTTTTCTTTTACATAAAGTTGTTTAGCATCAATCAATTAATATTCAAGACAAACCATGAAGGATAACAATGATCAATGCTAGGGATAACCAATTAATAAGTATACATGTGAATAATTCAAGCATGTACATGTGAATAAGGGAAGCACAAGTACTCAAAAACACATAAGCCTTGAAGTATACACAAATTAATACAAAGTATATGCATGAATACAAGGTATACACATGAAAACACGTAAGTCACAAAGTATGCATTGGAACACACATAAGTCACAAAGTATACATGTAAGTTGTAAAGTATACACTTGAATACACGTAACTCATATCTATTGAACCATGAATTTAGAATGAAAATATGGACACCATCGATAAAAAAAATATTTGTATTAACCAAATATTCATATAGGCATACATCAACATATATCGATGTAAGTATGAAATATAGGTACAAAACAGCCATATAGGCTTACAAGAATTCCATATAGGCATACAATGTCAAATATATCCAATACAAAATATGTACAAAAATACCATGTAGGCATACAACAAAGGGCTATGGAATCAAAATTCATTGCTCTCCATGCCCTCAAAATAAACTATTTCTCTTTGCTTGTCGATCGGATAGCGATACATATGTCACTCATTTATGTTGTGCTCGAGGAGTGCTCCTACTTTTCCTAGTGTTTAGTTCTTGGTGAATTTTTATCTATTAAAATAAGAATTAAAGATATTAATATATAGAAATTACATTATAAAAAATTATATATTTAACAAAATAATCACTTACCGCCATGTGATGATCACTCTCCACGAGGGAAATATTTGCATGCCCAAGCTAAGGCGTGCTAAAGCCCTGTATAAACCATCCAAATAGAAATTAAACCACGAATCAATAATGGTTTTCTTTTTCAGTAACTAATTTCTATAACAATGAATGTAAATTCAAATTTAGTAATGTGCCTCATACCTCCCCTGTCAGAGCCATTGAGAATTCTATAGAAAATGAAACATCGATCTCCATTGCCCCCGTCACATTCGAATGTGTCTCCACTTGCAACAATTAAAAATAAAACAACAAATTATTCAATCACAAAAACTACAATAGTGATCCACGTCATGACTTATAATGTATGAGATAATAAATAAAATTTTGAGTACTTATTAAACAATATATATTTATGACTATCATGCTTACTATTTTCCCTATCCATATATTGTTCGAAAGCACGTGTTTTTAGGATTTTACCCATAGTAGCAAGTTGGTGAACCATTTGATAAAATGCTTTCGTAGACATTTATGATAATTGTGGTGGCATAGAGAAGGCAGTGAATTGTTTGAAAAATGCCTCAAAGAAATGGGGTCTCGTGGTGATGGAATGCCATTACAAACAAATGCACATCATGGCATTCCATCACCATAAGACCGCATTTCTTACAGGATTTTTTTTAGACATTTCATTGCCTTCTCTATGGTATTATTTCTTACTATTATACTTTGATAGAGATTTTTCTAAGCATCCATAGTTTGTCGGAAAGCACCTATTTTAGGCTTTTAGCCATAGCAGCAAAGAAGTGAGTAGTTTGATCAAATGCTTTGGTACACATGTATGGAAAATTTGGTATCATAGAAAATGTGGTGATTTGATTGAATAAATTTTGTCTCATGGTGATGGAATGTCATTACACCACCATGAGACTGCATTTCTTCGAGGCATTTTTTCAACCTACTAACTGCCTTGTCTATGTTATTGCTTATTATTATTCTTCGATATATTTTTTCCAAGCATCCATAGTTTTTTGGAAAGAACCTTTTTAAATATTTTAGCCATAGAAATGAGTAAATTAATTGTTTGATAAAATTCTTTGGTAGACATGTATGGAAAATGTGGTAGCATAGAAAAGGCGGTGAGCTGTTTGAAAAAGTAACGCAGGTGCACCTTTACAAGAGCATGCCTCCATGAGGAAAATTTAGGATTTTGAGGTTGTATAGGTATTTTCATGATGTAATAAGGCTTAAATAACCATTTTTGATTTTTTAATGGTCTTTGGTAGTCATTTTAGGCATAAATTGTAAATTTGTAGAATCTTAACAAAAGTTGTCAATCAATGTTGTAAAAATGCAAAAAGGTGCCAAGTGGAGGAATATGAAGAGTCAAGGTAGTTTTAGAGGCAATATTAGGTGCTTAGGAAGTTTAAATTATTTGGAAATTATTTAAAAGATGTGATTCATCATTGTTAGTTGTTGTTGAAGCATTTTGAAGTTGAAAACTAATAAAATATCACTATTATACTGCTATTTTTTTTTGTTTTCCTCCATCATCTGCCAGTCTATGGCTCCATACAGGTGGTAGTGCATCTATAATATGTTTTAGTTGAACTATTCAGGTGTTGGAATCAATTTAAAACTAATTTGAGCATTTCATATTGAGTTTCAAGCTTTTGGTGGCTTGATTTCTCTAGGCAGTCAAAAATTAGGGGCTAAGGGTTTGATTGCCCAAATGAACTAAAAAGTCCATTCCACCTTTTTGTAGTAACTTTTTCTTGGTGGAATGGATTGGTCTGAAGTAGGAGTAGGTGTACAAGGTAATTAATTTGTTTGGTGAAGTTTGTGTGTGACTTCTCAAAGCTGCCCTAGTGAAAAACCAGTTTTGGTGCCTTTTAAACAAGGCTAGAGTGACTGAAAAGAGGACAGGGGTTTTAAAGTGGATAGAATCCCATAAAAAACTATGAGAGAAGGTGAATTTTATGGTGTTTAGAACATTTGAAAGGTTTTAAGTGGTCAGAGAAGTGAATAAATGAGAAACCCTAGGTGAAAGAGGGTGAAAACTAGTGAAAAAGAGTGATTTGTGAAGGAAGTGTATGCAGATCTTTGGAGCAACACTATTTGAGGATGGAATAAGAATGTACAGGCATAAATAAGCCTAATTGAAGTGATTATAAGTTTGTGAGAGGTTAGTGCATAATAGTTTCAATAAGCCCTAATTGATTGCAAAGAAAGTGAGGGTTTTATGAAAAGAGGTCTAAATGAGCGAGAGGAGACTTGAAAGTTGAATAATCTAAGGTTTTCTTGGCTTTATTTTGACTTTTTGGATGTTTCAAGTGTTGGTTGTGTTCTTGGAGAGGTGTCTCTTTGAAAAAGAGGCCTAATTGTGGCCTAATTTAGCGTTAAAAACCATATTTGGGATAGTTTCTCCGAAAGAGTTGCAAGTGAGTTTTAGATATGTGAGAGCAGGCCATAATGGGTGCCTAGTTTGGAGCATAGACAAGGCAGTGAATTATTTGAAAAGATGCCTCAATAAAATGTGGTCCCATGAAATGCCATGACAAGCAAATGCAATTGGAAGCTACTCCTAGACTTATTACTTATGCTATTTGAAGTAATTGCATCACTACATATGTTAACTTTCTAAACAACTATATTGTAGTTGAAATTTTTTCATCTATCAACATCTAGTTATTAGTTATGGAATGTGAAGTAATGCTTTGAGTTTGAATGATGTGCAATGCAATGTAATCAATGATATGAATATAAACTATGCAAGTCTATTAAGTACAATTCATTAGTTAAACTCTTTATTATATTAACTATGTGAAGATTTGACTAAATCCACTATCACCAGGAGGTTTTCCATCAAAACCTCCAATATTAGCCTATTCAACATCAAAACTCGTATATTAAATACCATTCATAAAACAATGCTATTAACATGTATTAAATTTATACTTGTTTACTAGTTGTATACCCCACCAATATGTATACTACATAAATAAGTAGGTGTAGGGCCGGTGTATCCAGTATCAACATTATGACCCTACAAGTTTATAATAATCATAAAACTAAATTAGTTAATCTTTCATTTAAAAATCAAAATGTAATAAATTGAATTCAATGAACATGCTAAATTTTACCTGAGTATCAATGTCATATGCGTTATGAAAAATGTTAGCTCCCCTCTCCATCTCCATAGTTGTAGACAAATCCTACACAACAACCTCTTGAGTGTTGGTGGGTTCATATGAACAAGTCGTCCTACAAGGGACTTCCGGGGTAGAGGTGGGGGGTTGGCACAAGATAGACCTAGTGCATAGCCACATCCTACGTGGCAAGCAAGACGACCTCTGGCTAGGCCGCCTCATGATCACATCGACACTCTCCTTCACGACGAAAGGGATGACAATGTGCTCATGAGGCGACCTAGAGAGAGGTCATCTCACTTGGCATAGAGGATCCAATTGCGCACTGGGTCTATCTTGTGCAGACCCCCCACCTCTACCCTGGAATTCCCTCATATCAAAATAATTTGGGATTTTGTTCAAGATGAAATCAGTGTATATTTTATTGATGAAATACTGTGAGACTTCACAATTGTTGCATGATGGGTCATCAAAAACTATGTACCACCTATCCCAAAAATATTTCATAATCTCTTGGTGGTGGCACCAATGAATAGAAAACATATTCGCATTGAGGGAGAGATTTTCATTTGATCGTGGGTCAGTGAATAATGCACACAAATCTAATTTTGTATTTTTTCAATCTTTTACTTCTTTATATGATAATTTATCTTGGTAAAAATCCCTAGCTGCCTACCTCCTATCCTACCAACCAGATAATTATTTGTTGATTGAATCTACATTTTCTAACATATCTTGCAGTGAATTTTCCAAGGTCATTCTTTCTGCAATTGAACCATTTTGATTGTTCAACCTCTCGATTAAATCCTCAATTTTTTTTTATTCTACTCAATTTCACCCATTAAATTTTGTTGAGTGTCAGGAGGGTATTGAGGGATTGGTGGAGGAGGTTGTTGTTGTGGTTGAGGATTTTCTTGCTAAGGATTTTCTTGTTGAGGATTTTTTTCTTGCTATGGATTTTGAGGAGGGTTTCCAAGTTGATTAACATCTCCTACAATTTCAAAAAATAAATATCAAATAGAACCTAAAACTAACAAAATCAACAAAAAAAAATCATTACCTCTTTGACCTCCTCATCGACATAGAAACATCTTGGTGATGAATCAACAACCATTGATGAAGGTTTTTGTAAAAACTCTCCTCCTAGAATGCAAGTGTAGAATTCTAGGGGTTTTGGTCGTGAGCAACAAGAAAAAACAGTCACGAATGAAAATGAATTTTGACTTCTTCTTTTTTCCTTTTAACATGCCATAATGCGAGTGCGTTCTAGCATGCTCCCATTATAAGATCATGTTATAACACGCTTGTGTTATGAGCTTGTGGTGGCTGAGCCTCGGGCTTGACACACCAAGCCATAACGCGCTTGCGTTATGAGTTTTCAAAATATTTTTAAAAAGTGGCCACAAAATTGCTACCCATGTTCATGCACTCGCCCATCGCTTCATCCTAAAATCCATCTTCTTTTTGATTGTTTAATTAAATAAGCCTAATTATTTAATTAAATACCTCATTTTCACCTATTAATCTAATTGATCTAATCAGTTTAATTCACCCCCTCTCACACTGACATTTCATCTAGTTTAATTAAATAATGCAAATTATTTAATTTTAACCTTAAGTCCTCTTATTTAATTAAATAACTTAAACTATTTAATTAAATATTAGATTTGCATCCCCTTTTCATTAAATAAATAAATAATTTAATAAATATCCTCACATTCCTCATCTTGCACATTCAAATTTAGTTTTAATTAACTAAATTATTAATTTCCCTCTCATCCACTTGCATAGGGAATATTCCTATATTCTCCTATTTTCCTCAATAAAAGGTAATGATTATTCCAAAAAAAATTTGAAACAACTTTTTAAATTTGTTGCATAGTGTGTTTGTTTGCATGATTGTGAGCCTTTGATCTTTTCTTGATCCATGTGATCTTTCATTCTCATCCATTGATGAGAATCCTTGATCCATGTTTCATCCTCATGTCATTTGTGACCATTGATAGATCAAATCAATCTCATCCATTGCTTTTTCATTTGATCTCCATTAAGTCAATTATTTAATAAATATCATATAATTCCCCTAATTTGCATAATTGAAACTTTGATTTAGTTATCAAATTACTAATTAAATCTAATTCCTTCCACTTGCAAGGGAATATTCCTCCTTTGAACATTCCTCCAAAAGGAATTTTCCTTCCCATTTGCATTGTTTAATTTGGTTTTAATTAACTAAATATCTAATTTTTCTCACCCATGAGAATATCCTAAAGAATATTCTCTCTCACTCATTTGAAAAAGGAATATTATTTTTTATAACAAACTTACAAGACTTCTTGTGCAAGTTAAAAGTGTGTTTGTTTGAAAGAATATGATATTTTGATTCTTTACTTGATCCATGTGATCATTGATTCTCATCCATTGATGACAATCCATGATCCATGTTTAATTCTTCCTTCCTTTTTGACCATTAATTGACCATTTTAATCTCAACCCTCCCTTTCTCATTTGTCCTCCTATAAATAGGTCACTATTTGGAGAAAAATCGATCCATCTTTTAAGAGAAAACTTATGTTGTTAAAATCACTTTCACTTGCACTCATATTTAGCACTTATTTAACATCCTTTTAGCTTAATTTACTTGCATCATTAGTTTAAATAATCCATTAATGGCTTCCATGATAACATAGGTGCATACATTTAGCATATTTTGTAACTATGGTTTTAATATTTTGAAGCATGCATATGTTTAGAGTAGATTTGCATACACCCATATTGATCATCTGAGCATTCATCATGTTATTTTAGCATTTAAATCATGTTTTATCAAACAGTTTTCATCGGTTTTGTCGATTCTCTTTAATAGAATTGATCGAAACAAGCTCATTATCCAAGGGATTGGGAAAGGGTCACCATTCCACATCAATGCGACACCACTCCCCCAATAGGATAAGTTTCAATGGATTAAAAAAGGTTTTTTTGAATCTTTCATGATTTAATATGTTAGTTTTAATGGATTTTAGTTTAGTTTGTATTGGATGATCTTATTGAGACTGGTATATAGTGGATTAAATATGCCTCGAATTTGTATGGATTAGATGTAGTTAACCTATGCCATGTCATCAACCACAATCAATAACATTATTTGTTGCTCATTTTCATGTGGTAGTTGTAGTATCATAGCATATTCACTACAATTCATGAGGGTATAAACTTGGATTTATGCAATAATATCTTCCTTTCACTAGGAACATCATACCATCATCCATTTTCAGCTCACCTTTTCTCCTTAGGGGGAAAAGGGTTAGGTAGCTTTGTCCTAGTATGGCACTTTCCATTGTCTCTTTTGGCTAGTTGTCCACCTTCCATGTATATATAAGAGCAAGCTTGGGATGGGGACTCATGGCTTAAGTTGGCTCAAATCTGACGTACTTTTCATTCTATGTTATCTTTAGCATTGTATTTTAGGGGAAACCCCTCTTCATGATGTAGCTTCATTTGGAAACATATGACATGGCATATGGATTTCCAAGTAAGTTCTCATGTCTTCTTTATTGTTAGCATTGATTTTTTTTACTTTAAAGTAATTTCTCACAACATTGGGTTTAGCAATTTCTTTAAAGTGGGGGCATACATTGGCATTATCATTTTGAAAATTTTGACTACATCTTCTGTTGTCTTATCCTATTTTCATTTTTTTCATAAGTGTTTAGAATAACAAAACTTTTTAACCTTGGGAAGCTCAAAGTTTTTTTTTTTTTTTGTGGTACCTTATTGAGTTGTCAAAGGGATAGCTTTGGTAGGGTTAGTATAGTGGGATCCTACATATTTGGCATGACTTTCTCCCTAAGCCACTTTCTGGGGACTCACCTAGTGGACAACTTGAGGTTACATTAGCCTAGAGTGAGTGTGCATTGTTGTTTTCATAGTGGACAACCAGGTTTCTGCTTGTGAACATTTTTGGACAAACAACCAAGGCGTGATCCACATCATGTTTGAAAGTTGAGGCTCGATCCACCCTTTTTTATTTTATTTTGTTTTTCTATTTCTTTTAGTCTTTGAAATTGTATGTTTGTGTATCTTGTCTTGCTACTTCATATCATAAACATTGTGTGTGTCATTTTGTGCTTATGTTAGTTTGACATAGGATCTTAGATCCTGGGGTCTTGACCACCTCTTTGATCTTTTTCATTCTATCCCATCAACATTTGTGCACTTGAACCCATCTTGATGCATATTTTTCTACTTTAGTGTGAGTTTGCACTTGTGCTCACCCTCTCACTAAAGTGGAGGCTAAATTTAGTATAGAAAATGGTATCCCTTTACATTTTCACACTTATTTGGGCCATCTTAATTAAAATGAACTTAATAATACCTTATT
The DNA here is from genome assembly GCA_007115665.2 of Sequoiadendron giganteum. Taxonomy (NCBI): domain Eukaryota; kingdom Viridiplantae; phylum Streptophyta; class Pinopsida; order Cupressales; family Cupressaceae; genus Sequoiadendron; species Sequoiadendron giganteum. The sequence goes on from CM021109.1 coordinate 536,783,413, forward strand.
TTAGTGTTGTAAAATATATTTATTTACACTTTCACGCTTATTTAGGGCTCCTTTAATTAATTGAGCTTAATTTTTCCTTAATTGGACCTTTAATGCATTTTTCAAGCCTATTTAATCATATTTTCTAAAGAGGAAACCCGAAATTCATTAATTCCTTAACATAACACTTATCATTGAGCAATGTGTGTCCTAGGTTTTGGGTCCTCCCTTAGACCTAGGACCTAAATTTAAATTATGTTTTTGGTGGTATTTCAATGACTTCAAATCTATATTCAAATTTTGGCTTGTGATATTTGAATTTTGAGAAATTAAGGATAAATTTCTATAAATACAAGGTTATTTTATCAAATTAATATTAGATTGCAATAGAGCAATTGAGAGAAATTTCACAAGATTCAATTGTCAAGATAATTCAAGAGAAAAAAATTTCATCATTTGTTGCAAAAATTCAAGATCCAATTGTCATGTCAAAGTATTTTGCAATCATGCATGTTTTTAGAGCTAGCATTCTGATGTAGGTTTCAATTATTCAAGTCAAATATTCATAAGGGTAAATTTTTCAAGAAGAGTTATTATGTTGAAAAAGATAATGGTTTTTTTGATGATGAGGAATCATATTACCCAAATGAACGAAGTGATGAATGATTATTCATGGCTTTATATGCTGGAAATAATTCTACTAATCTTGAAAGATTTATGAACAAAAGTACTCCAAAAATAGTTCACAACATTGAAGGAACTATGTTGGTTGCTTTTCATGCTAGAGAGGAGAAGAATTACTGGATCACTAATAGTGGATGCTCAAATCATATGACGAGCGATAAGAGTAAGTTTATTAAGCTTGAAAATTATGATGGTGGTCTTGTTAAGTTTGGTGATGATGCATCTGCTAAGATTTATGTAAAAGGTTCAATTAGTTTTGATGACAAGCATAAAATATATGTTCTTTATGTCAAGGGTCTCTAGAATAATCTTCTAAGTGTAGGAAAATAATGTAGCAGAGGATATAATCTTGTGTTTTAGGATGGTGATTGTGAAATCAGAAAAGGAAGCTTTGGTACTCTAGTTGTTGTTGGAACAAGGATAGAAGGTAATTTTTATCAACTCAAAGGTAGTGGTGCAAAGTGTTTTATGGCTCAAATTAATGAAATTTGGCTATGTAATAGAAAAATGGGTTGCATTAAATTTTGATAGTATAAAGAAGATCTACTCATTTTGTGAGATATTTTCCAAAGATTACAAATTATTTCAATGCAATTTGCAAAGAATGTCAAATTGGAAAACAAACAAAGAAGAGGTTCAAGACAAAGGAATATTATACCATAGGTCCTTTGGAGTTAGTACATATAGATCTATATGGACCTACTAGAATAATAATCTCATATGGTGACATGTATTTCTTGCTATTGATTAATGAGTATTCTAGAGTGGCTTGGATTACATTTCTCAAAGAAAAATTAGAAGCTCTAGATAAGTTTAAAGTGTTTAAGGCTAAGGTAGAAATGAGTTGAATATGAAAATCAAATTATTGAGATTTGATAGAGTTGGTGAGTTTACTTCAAATGAGTTTAATAGTTTTTGTGAAGATCGTGGAATAAAAACAAATTTATCATCCCCTAGAACTACTCAGTAGAATGGAGAGTTGTGGAGAGGAAAAATATAAAAGTTCAAGAAGAATCTAGGACAATAATTAAGGAATCCAATCTTCTAGATATAAATTGGAGAGAACAAATTCATATTGTAGTCTACATTCTTAATAGAGGTCAAGAAAGAGTGAATATTTCAAATAATTTCTATGAGTTATGGTATGGTAAACCTCCTACTGTGAATATTTCAAAGTTTTTGGAAGAAAATGTTATATCAAAAGAGATCAAGAGAAATTTGGAAAGTTTTATGGAAGATCTGATGAAGGAATCTTCCTTGGATACTCTACAAGAAGCAAGGCTTACCAATTCTACAACAAAAGGTTGAAGAATATTGTTGAAAGTGTAATTATTAAAGTGGATGATGAACCACATAAAATTTTAGTGTTGATAGAAGGATATGAATCTAATGAATCCCCTTGCAATGAAGAATAAAAGGCTAAAGATAAAGGAAAAGAGTTGATAGTTGAAGAAGAAGATTCTCTTAAAAATAATCCTAAGACTCCTATGTATAAGTTGTGAAATCCAACTTCACAGACCTCGAAGATCACCTACATGCAAATAACCTGTCACAAAAAGAAGAGATGGAGACAAAAAAGAAAGGGTGCTCTAAAAGCTAAAAAATGTTGTAATTAGAGAGATAGAGTAAAATAAAATGATCAATCCTTATAAAAGGAGATTGTGCAACCCTAAAAGTAACCGTAATAGGTAGACATTTAATAATTAATATAATTATTAAATGTCACAATATGCAAACTAAAGTGAAATCTTAAGAGAGGAATAAAGGTAACTTAATTAACATAATTAAGTTAAAACATTTACTCTAACACCCCCCCTTAAGATGAGCAAGAGTGAAACTACAAACATGTGCAAGAAATAAAAAGTAATTACAATGCATGAAATTAAACATGAGTCCTGACAACTAGTCTTGATCAAGTACCCATTTACAAATGCAATGCAAACTAAAGAAAACAGGGTAAAGGAGAAAACCCAGTGGGAACAAAACTCCTCCCCAAAATAGAATGCAATGCACTAATGAAAGAAGGATAGGAGGTGGATTACATGATACCCCCTATAGACAAATTCTATCATATTAGTACATATACAATGGTCTCCATAGGAGAGATAGAAAGAGACAAGAAGGGGCCCCCACAATGAAGAAACTCCTATCACAATGGTAGATGCTTGATGTAGAATCCAAAAGGAGATCCTGAAGTAGAAAATGATATTCCTCCCCTTGGGAAGAAATGGATCCAAAGGATGATGTCGAAGAAACCCCATGAAGATTGATGAGCCAATCTGTGTCAAGATGTGTACCATGATCGGATGTTGAAGAATCTCTCTGTTTGAACTGAAACAAATGATGCCAAATCCAAACTGATGTGGATAATCTTGAAATGCAACCACGAAATGCACTGATAAATGTTGGTATACAGTGATAACCTGAATTTCAAGGTAGAGGAGATGAATTTCCTCAAAATAATCCTCCAAATCTATAATAGAGGACTCCACAAACAAGAAATATATGTTTGTAACATAAGAATCCAAAGTAGCTATGTCTAGAAGATATATGATACCCTGTTGCACTAAATTAGGAACAACAAGAGATTTTGATGAAGTCTCAATATGAAGAGTAGGAACTGTGAGACAAGCCTCTGATCCATCAAAATATGTAAGGGTGTCTAAATACTCAAGCTCCTCTAAAGTATCATGATCAAAGGGTGTATTCTCTCTCCAAGCAATGGGTAAGAGACAATGTGAAGTAGGATCCTTTAGGAATGGAGAGAGATTGGGGTCTCCATATATCTCCCAAAGATGTGTCCAAAGTGGGTGAGGACAATCAATGTCCGATATAGCCCACATAGTGTCATGATCAACACGAGACAATATAAGTCCTACTATGTGATCTCTAATGATATCCCAAACTAATTTTCCCTCTGAAGTGGTTGGTTTAGGTATGAGATCATACAAATAAGGAAAAATATTAAACCACCTACAATGTGTAAGGATTCCCTTTGCCCATGACTCATAATTACCTTGTTCCAAAATTACAACTGAAGGGTGAGTAGAAAAACTCATGATAGTCACTCAAAATAAAAAAATCAAATATTGAAACTCTCAACAACTATAAATCATATCAACATAACTCATCCAATGCAAACATGTCCCATATAGGTGTCAAAATGTCCAAGTAATTATGCAAAGTGTAAAAACACACAAAGCTGAATAAAATTTACCTAGTAAATTATCTGATGAAATAGACTATAGATCTAGAAAGAGCACTAAAGCACCTTTCCAATGCCTATTTGTTTGCACAAAACGGACTCCAGATGCAAAAGTTATGTCTCCCAGAGTGAAAAACACAAGTTCTAACTTTGACTAGCAAAAATGGCAAAAAAATGGAAAAATCAAAAGAAAAAAAATACCTCCACCATCAAAACGGGCACAGAACAAGCTTTCTGACACCTATTTTCATTCAAAAATTTGAGCAAAAAATTTCAAGTTATAGCCGATTTATTGAAGATAGGTCAAAAGGCACTTGCAAGGGTCTATAAGCCCTCAGGGGCTAGAGTCTTCGGCCCCTGGTCACGTGGACAACTAGGGGGCTAGTGGTTGGGTGCTAGGTGATCAGCCCTTGGTCCTTCATATGACCGATGGTTATGTTGAGGGGCCCAAGACTGGGTGGTGGTCACTAATGTGACCTAGTGGCTGGGGAGGTAAGCCCCCTAGGAGCTACATAAACAACTGACAATAGGATGGTGGCTCCGCTCGGCACAGTGGTGCTCGAGTGGCTTCTTGATTGTCATTGGGTGGTCACTCGACAACACCCAAGTTTAAAATGGGAGGCGTAGGTTTTAAATAAAAAAACCTTAAAACAATTTGTGTGTTGGGGAGGTCGCACGACCTCCTTGACAAAAACAATTTTCCTCAGAAACCAACAGCTCCAAAATCGACGATTTGATAGGCATTCCTAAGGTTTTGGGCCATTGCGAATACGATGGTGACCTCCATTTGATCCCAAAGTGTCCCACAAAATTGGCTACCCCTAGATCTTCCAAAAAAGATGCCTGTGGAAACCCTTGCACTTGAAACTTATTGAAAGGCCATATCTTTAGAAAACGAACAAGTAGCTATAGGTTTGGAGCTCTGATACCATGTAGAAGTTGTGAAATTGAACTTCACAAACCTCGAAGATCAACTGCATGCAAATAACCTGTCATAGAAAGAAGAGATGGAGACAAAAAAGAAAGAGTGCTCTGAAAGCTAAAAAATGTATTAATCAGAGAGAGTAAAATACAATGACCAATCCTTATAAAGGAGATTGTGCAACCCTAAAATTAACCCTAATAGGTAGACATTTAATAATTAATATAATTATTAAATGTCACAATATGCAAACTGAAGTGAAATCTTAAGAGAGGAATAAAGGTAACTTAATTAACATAATTAAGTTAAAACCTTTACTCTAACATTTTAAGTATGTGCAAAAGAATCATTTAGAATATCAAATCATTGGAGATAAGAGAAAATGTGTGCTAACAAGAAGAACAATTTCTATGATAGAGGAACATGTAAATTTTTGTCTACTTTCTAGGGTGGAACCTAAAATAGTGATTAAGGCATGCAAAGATAAAAATTGGATCAAAGTAATGAAGAGTTAGAAGAGGTAGAGAATAATCTCACTTGTGAATTGGTCCCAAGATCAGCAAAAAAAATGTGATTAGTACTAAGTGGGTGTTCTGAAACAAGGTGAATGAAGATGGAAAAGTTGTCAGGATTAAAGCTAGACTTGTGTGTAAGGGTTAAATCATAGGTTGAAGGTATAGATTTTTGAGGAAAAAAATTATTCGGTAACAAGGATGGAAAGGATGTTTTTTACTTTTGCATCACATAAATATTTTAAATTTTATCAGATGGATGTGAAGTCTTCATTCTTGAATGGTGAATTGGAAGAAGAGGTATACATTGAACAACTAGAATGTTTTTAGTTGTCAAACAATGTAAACATGCTCTGTAGATTGAAGAAAGAATTGTATGGACCAAAAAAAGCTCCTAGAGCTTGGTATAGAAGGTTAGATAGATATTTTTTGCAGCAAGGATTCAAAAAAGGTAATACAATTAGTAATTTGTATTTCAAATTTGAAGGAGAACAAATATTGATTGTGGTAGAGTATGTTGATGACTTAATCTTTGGAAGAAATGAAGGTATGTTCAAGAAGTTTGTATAAGAGATGCAAAAAGAGTTTGAGATGTCAATGTGTGGGGAGATGAATTTCTTCCTTAGGCTACAAATCAGTCAATCAAAGAAAGGTATATTCATTTCTTAGTCAAAGCATGTTAAGGAAATTTTCAAGAAGTTTGGAATGAATGATTCTAAACTAGTATGTACTCCTATGGTTACTAGTTTTAAGTTGAGAAAGAATGATGAATATCCTAAGATAGATTAGATAATTTACAAATCAACGATTGGTGGACTATTATACCTTACTACTAGACCAGATATCATGCATTTATTTTGTCTTGTGGATAGATTTCAAGAAGATCCCAAAGAATCTCATGTTGCGATAGTGAAGAGGATATTTAGATACTTGAAGGACACTCTAGATTATGGTTTATGGTATCCTAAGGATACTAAATTCTCTTTGAGTGTATACATAGATTTAGATTGGGTTGGATGTCAGTTGACATGAAAAGTACAAGTGGTGGTGCTTTCTTTCTTGAAAGTAGGTTAGTTTCAAGGTTGAGTAAGAATCAAGATTCAATTTCATTATCTACTACAAAAGCGGAACATATTACAATAACATCATGTTGTACGCAGGTATTATGGATGAATCAAAAATTGAAGGATATCAGAGTTTCATATGATGAACCTATTCCCATCTTATCTGACAATACAAGAGCAATCAATATTTTAAAGAATCTGATAATGCATTCAAGAACAAAACATATCTTAATATGGTCTCACTTCTTGAGAGAGAAATTTGCAAACAATTAAGTAAAGTTGGAGTATGCATTTACTAAGCATCAAGTTGCAAATATTTTCATGAAGGCTCTTCCAAAAGATACTTTTGAGTATCTCTGGGAGAAGTTAGGGGTTATTGTCCCTCCTTTAAATTAGATTTATAAGTAAGTGCATTTGTTTGAGAAGAACTTCAAGGTATATTCTTGGTCCTAGACTAATGTTGAAGGCTACCTCTTAGGGGGAGTAGGTAGTAGTTATTGGTTGGAGTAGTAAGATGGAGCATATTTTGTGCTCCTAAGGGGGAGTGTAAAGAAAAGTGAGTATAGTGGAGAGAAAAAGACTTGTTTTTTGGTGTTTTCCTTTAAATTTTTGTTAAAGGAAGTAAGAGTACAAATTTTGTATGCATGTGCAGATGAGTAAAGAGTAGTGAAAAGAGGAGAAGTTGATCAATAGATATCACCCTTTGTAAGTTTGTCAAAAGGGGAGAGCTAAAATGATATGGAGTTTCTGGAAAGAGGAATTTTGTGATGTCTATGGCCCTTTTGAATTGATATCAAAGGGGGAGAGACTTAGAGTGGTTGAAAAACAAAGAAGAAAACCATGAAGAGAGAATCTAAAAAACATGGAGAGGGAGAGATAGAGACAGAGTTGGTGCAGCATATGGGAGAGTGTTGTCTAAGAAAAAAATAAACAATGGGGGAGAGTGATCTACAAATCCAGTGTTTCTGATGTTTCAAGTGAAGGAGTCTTTAAAGAGAAAGTGTAAATAGTAAGAGTTGTCCTGGTCAAGGGGAGTGTTGCTTGTTGAAGAATTGTTGTTGGTTGCTTTTGTTGTTGATGTTTTTTCAGAAAGTAGGTGTTGCCATTAATGACAAAGGGGGATATTGTTGAAAGCTTGAGTTGTTTGTGGGTTGTTTGGGTGTTTTCATTGATGTCAATCACTAGTGTCAACTCCTAGAATTGAAGTTATTAGAAGCCTAGAGTTGTTGGTACTGATGTCAACATAATGTTGTTGGTGTTGTTATTGATATTTTACTTCAATATAGTTGTAGAAGTTGTTGGAAGCCTGACTTGTGTGAATTTATAAATATTGTTGGATGTGTTGTTGGTTGATGAGAAATGTTTAAAATTCTATAGATGTGCTACATATATATTAGTATTATTTCTAATGAAGTTGGTTCACTTGGTTTCCAAGTGCTTTTGAGAAAAAATGATTAAAAGGGAGTACAATGTGACATAGTGATGTTTAGTGTCTTTATTTGCATTTCTCCATGGTTGAAGACATGCTCTTGTGGTTTGGACATGATGATAAGAGGTTTTCAGACCTGTGTCATATATAATTTTAGGTTTTGGATCGTACTTTAGTGACAGATGTGTTTGATAGTATGTTTGTCTGATGAAATAGGGTATCTAGGAGAAATGAGATTGCTCCACATTTCACTACACTAAAGGTTATGGTGTTGTGGATCTGGGATTGTGCTTATGTTACACCTCATCTCTTAGTTATCGGGTTACTTTTACCTTGTAAGTAAATATGATGATATTTTTTTATTGAAACTTTAATATGTTCAATAGGAGAATGAAATATTGAAATATGCATTAAGATGTTATTTCTTTTGAAGAAATGATTATGTTTTATACTAATGGAAAATGTGAGGAATGAATATGTATGATAATGTGAATGCTTTGATGATGCAAATGATTTATGACGCTAATGGATTTCATATGAATGACTAACTATTGTTAAGATGCACTAAGTTGAATGCAGGAATAGGTTCAAACCTCTAGAAGAGAGGGGAAGTATCACTCAAGAGAAGAACTTGGTCTGGTAACCTTTAATTCAGCATTGCTAAGCATACACACACTCACACCCTAGCTGGTCAAGTAGAGCCGAGTTAGTTTATAAATTGGGTAAGTAAACCCTTGTTTATATAATTTTGGAATGGTTTGAATTCATTGTCTTTGATTGGTTTTTAGTCTTTGTTTTCCTTTGGTTTGCTAGGAAGATGGGGTTGGTGTTTATGACTCCCTTGAGATAGTCTTGTCCATTTGAGTTGTGATGCTAAATACTTTTTGTTAAGTCATGTTATTTGAATGATTATGATTGAGTACCTATGTGAGAGTGGGTACATATATTAAATATACATGTATATATGAACCATCAATGACACATATATGAGATATAATTGGTGATTAATTGGTCATCGTATATATATGTATATATTTAATATAGGTATAAATATATGTGAATACGGTGATACATATATGTGTCAACATATTGAAATATGTTAATGCATGTATTTACATGTATATACATATATATACATTAATATAAATATATATGTATATATGTATGTGTATCTAATATATACACATAAACATTAATGCTCATTTGTATATATAAATATATATAATAATGTGAAGCATTATATACTATATGAATATATATATAATATTTATATTTTAAATAAACATATATAAATATTATTACAAAAGAATCAAATATAAGCCAACAATGAATCAATGAAAGTGCTCAAGCCAAAATTACCATGTAAGTGAAATGGAAAGCCAACATGTGATAGAATAAGTCTTAAACCTTTGTATTCTACACACAAATTAGTTGCATCAACCATTTAAGTATGAGAATGGCTTTAATGCTAATAAAAATACATCGTTTCCATATAGGATATAATCACCAAAGTGTAAAGTTCCTAGCATTAAGAATAGCACAATATTGTATTGTTGTCATATAAGAAGTAATGACCAAAATAGAGGCAAAAAATATAGCATATGAATGCAGATATAAGCCAAGTTTTAAAGCAGGGACCCCAATGCTTTGAGAATAAGTCAAATGTTGCATGGGAGATAAAGGTGTGAGGAAATAATTAAGGATTTAAAATAATGCTTAAAATAAATATATGAAAAAGTCATCAAAGACTAAGAATCAACACATGAGTGAGGAGTAAGTGCAATGCTATGATAAACCAAATAAAAGTCTGACACTCAGCAATGTGATAACCATGAGATTTAGTCAAAGTAAACTTGGCATAAATATGGGAAGGATTTCAATTTAGGAAACTTGCTATTGAGATTGCTATTCATTTGACTCGGTAAAAAATTCTTGTTGTATCTTGTAACAAATAGACTCAATCATTTGAAAGGTGAGGACTGTTATGTGTTGTAAACTTGGAAGTTAGTTTGATGAGTTGTTTCATGAGGATAGAAAGGTGGGAAAAGTATTAGCTTGTTTGTATACTTTGGTTTCTCACATTTTAGTATATATAGAGGTGCTCATTCTACCATTTACAACACTTCTCATTTTGATTACTATGTTGTTATTCTTCTATAATTTCTCTACTAGTGAGTTTCTTTTCTATTTTTCATGTGTGATCATTGAGAGAATTGGTGAGAGGTTAGAGTGGTAAATGAGTTGATTTTAGAGGAAGTAGCAAGCAGGCTTGAGGTATTGAGCTAGGAAGGGATACTAATCAATTGTATATTTTATATAGGCATACTAGTTTCTATACCTTTGTCATTTATGTTGATAGTTATGATTACTACATTGGAAAAGAATGGTTTAGAGTATGTTGAGATTCTTGTTTATTCTTCCATGTTTCATGGTTGATTATTATGTTGATGAAACCTTTCATTTTGACATATATTTATATAGATATGTGTGTGCAATATATATGGGAATTTGTATGAATGTGAAGTATTGATACTATATCTAGTCATCAACACTATAAGTAGTTTTTCTATACTAGACATATCATCATCAATAGGAAGTGACATCAAGCAAACCTTATTGATAATATATACTTCATTGATCACTTGATTGTTACTTTACCTTCGAATGAAATCCTAGGTTGAGAATAACCTACTAGGTTGGGATATTTGATTGATTATTGATTAAAACCTTGCATTGAGATTAACCTATTTGGTTGGGTTATTTATTTGATCATTGATTAAATCAAATAGATTGGGATTAACCCATGTGAATTGGTTGATCATTTTATTGTTGTTTATATCTTTGATTGAGGTCATTTATTGTTGAATCTTATAATTTTGATTGAGGACATTTATTGAAGAGAGTATACTTTTGATGGGATTCACTTATTGTTAAGATATACTCTTGAATGGTGATAGAAACCTAGGTTGAAAAACCCCTCACTTTATCAATTCAAATTTTTTCAAATCACCTTTTTACTGACAAACTTCATATTGGCTTATTTGCCACTTTCTCTCCTAGACACCCTTGTAGGTCTGTAGACCTTGATTCTTGAATATAACTCACAAATTTCCTCAAAAACCTCTACAAAGTAACCATCATTTTAGACACCCACTTCAGTCTTCTTCAACATACATCAACCTCACATAGAACTCTTTTGGAGCAACTTTCACAAAAGCTTGAAATAATGTTGTCCAAGACCCCAATTAGGTCAATTTTACAAAGGAGGTGTGCTTTAAATTTATCTTTCACCAAAAAACCAATTGGGAAAGACTCACTAACCTTTGAAATCACCAAAACCACAACTCTTAGGGCAAGATAGGCCCTATAACACTCCAAACCAAAAAACCCTCTCTTTTCATAATATACCCTAGGGCTTATTGAAAAACCAATTTCCAATCCCTACCAGACTTTATCACCGAATCAAAAACCCTTGAATAAGCTTGCAAATGCTTAAAAGATCAAGAAATATCACTTCCCTCAAAGATTTCATCAAACCCTAGTCAAAACCCACCATTTTCATGCTCCTTTTCTCTCAAATTCATCAAGGACAACAACCCAAACTTCACTAACCCTTTCTCCCTACACAAAACATTCACCCTAACATCTAGACCTATTCAATGGGACCCAATTCACCAGTCATGGGTCGTACAATTAGTGAAATGGTCCCTTAAAACATGATTTTGTGTTACAAACACTTAAACAGGGTATACAGACCAACTTTATGAAATCATATAATAAAACTCTTTAAATTCAACGAGAAATGTTCCAAATAAATTCAAATCAAATATATTTCATTCCTCCACAATACTTTACCACCTTTAAAGTATGAAACTCCTGTACGCACTTGTACAGATCAATGAAACATAAAATTTCTGGAAAATACACAAAAACAAGGGCTTTTCAATTACTTCTCTTCTCAAAAGTACATTCCAATATCTCTCTTTGAGTTCACAAGCTTTTTAAAAGATTTTCCCCCTAAATTCAACAGTTACAACTACTTTTTAAACCCAACTGACTGTCGGGCTTCCTCTATACAACTTTTTGCATTGTAAATTTTCCAACATTAGCATTTTTTTACAATTTTGACACGACCGGCCCCCAAACTTACTCTAACCCCCTAGGACACTTTAAATTGTCTAAATAGACCTTATTCATCCCAAAAACATGACTCAAAACAAGAAAATGAAAATTTTCCCACCTTGACAACTTTTCATGAGACAATTATAGCAAAACCATTAAAATGGATTGGTGCTCCTACACCATACACACCACCTAAAAATATTCCAAGTCTCTATAAATTGGTCTTCAATTGTTCCACCTTTGAAAAATCCTTCTCTTTGACCTACAAAAGATACCTTGACTGGAAAATTCAAAAAACTTGCTTCATGCTTCCCATCCTTGAGTTCATGGCCAACTTGATATGGCTTCTCTTGCTGGGTTGAACATCCCCTAACTTCTCTTCCTATTGTGACTGATATTGGACATGCATCAACCGCCCTCTGCCTTGTCCAAGCAATATACCTACCTTCATGTCTTTGTCCTTTCCTTTCCATTTGTCCCAATCCATTGTTGTCCTTGAATTTTTGCTTCAAACTCATTTTCCTCATAGCCCTTTCATTCTCAGACCTACATACCTTTGTATTCTCCATATTAAGAGCCTTTTTCCTAACAATTTTTTATTGCCCTAAAATTTTAGCAACCACTATAGGAAATACCACTGCCACCCCCAACTAGTATTTCTTCAACCTTCTTAGACTCATTGTTTGTCTTTTCAAGGGATTCACCCTTAATATTCTTTGCCTCAAACTTAAACACCCGTCTCACACCTTCCTTGTTACCTTAAGTCACTGTATTAGCCTGCAAATTTACTATCTTCAGATCTCCATCCCTTAGATTGATTTCAAAATCTTTACTCTTATCTTCTCCAACCTTCACATACTCTTTCTGCCCATCATAATCACCTTTGTTTCCCTTGTTTTCTCCTTATCTTCTTCTTGTAATGGATGCAAAGTAAACGAGTTCCCTTCATGCACAATCTGGTATGTATTATCCCATCCATCATACACATCACATTTATAAAATTTTCATGGTCATCCAAGCCAAAAATCGCAACATTGCATTGGTAGAACATCACAGAGTACCCTATCTTTGTATCCTCCAATCTGAAATTCAACTAAAGCCTTCTCATTGACTAGGAGTGACTGACCATCATTTAACCATGACACCTTATAGGGTGCTTTATGAGGAAATTTTACCAAACTCAGCTTATCTACCATTTCCTTTGATACCATATTATCAGTGGAGCCCGAATCAATTACTAACTTGCATACCTTACCTTTGCTCTTGCATGTGGTCTTGAAAAGACTTCTTCTTTTTGTTGGTTCTTTCTCCTTGGAGGCCTTCAAGAGTTGTATTTTCAACATCAAACTCTCACCAACTTCAAGAATACAATTATGAATTGATGAATTGGCACTTTCCTCTTAATCTTCTTGCACAATTTGAACCCTCTTTTCACCTCTTCTCTCACTCTCACTTTTAGTAGCACCAAACTTATCAGGACATTTAAAGAATAGATGACCAAATTCACCACACTTGTAACATCTTCCTACAAACACATTAGGATCTCTTCCTTGATTTGTATATATGCCCCTATAGTTTGTTCTTCCACCTCTCCATCCACCTCTAGATTCAACCACTTGTTCTTTTCCCTTACTAGCATCATCTTGATCTTGATTAGATTGTTTTGGTGTAGCAAAAGTACCTCTGCCCCTAGAAGTACTGCCTCTTCCTCTTGCTACCTTCTCTTGTCTTCTCTTCACTTTCTCTTCAGCCCATATAGCCATTTCAAAAAATTCTTCTACTGTCTTTGGTGTCATTAGACTGATTTCATCTTGGATTTTATACCTCAATCCATTAAGATACCTTGCCACTCTTTCTTCCTCATCTTCCTCATGCTTTTTTCTTATACTTAACCTATAGAACTCCTCGGTGTATGCTTGTACATATAGATCCTTTTGCCTAAGATTTTGAAGTCTTTTAAGCAATTGAACATTGTAATTATTAGGAAGGAACTTACCTTTTATTTTTGCCTTCATTATCTCCCAAGAAGTGATCTTAGCCTTCCCCTTTTTCTTCCTTTCTTCTTGCACAAATTTCCACCACAACAAAGCATGTCCTCTTAACTTTTTTTTCTCCTTCTTCACCTTGTGTTTTTCATCTACCTCTTCACTTTCAAAATAATTCTCCATGGATCCTATCCATTCCAAGAGCTCTTCACCACCTATTTTACCCCCATACATAGGCAAATCCATCTTGCCATGTTCATCACCTTTCACATCCTTCAAAAGCTTCAACATCCCCACATCCTCTGGATCTAACTCTTCCTCTTCAAAATCACTCTCATCCATATCAACCCCAGCTTTAGAATTCAATGTAACCATCTCCTTCTTCAAGGCTTCTAATTCTTTGGCATTCTTATCAATATTTCTTGCAACAATACTTCCCTTAGGAGGCATCTTGATTGACTCTTGAAATTCCAACTTTTTTCCTTATGCAAACTTCAACCTTCTCCCTCAAGAGACCTACTCCCTTTTCTCTAATACCAACCGATAGCAACCTAGGTTGAAAAACCCCTCACTTTATCAATTCAATTTTTTTCAAATCACCTTTCTACTCACAAACTTAATCTTGGCTTATTTGCCACTTTCTCTCCTAAACACCCTTGTAGGTCTGCAGACCTTGATTCTTGAACCTAACTCCCAGATTTACTCAACAATGTCTACAAGTAATCATCATTTTAGACACCCACTTTAGTCTTCTTCAACATGCATCAACCCCACATAGGACTCTTTTGGAGCAACTTTTACAAAAGCTTGAAATAGCATTTTCCATGATCCCAATTAGGTCAATTTTATAAAGGAAGTGTGCTTTAAACTTTCTCTTTCACCCAAAAATCAATTGGGTAGCACTCACTAACCTGATAAATCACTAAAACCACAACTCTTAGGGCAAGATAGGCCCTGCAATACCCTAAACATAAAAATCCTCTCTTTTCACAATATACCCTAGGGCTTATTGAAAAACCAACTTCCAATCCCTACCATACCTTATCACCAACTCAAACATGCTTTACCAAGCCTACACATGCTTAAAAGATCAAGAAATATCATTTTCGTCAAATATTACATCAAACCCTAGTCAAAACCCACCATTTTCATGCTCCTTTTCACTCAAATTCATCAAGGACAACAACCCAAACTTCACTAACCCTTTATCCTTACAAAAAAAATTCACCCTAACATATATACCTATTCAATGGTGCCTATTTCACCAGTCACGGGTTGTACAGATAGTGAAATGGTCCCTTCAAACATGATTTTGTGTTATAAACCCTTAAATAGGGTATACAAACCCACTTTATGAAATCTTGCAATAAAACTCTTTAAATTCAACGAGAAACCTTCCAAATAGATTAAAATCAAATCTATTTCATTCTGCCATAATATTTTACCATATTTAAAGCATGAAACTTCTGTAAGCACTTGTGCATATCAATGAAACATCAAAATTCTTGGAAAATACACAATAATAGGGGATTTTCAATTACTTCTCTTCTCAAAATTACATGCCAATCTCTCTCTTTGAGTTCACAATCCTTTTTAAAGGTTTTCCCCCCAAATTCAATAGTTACAACTAGTTTTTAAATCCAAATGACTATTGGGCTTCCTCTATACAACATTTTGCATTCTTAATGACAACTTTTCCAATAATGTTTGCAATTTTTAAAAAATTTGACACAACCAATCCCCAAAATTACTCTAACCCCCCTAGGACGCCTTAAATGGTATAATTAGACCTTATTCATCCAAAAAACATGACTCAAAACAAGAAAATGTAAATTTTCCCACCTTGACAACTTTTCATGAGACAACTATAACAAAACCATTAAAATGGATTTGTGCTCCTACAATGGTTAATTAGGTTATTCCTGAGGTGGGGATAATCTAGGGGAAAGGGGATAACCTATGAATTTAAAGATACTTAGTAGCTATGTCAATTATATATGAGTTAATGGGAAGATTATTCCTAGGGTTAGTACATAATCCATGGGAAATGGGATAACCTTAGAATAGAATACTAATGGTCAATACAAATAAACAAATTGTAGTGGTGAATATAGATGACTCTCACTCAAACTATTGGGTGTTGAATCTTTGGCCAAAGTAGTGTAGGTAGCCACTATCTACACTATCAATTCTATATGATCCAAGTACATACTAGGCTGAGAATATCATAGAAATAGATGTTGAATTTATGGTAAGCTCTAGATATGCAGGACATATCACATGCTAAGGAAAGGCTATATGAAGGATGAGGTTTACAAACCAATCTCTTCGTCAAAGGGAGGGCCATCTTACCAAGTTTGGTAGATGTGTGGGGGACCACAGTAAGTCCATGATTAGAAAAAAAGTGCTTTAGTGATGCTTCTCCTCATGCAGTTTCCAACCAAGATTTGCAAGGACATTTTGGACCATTGGTATTTCTACTTCAAGAATTGAAGATGTATGTGCTATTATTGGGGACAACTATAATGTATGCACCTGGAAAGGGGACATCTAGAATGTATGCACCAATGTTGGGACATTTGTATTAGTTTGTTTTTCTAGTTCATGTCAGCTTGTAGAAGCTATACATGTAATCATGTATCCATCTATATGGAAATTATAAATGTGCATTTTTATCTTGAATATATTTATGTAAAGTGAAATCATACTTATATTATTGAAAAGATTCAAATATTTTAAAATGCAATGGAAAAGTTTTGAAAGGTTATGTTTCAAATGGTGCCTATATTATAGAAAAGAAAAGAAAAAAAACATTTTCGTTAGCATAAACTATTCACTTATGGGTAAAACATAGAAAAATTACTCGATAAATCATTGGACATATTACAACTTATATTTTATGTATCTACCTTCCCTTGAATTTTTAGGTGTTGAGGTGTTCCGCAAGGTTGTTTGGTGAGTTAGATGTTTGCACTAGTGTATATGGTTGCACGTAATGAAGATGTTCTTAAGTTTCAAGTGGTTGTAGTAATAGTGGTAAATATTCTAATAATGTGGAATATTTTGAGATGTTTTGGAGTGTTGTTGTATGTTCTGTGAGGTGTTTACAGACTTGGAGAGGTGTGTTTGGGGTCATTTTTTAGTGTTAGTATAGGTTTGGTAAACTTGGTGTAATAGTGCTAATTACAAAGGATGTTTGATGTTTGTGAAATTGTTGAGAAGCATGTCAATGCAGATTTGGGTCCTAGTTAAGTAATGATGTGGTATTCCTTTACTTCTTTACACTTTGGAAGTGTTTGGTGTTGACCTATTTGATCTTGCACGATTGAGGTACATATCTTTCCTTAAGTTTGGCCTAATTGAGGTTGCTTTAGGCCAAAATGTTGAAATGCACAAGACAACTGAGAGGGGGGGTTAGTCAGTTGTATTAAATTATTTACTTCTTAAATTGCTCAATTCCATTTTATCTCCAATCTGTTATTAAGTGAAAATGAAGTGCAAATAATAGAAAAATAACACCAGAGACACCAAATTTATGTGGAAAACCTAATAAGGGAAAAAATATGGTGAGGATTAACTCACAATATAGTAGTAATGCATACCGGATACATAGGCTCACCGCCTAGATAAAAAGGCTCACTACCTAGATTAAGGGCTCATTGACTTAGGACTCGCTATCTAGAAAGAGAGGCTCACTACGCACATAAAATACAAAGAAATAGATAAAGATCCACCACTAGGAGTTCCACACACTTTGCAACTTGATCAGAAGATTATAGATACAATAAAGTATTGTTACCATAATTCACTCTTCCACACTTTTCTTTTCGCACTTGTTTTCACACTCTTCTCTTGCTCAAATCGAATGATGATTGGATAATCAATTCACTACAACTTGATTCACTTGTATACTAACTTCAACCTTAGAAAAATTCACCAAGGTCGGCTATACAATTTCATTTACAAATTCAAAATAGGTTGGCTACTCAACATTCTCATGGTGGATAAGAATGTGAGAGGACCAAATTACATATTTAATTTAGGACCCAAACAACATCTCTGATCACACACATTCTTTATCAAATCAATGCAAAAGCATAATGTAATGTGTAAACACCAGGTCAGCCAAACCTAATGAAAACACTAATGATCTTTGAAGTACACACATCACCAACAAGATAATCATACATGGATTACTCAACACACTTCACCAGTCATTTTACCATCTTTGAGAAAAACTCAGACACATCTTCAACATCTTCAACAACTTCAACAAACTTCATTTGCAGAGAACACTTCACCAGTTCAACTAGGACAAGTAGCAAAAACACAGGACCTCTAGAGAAGGTCTTCCAGAGAACCAAACCACAAGAGAATTTGTATGAACACAAAAACCATTAGAAAGGGTAATCTCACATATCTGCAAGATCTGAAACCAAATATCAGAAGATTGTGGAGCCAAAACATTTATCCCAGTCCACAACCAGATAACTCTGAAAAACCAATTCACATATCGGTGAACATAAATTTTACTCTCCATCGAACCAAAAGCTGAAACTCAAAATATACGATCCATTTAATCTTATGAAAACACCTACAGATCCACATAGGCATAAGATCAACATAGAAAAAATGTGGACCACAATACCAGAGCACACTCAAAACACACTTCAACAAAACTTTCATTATTTCTCAAATTTTCTCAAAAGAACCTGGAAAATACACAACTTACTCAACCTGTATAGTGTTGAAATCAATGGAAACATTAATGAAACCACCACCAAACACATCCATACTTGCAAAAATCTCCCCCTTTTAATTGATGGTGACAAATGATGTGAAAAACCATCAAAGACAACATACATGATTCTCAAAAGTGACAACCTGCCAAGCATACAATTTTCACATAATATCTCTCCCCCTTTGACATCAATGGCAAAGTAAATTCTTGCCATATAAATCTTTGTTCACTCCCCCTAAGGAGTACACCCACATCACATACTACAACATTGCACTTCTCTACTCCCCTTGAGGAGTAGACCTCAATCATCAGTCCAGAACAAAAGAGTATGGGAATCCATTGGACTGTTGCACCTCCATATGCACTTAGTTCAAAGGAGGAGGGGCAGAAACCCCTAACTTCCCTCTAAGATACTCAAAAGTATCCTTTGGAAGGGACTTAGTGAATATGTCTTCAACTTGTTCTTTGGTGGGTACATATTCAAGTCTAACTTCATTTCTTAATACCTTCTCCCTCAAGAAGTGATACTTGATAGATATGTGCTTTGTTATAGAATGCATTACTGGATTCTTCGAAATGTTTATAGCACTTGTATTGTCATAAAAGATAGAATTAGGTTCATCACTTAACACACCTATTTCCATCAAAGTTTTCTTCATCCAAAATAGTTGTGTACAATGAGATGCTATTGCAATATACTCTTCTTCTGCAGTGGATAAAGAAACCCAATCTTGTTTCTTTCTCAACCATGAAAGTAATCTTCCTCCAAGAAAGAATGCTCCTCCACTTGTACTCTTTTGGTTATCTATACGTTCATCCCAATCAACATCAGTGTAGGCATTCAAAGTGAAATCATTGTCCTTCGAATACCATAGCCCATAGTCTGGAGTTCCTTTAAGATATTTGAATATCCTTTTCATAACTATAACATGTGCTTCTTTCGGTTCATCTTGAAATCTTGCAACTAAACATATCGCATGCATAATGTCCTGTCTAGTAGCAGTAAGATACAATAGTCCACCAATCATGGATTTGTACATGCTTTGATATAATTTAGAAAATTCATCCTCTTTCCTTAGCTTACATCCAGTTACCATAGGGGTATGCACTAGTTTAGAGTCATCCATTCTGAACTTATTTAACAATTCCTTAACATACTTAGATTGTGAAATGAATATCCCTTTGTCATTTTTATTAACTTGAAGTCCAAGGAAGAAATTCAGTTCACCAATCATAGACATTTCAAATTATTTTTGCATCTCTTCAGAAAAATTCTTACACATACCTTCATTTCCACCAAAAATGATATCATCAACATATACCATAACTATCAATATCATGTCTTTCTCAACCTTGAAGTAAAGATTGTTGTCTGTAGACCCTTTGTTGAATCCCTGCTTATTCAAGTATCTATCTAATCTAGCATACCAAGCTCTGGGAGCTTGCTTCAGTCCATATAATGTTGTATTTAACTTACAAAACATGTCTGGTTTCTCTGACAGTGAAAAACCTTTTGATTGCTCCATATATACTTCTTCTAGTTCCCCATTCAAAAATACAGACTTGGAATCCATCTGATATACTTTGAAGTCTTTATGAGCTTAAAATTCCAAGAACATCTGAATGGCCTCCATTCTTGCTATAGGTCTAAAATTTTCTTCAAAATTTATGCCTTCAACCTATCAATATCCTTTACATAGAAGTCTTGCTTTATTCCTTACCACTTCACCATCTTCATTCAATTTGTTTTTGAATACCCATTTTGAACCAATTACATTTTTGCTTTTTGATCTAGGGACTAATTATCATGTCTCATTCTTTTCTATCTACTATAGTTCTTCTTTCATTGCTCTCATCCATCTTTCATCATTACATGATTCATTCATAGTCTTCACTCCTTCACTTTTGTCTCCAATTATTTGTTCCAATGGGTGATTTCTCTAAACATATTTAGGAGTCTTAGGTGTAGGTTCTAGAGTCTCTTCTTCTTCTTCACTTTGTTCTTTCTCTTCCTTTTCTTCTTCTTGTATTTTCACATAGATAGGCTCAGCAAGTTCAACTTCAGTTATTTCCACTGGTCTATACATAGCTTCATCAACCTTCACATTAGTACTTTCAATGTTTTTTCTCAGTCTTTTATTAAAGCATCAGTAAGCCTTGTTGTTATTAGAATATCCAAGGAAAATTCCTTCATCACATCTAGCATCAAAATTTCCAAGATTTTTTTCATCTCTCCTAATGTCACATCTACTACCAAATACCTTAAAGTATTTCACAGTAGGATTCTTACCAGTCCATAACTCGTAAGGAGTCTTAGTGTTGTTACCTCTGATTTGAATTCTGTTAAGAATGTAAACATCAGTGTGAATATCTTCTCTCCAATGCACATCAGGAAAATTTGATTCTTTTATCATGGTTCTAGCGGCCTCTTGCATAGTCTGGTTCTTTCTCTCTACAACTCCATTCTATTGCAGGGTTCTAGGAGAAAAATAGTGTCTTTTTATGCCATGCTCTTCGTAGAATGCATTGAACTCACCGGATGTAAACTCTCCACCTCTATCAGATCTTAAGTATTTAATTCTCAGGTTTGCCTCATTTTCTACTCTTTCCTTAAAAACATTGAATCTATCAAGAGCCTAGGCCTTTTCTCTAAGAAATGTAACCCATGTCATCCTAGAGTAATCATCAATTAAAATCATAAAGTACCTGTCACCATTCAGGCTTCCTATTCTTGTAGGACCATAGAGTTTTGTATGGATTAATTCTAGCATTCTGATAGAAGAATGATCTTTTCCTTTAAAACTGGTTCTTGTTTGTTTTCCCATCTAACAACTTTTGCAAATTCCAGAGTTCCAAAACACAAGAGAATTTTTCAGAACATAGAAACCATCAGAAAGAGTAATCTCCCAAATCCAAAAGATCTAAAACCAAATATTAGAATACTACAAATCCAAAACATTTCTCCCAATCCACAACTAGATAACTCTAACAAACCAGTTCACATAACATTGAACATAAATTTTAATCTCCATCGAACTAGAAGCTGAAACTTAGAATATACAATCTATTTAAGCTTATGAACACACCTACAGATCTGCATAGGCATAGGATCAACATAGAAAAAATGAGGACCACAATATCGAAGCATGCTCAGAACACACTTCAACACAACTTTCATTATCTCTCAAATATTCTCAAAAGCACTTGGAAAATACACAACTTACTCAACTTGTATAGTGTTGACATCAATGAAAAAATTAAAGACAACACCACCAAACACATCCATACTAGCAGCACAAAAAGGGTATAAATGTAAGGAAAGTTTTTATGTGGAGTATGAATGAGGTGTGTGATACTAAATATGCAAATATGATCAAGTGTGGTGATCTAAACATGAGTTTTAATGCCTATGAATTCTGGATGTAGTGAGCAGAAGGTGTCTGCATTTCAATCTATTGGATGAGTTTTTTGTGCTTCAGTGGAATTGTACCTTCGACATAAGAGAGGTACATTGCTAGCAATTCAAATTGGCAGTGATCCATCCCTTCTTCTAGTCTTTTTTTTCTATTGGACAATGAGTCTTTTGGAAGTGAGCCACTAGTAGTGATCCTTTCTTCATTTTTTGGGTAGTGATCCCTTAGCAATGAGCCTTATTGTATTCAATGTTGCAATTCATATATTAGTGAGCTAATCCTCACCATGGTTTTTCCTTCCTTGGGTTTTCAATGTAAATCTGGTGCTCTTATGCGTTTGAATGTGTTCTCATTATTATTTCACATGTTTACAATTTGGTAATGCATGTTAAGGGTATAATGGTTGATAAGGTTTACAAAGATATTGAAGGATTGAATTTTTAAAGTATACAAATAATTCACCCCCCTCTTAGTTGTCCTATGCATATAACACTATTTGTAGGTAATATATTTAAGCCCATCAATTAACACACTTAAAACTAAACAATTAGAAAAAATATTAATGAAAAGAAAAAAAAATTAACATGAAAAAGGTTATGGTCTGAAATACTTGAAAAATTCATGAATCTAGGTCCAAACATTTTGAGGTTTGGGAAAAAACAAAAAAAGTGCTTAAGATACTCTTGTTATCTAGAAAAGGGACATTGGGGCTCAGGTAATCCCACATGGGATAACTTGAATCTAATGGGAAGTCCTTTGAAAAGAACATACCAAGCAAATTCATACAATTTCAATTATAGATCTGCCACCTAGATGGTGTAAAATCTTCATTGTCAAACATAAATAGGTCTGCAAATTCCACAATTATGTTTTATAGATGGCCAAGGAGGACTTAAAAAATCTTATTATAGATGAGATTTTTGGTAGGGAGCCTCATTTATATAAGAAATGAAAGAGATCATATTGGTATAAGTAAAACAATTTTAAGGGCAAAAAAAATAGATTCAATGTATTCTATGCCTTAGACCAAGGTACTATTAATGATATAAATAAGTTTACTAAGGAAATTTCATGTAAGTTATATGTTGAGTATCATAATAGTAATCCAATTATTGTATTTAAAAATTAAGTAGTGATTGTTGTGAAAGGATAATTTAATCATACAATAGGTTTGGATTCAATGCCACATAAATTAATAGGCTCATGAAGATAAGGGATATATGTGAAGGTTTTGAGAATAAATTAGTTGAGCATATAAAATATCTCAAACTTTTTGGACATTTATATTAATGTGGATCTTATTTTAGAGTTGAATAAGCAATGAAATAAAAATAAAGGAATGTCTAAGAACTTCCAAAAATGAAATTGCTCACAAAATATTAATAAAATATCATAAAAGATGTATGAGAATATACAATGCATTGCTTTTATATGCAAGACAAGTAAGAAGAAGGAAGGTAGAGAAAACCACTAACTAACCATCTAAGAAGTGTGACACATATAAAAAACTTAGGACAAGTGTGAGATCATGTGTCATGTGCTTGAGGTGATACAAAAAAAACACTAAGTGAATTTAAGATAGTATGAATAAGTCTAGTAGAAACTAGTTAGAAAATAGCTACATTTGCACTACAACCCCCATTATGTGATAATTAGGGTGAATTTTTTTGAAAATGTGTCCTATAAATAAGGTCAAATTAGGTACACAAATTAACAGTACAATTATCTCACAAATAGAGTAAAGGAGATAACCCTATGGGAAAAATCATCTCTAAAAAGGATATCTAAATACAAAGGAAGGATGAATCAAGAACCCTCAAGGATAAATTCCTTCATCCCAAGCATGCATTGAAAATAAAGATAGAGAGGTGATAATAAGTTTTTAGTAATAATGTTCACAACTTTAGATCCTAAGTAGACAAGTACACTAAGGAGATAAAACCATCATGGATAAGATATCAAATAAAATGCATGTGTATCTCAATGTGCTCCATCCTTTGATGCTCCATTAGGTTGTGTAAAATGAATATTTTATTTATAAAAAAATGAATAGTAGGATGATTAGGTGGTAGAACAAACTCTGTCATGATTTTTCAAAGCCATGGGACCTCTTAGCTAGCAATAATTTCACCTTGATACTTATCCTTAGTGGATGATAATGTAATAATATTTTTCTTCTTGAAATATCATGAAAGTGGACTAGAACTAAGAAAAACCCAAACTCAAAAGTAAACTTTTGTGAGTCAATATCACCTACCCAATCTAAGTTAGTGAAGCCTATTATCTATGAATTTGTTGGTGTGAAGTGAATTTTAACATATGTGGTTTCCTAGATGTACCTCAAAATATTCTTGTATGCCTTCCATTGGCTCTCATGTTGATCATCTAAAAAGTGGGAGACACACCCAAAGATGAAGGTGATATCAAGATTAGTGTGTGTCATATAAAAAATAAAAGTAACTACCTATACAAATTAACACCAACATTAGGCATTCTACAAGTGGTAGGAAATGTAACACTAGTATTAAATGGTGTAGGAGTGTGCCTACAATAATCCATGGTAAACTAATAAAGCATTTAAATGGTATAATTTTTTGGTATATGAAGATCCCATTAGTACACTATGTAAACTAAAGGCCAAGAAAGTAATGAAATTGAATAATCCAGTAATCTAACTATCCAATAAAAATGATCCAATTAACAAATTCTAAAATTTTAATGGTAGAATCCCAAGGCCCGACGTGAAATCAAATAATGAAATCAAATTTTTAATTAATAAATACTAGCATGATAATACAAGGGCATCATATAATGCTAGAGATGTTTTAAAATTAAGAGTGGAGTTGAAAATTCATAATCCTCATCCAAAGAATCTCTTAGAAATTAATCAAACATAATTTTATATAAAAAATATTAGATGATTAATTTTAAAAAATATTAGCATAAGTAAAAGATAATTTGACAAATACAAACTTTGGTTTATGAAAATTAATTAGCAACAAATATATTGTTTTGATTATATTGGAAAAACAAGTTTTGAAGGGACCTGAAACCCTTTACAACACAAAAGATGGATTTAGTTGCTTAAAGAGAAAGACATTGAAGCATCAATAGCTTCCAAAATCAAACCAACAACCAACAAATAGTGACCCAACAACCAAAAAACAAAAATAAAAAACAATGTAGAAATAGACACTATTTCATATTCTTCAAGGTGTTAGCCACCTTGATCTCCTATTTGTGATGCAGTGTGACCATGTCCATTAATTATTGTTTTTCCTCCTCAAAGGTCTTCCTAAGGTTTCCCCTAGTTCTGGTACATGAGCCTTTTTCCTCATCTTTTTTGACCTTCTTCTCCTTACCCTTTGAAGATTGGTCCTTCTCTATCATCTCCACAAAGTATAACTGATCCTCCCTAAGTTGACTAATCTTACCAAATAAAACCTTCAAGGATTCCTCATTATTCTTTATTGAACTATGACTAATCTGTAATAATTTCTTGATGTCTGTATTTGTTTCATTAATCTTTGCCTCCATGTCAGAAAGGTGATTCTCACACAGGGTCTTGAAGTTCGTAAAGGAACACTCTCAATCAGAATATCCAAAGAAGAACCCTTTGAAAGACTTTGCATATTCTCTTTCAAGCCCTCGACCTTAATATTTACCTTATTAAATTCCTGCAACACCCACTCGGCAAGCTTAAAAGTGCACATGGCCCCCAAACAAGCCATATCCAAAAGCTCAAACATGGAAGTATTGTCATCATTTAGGTATGATAAATATTCAAAGAGAGGATCAACCTTCAGCGACTTTTTCTTTCCAAGATTTAGATTCACACCCTCGTCCTCATGCAACAACCTCTCACCCAATAGCTCCACACTGGGTGACTGTTGAACAGGGGAATCATTTATTTCAAAAACATTTTCCTCAACACCCTTCTCATTACCTAGAGCCTTGTTACCTTTCATACCACCCTTCACAACATTTTTTTTTAGCTTTTCAATTTGTTTGGAAGACCTTCACAGAATTTCCTTGGCTTCCTTAATCATTGCATCATCAAGAAGAATCTTCTCCTTATGACCATCTATACCAAAATATTTTCCATGAAGCTCATTATCCTCCTTGGAATGGGAGCCACCAGAGATGATATCAGTTTGATTTCTAGCAGAAGGGGACCAATGAGAATTTGACTCTTGCAAAACTAGCTTCTTAGTGGCGCTCTTCCTCTTAAGATTCCCCTTCTTTATTATTTTAGAGGGGTCAGCCACAAGGGACGATGAACCACCCTCCTCCTCCTCATTCCAATCAGCTTCACTATCAACATTGGTCTTGTTATGCTTGTCATAACCACCCCATCTTTTTGCCCTAGTCAAAATGGGTCCCCCTTTATGTTTTTCTCCTTGGTTGTTTTTCAAAAAAGTTTGGAGTCTTGCTTTTCCAACACTTTGTTTTTCTTTGGTTTCTTCTGTCAGAATCGGAACCAGAACCTAATCGGGTTTTAAAAACTTCTTTCAAAACTCGTTTTGACTCCCATTCTGATAGACTTCTTTTTGTTTTCTTTGTTTTGTCTTTATCGAGCTAGAGCCAAAGTGGAAGTTAAGTCCGAATTTATTCAAAGTTTCAAAATCAAATTCCCTCCTGCTTCTACCTATGCTTTTGGTCCTTTATTTTTAAAATAGGTTTTTTTATGTTAATTTTTCTCATTTCAGTCTTTTTGTTTTATTTTGATTTTTTGTTTCGCTTTCTTCTTTGTTAGTGGAACTAGACCTGAAACAGGAACCAAGTTGGAAAGTTGGAAAGTTTTGATTTCGCTCCCGTTATGGTCGTTGACTTTACTGAGGTCGCACAATAGTAATGTGCCAGTTCCCTCTGTAGTTCTGACTCCACTCTACCACATTCATTGCATTAATTACAGGTGTCATACATGCGTGAAACTCTGAGATTTTACCTTAAATTAGGGATTAATGGGTAGTTACCATCATTATTGTTAAGAGATCGAAGAGTGAACCAGAGTTGCAGTGGAGCTTTGTGCGAGTGATTCGATCGAGAGAAAGATAGTTGTGTGTGGATTGCTTCAGGGAACTAACCTATTTATTTGTGTTCGAGGTAGGGTTTTCTATTTCTCTTTCATTGTATTCCACGTTTTCCATTTCTGTTCGTTTTGGATTGTTTGGCTTTGTGCAAATTTTTGTTCCTCTATTCTGCAGTGAGTTTGTATAATTTGTTTTCTTTCTATTTTTGTTTTTTTTTCTTCTCTAGTGTTTGTTTTCCTGTTTTGTTTGTTTTTCTTCATGGTCATTTTCACATTTTAATCGTGACTGTATTGTGATGGCCTAGTTTTTAAAAGTCCATAGGTTAGTTACTTTTTTATAGTGAGTAGGGTTTGATAAATGATGGTTTTTACTTAGGAATCTTGTTTTGCTTTAGATCTGGTTAATTTAAATAGGATTAAATTCATGCCCTAGTTATTTGCAATCAATAGTTTTTAGTGTTTGGACGCATTCTTGTTTTAAATATGATGCCCTAAATAGTATAGTCGCTTCTCGGTCATATGGGGATGGTCTTATTAGGTTATTTTTAAGCCCCTTTCGTGTTGGTATGATTTAATCCTTAAATCATGAAATTATTCATTAACTGTTAAAATCACTTATGACGTCATGGATATTTTTAGGCGAAAGCGGGATCGGAATTGATTTAGACTTTGAACCAAGTTTTTTAATAAGTATCGATTCCATTTTCCATCCTGTCTCCCACTCTGCTTATAGTTAGAAGCAGGCTCCCAAAATAACAGTGACCTAGCTGGAATGGGAACTGGAACTGAATGTGAAATTAGAAAATCTTCATGAAACCAAATCAGTTTCCATTCTGATCTTGACTTTGGTTACCATTACAATTCTAACTCTGGTCCCGCTTGTTATTACTATAATCTCAATATCGGTTTTGGCTCTAATCCTGGCAGTGTGTTAAAAAGAGACTATTTAGAATGTTTTTTGCTTGGTTCCGCCTCTGATATATATATGAAGGGTAAGATTTTAAAGCATATTTTGTGATATTTATTCAAGGATCTAAATAGAGGTTTTGTTACAAAAAGCTAAATAATGTCAGGAGTATCAAGAGAAGCTTCCCAAAGGAATTGGCTTGCAGAAACTTCAAAGGAAACATCTAAGCCTAAGAAGATTAAGCTGGAGTAGCTACCTTATACCTTGAGGTATAACCATAGGGGTCCTACTGTCACTGCAAGCAAAGTGGAATCTGATTGGTTTGACATAACTGACACCAATCTAGGCTCATTCAATTTTGGGGAGTTATATTCAGAAACATTCACTGAGGATGTAACAGGGAGAACTGAAAGAATAGTTGAGTCTAGCCTAGCTCACATCACTGTATTTCCTCTATCTATCCGGTGCCCGGAGTTGATTATGACAACATCAGGAGCTTATAATCTAGCCACTAGGTAATGTACGGATTCATAGGACAATGTTATTATTGATTTAACTCCTCAAATATTTCAATACATGTTTAGTGTCCCTAATCCAAAGAACCTGGTACAATTAAAAGAGGCAGATTCTTTCGGTATATATAGAAAATATAAAGAGGCTAACAAGTCTCACTTGAACAAAAAGTGGTTAAGAATAAAGAAGAAGTCTCTGACCAAGCTCCACGATCAACCAAAGAGGAAAAAATTTTGCAAAGAAGTATCAGACCTAATAATGATGTTGTCTAGAGCCTTTGGGAAGAGGGATGCATTTCATTTTAAGGAATGGATGTTTCCCTTCATTCAAAAAATATTTAATGGCAAACAATAGTTTGATTGGCCAATGATTGTCTCTGATACTATTCATGACTAGTTAACTAGAATAAGGGAGACCAAGAGCTTTTTTGTGACTTCTTATGTTGTCTATGCAGCAGCTAGAGGAGGCATCTTTCCAGGATTGAATAGAGTGGGAATATTGGAAGAAGTTGATGGGAAAAGGAAAGTATGGGATCATTATTGTCAGCTATCTCTACAGGTTTCTGAAACACAATTTAGAAGAGTTAATGATGCATTCTTATATGTAATCATTAACCAACTTAATGGAGATGTGGGATATAGAGTGAGCCAGGAAGCTATGGCCTTTATCATGGAATGCGAATGTTGGTATATCCAATACCCCAGGTTCACTTATTTCAAGCTGGATGGATTTGAAGGTCTTCCCCACTTACTTCCAAGATGTTGCAACAACAGGATGGTTCTAATGGATTTTCTATATCAAGCTTTGGGGGTCAATGCCCGATTTGGGCTAAAACACAAAATAGGGGGTCATAAGTTTCCCATGCAATTGGGTGAATACAACTGCCCACATCTTGTGGGAGCTAAGGTAGTTTGCAGTGAATTGATACATTTGAAGTTAGGTTTGTACACTACTCGAAAGAACTTTGATCCAAAGAATAAATGAATGCCTTACTACCTTCAGTTTTTGACAAACATTTCAACCTGTTAGAGGATTTCTGGAGTGATCTTCAAGATGAGTATGACCTCAGGAAAAGGAATTGTGAGAGGTTGCCCGTTTCACTCATGGTAGAATTTGGGATTAAAGATGACATCCCTTATACATTAGTAGATGATGGATTTGTTGTTATATCCATCATATGAAGCATTAAATATTGGCACCAAAAGTTTGGATCCAGTGGACTGGGATGGTGAGGAGACCATTAACATCAAACAAATAGGGAGACTAGTCTTGGATAGGAGTATCCATTGGGCCATTCTAAGAACCAAAACTCCTCAGGGATATAAAAGAATCAAGAGGAAATTTCCTTCCAAGGAGCCTTTAGAATTCTCCCCTCCTGACATTGAAGAGATCGAGCTTGAATCCTCTACCCAAAATTTACCTGGAGTGCAAGAGGAGGATGCCCAAATAGGATCGGTGGTTTCAACACCAGCCATAGGTGAGTCATCTACTCAAGTCCCTCTTACAAAGAAACCAAGCGGAGAGATTCCTGAAGAAAATCTTCATGGTATAGTTGAGGCATTGAAGGGAAAAGGAGTAGAGCTGGAGATTCATGAGGTTGAAACAGATTCTGATGAGACCTTATCAGAGAAAGATGCACAAGAAAAGATGCCTCTAGAAGAGGAAATTGAACATAGTTTGACTGAGGAAGATCAATGGGTCTTGTTTGAGGAAGCAAAGAAAGCCTTGGATGCTCAAGCACATGCAGAGGCAATGGAGAAGCAAAAGGAAATTGATGCTAAGGCACAAGCTAATGCCTTACTCTAGCAACAACAAGTAGAAGCCAAAAGAAGAGTTGATGAAATAGAAAACAACAAAAGAAAAAGGAGCAGGACCTCGAGATCAAAGAAGAGAATGATAAGCTAGAGTTAGTACAAAAAATCCATGATCTGGAGGAGGAAAAGGCAAAGCAACAAAAGGAAAGAGAAGTTCTTGTGGCCAAATTGAAGCTTGTTGAAGAGGCCTATAAAAAGAAAGAGGAAGTAGAATGTATGCAAAAAGAGAAGGATATCGAGGATCTCACCAAGCAGCTATAGAAAGAAAAGGAAGATGCAGATAAACTTAAGGCATTGGAGGAAGAGAGAAATCAGGAACTTGAGAAGAAAAGATTAGAAGAAGAAAAGTTGAAAAATGGAAGAAGAAGACAAGAGGATATAGGAACAAAAGGATAGGGAGGAAGCTGAAAATATTGCACAAACAAATGTAGAGCAAGAAAAACAAGAGATACAAGAGGTGGGTTCTCAACCTAAAGTAAATGTACAACAGCCCTCTACTACTACTATTGCTTCTTCTTCAATTATAATGACCACTACTCCAAGTGCTCCCACTTGGTTGAAATTAGATCTGCAAAATAAATCAATGACACCCTCACAGCCTCTCAATTGGGATGATATGATGAAGGAAATTGAAAAGGAAAGGCCCAAGAAGAAGGCCAAGATCTTGCATTCCACTAGACTCACCGATGGAGGAGAAGTTATTGTTGAATGTGCAATACCGATGGTGGAAAATGATGTGAGGGACATGCAACTAACTGATTATCAGTTGGGAACGATTAACTTGGGGAGACTCACAAGAGATCAACAGATGAACTTAATAGATGTGATAGCTTCATCCACTAAATCAAGAATGATGAAATATAAGAAGAAAAAAGATGAGCTTAAGGCTCAATTAGATCAATTGCATACTTTCTTGAAAAGTGTTTATGCTCTAAGGTTGCAACAATTTTCCACCATTGCGACACCAATTTTACTTAGCAAGAAAGAGGTGGATGATTTGGTGCAAGTAAGGAGTAAGGCAGAGATGTTGGATAGATGGATAGATAAACTAAATCAGGAAATAGGTGAGGTATTGGACAACAGTTTTCAGGTTCACAAGATAACAAAGGAGTTAATAGAAGAGATGAATCAGTATGTTAAAGTATTGGGAGAACAGGAGGAGGAGTACAGAGGATATAGTGAGAGCCTGAAGGAGGTTAATAAATTACTAAAGTCCACTCTTCTAGAACAATCAATACTTGAAGAGGACAATAAAGATTTCTTGGAAAAGACCTCTAGCATAGCCCGGTTTAGATCTGACTTTTTATACAAACATAAAAATGAAGTTAAAGATTTTTTCAAGGATTTGAATGAACAGTTTGAAGAGTTAGAAGCAGTTATTGTTATTATTATAAATGTTGATATACTGGTGAAGGAGGGCCTATATTTGAGCCAAATAAAAGAGAAATGGGATGATAGGTTTAAAGAGGTCATGCAAAAAGGAGATGATGGAGAAGACCTATTGTTAGATCAATTAATGGATATTAAAGAAGAAGTGAGGGCTGCTAAGAAGGAGTTAACAAAGCTAAAAGACATGAGAGGATTTGTTGTTGCAGAGTTAGAAAGGATCAAGTTTGAAGACAGTTGGGTTGATGGACTGGATTTGGACATGCCTCAACAAGTCTTCTCCGGTTATGATGAGTACATTACAAAGCAAGCTTCACATGCATAATTGATAATCTCATGCATGCATGGTTTTCTTTTCTCCTTTGCATGCATAACTGGCAATTTGTAGGTGCATGGCTTTCTTTTCTCCTCTATCTTCTTTTCTTCAGTTTAACTAAATGATCAAGGTGGGAACTAGAGATCAAATTTATCTGAGTTTCCAAGAAAACTTAAAATCCTAAAAAGGTGGATCGACCTAAGATAGAAAGGACTTCATATTTTTGTACATCTATAAATACCTTTGGGGTATCATATTGTAAGGGTCGACTGATGAGAATAATATTAGCCACTTGATAGTAGGAGATAGAATTTTTCGTAGTTTTTACAAAGATACTTTGTTACTTTATTTACAGTTGAATATAAATACAGGTTTTTACCCAATATGGTGTTGGAATTGAGCTTTATTGGATAATGTTGATGAATTATATTCTATCTATATGCCAGTGATTGTGCTGAAGCATAAGTGTTTCTTTTGTGATGAAAATCCTTAGAAGAAACCAGATTTAAGGATTATTTCATTAGATTATCTGTGAATTGAGTTTATTGAAATTCTGTTGATCTATGATCTTGGCAATGAATGAGAGAGTTCTTTTATCTTTGAAATATTTATGATGTGTGATTGTGATGTTAAATTAAGCACCTTAGATGCATGCAATAGTATGGACTATTCTGTAAATTGCATCATGCTATGGTTTTTTTTTATCTGCTAGAAGAACATTCATTTTTGAAGATATATGTTCGGATATTACATAAGTTTTATTCATGTTTTACTGATGTACACCCTGGTCTATCTTTTTTCTTTTATTTAAAAACCCCCTTTTCATTAGGAACAGTTCGATGAATAAGTCATTGCTTGCATTCCTTATTACCAGCAAAGGCCCCTTGAATATTACAATTGCATGGACTGATTGAGTGACACCAGAAAGTTGAGAACCAACTACCAGGACCTGGGAAGTTAGGCTACTATATGTTGTCTTTTTTTTTCAGGAGAAATAGAGTAGAGATATTCTGTTTAACATTGTTTGTGTCATTTTCACCATCAATAGGTCTCTGAACTAATCAAGAGCGATTCCTTATAGCCTTCTCCTTTCCTTTCACCGACTTGTCAAGAGTATGGGCTCTCACATGCTCCGTTATGAGGCCCTCATGAAGAAGAAGACCCCTTATATTCTTCAAATGAGCATAGATCGACACTTACAATAACAAATAAAGAAAGAAAGGAAATGAAACAAGTAACCCATGTCTAAAATGATTCATCAAGGTGAAATGGTGCCCTAAAATAGCAGTATATCGACCGTCTAAGGTAAAATACCACATAATGACCTCTGCAATATCAACCCAAATACACTTTAGAGAATTTTGTTCATAACCCCATGAGGACATCTTTATCAGCTTCTTCCATTCATTTTCTTTGAAGAATTGGTCCATGGCATCATCGTTACTCTTTCTTTCCTTGAAAAATTTATGGCCATCCATTGACAACCTAGTAATTGAGGCAAAAAATTCCTCATTGATCACAAACTCCATCCCCTTAACCTGTAACCTTCTATCATGTCATTAGTAGAAAAAATCCACAAAGGCATTCGAGTCATGGGCATGGAGCCTCTCTAGATAGGGCATGAAATTCCCATGTTCTAAATTTCTCTAGGTTTTATGCTTATTCCTCTATCTTTCACGGGAAAAAGGTTTAATTCTGCTCTGATCACCCCCATATCCACTATCACCATAAACTTAAACCCTAGAAGAGATACAATCACCAAATAGAAAGTAGATGAAACATCACCCACAAAGCATGCAATGATAATACCAGTAATAGTTGCATGAACATCCCAGATTACGAGCTCAACCAAAGCCATCATTTCATAATAAAATTTTGGCATCCTTGGGAAGGAGAGAGTACTCCTCCCATGCCTTAAAATTATGAATTCTGACAACCTCATTTGCAAAGAAATCCACCAAGGAGTTGCCTTCCCTATAGATATTTGTGACATGAGTTTCTTTAGAAGATCTTAGCATCATAATAGAATCCATGATCAGTTGTTCAATTTTCCAACTTGGTGTCTGGATGCCAAGTAGGTAGTTAACAATATTGAGAAAATCTCCCTCAACCCAAAGCTTGGAGTAGCCCTTGTCTAACATAGACTTGATGTTGATGAATGCAGCTTCGACTTGCAACAAATATATTGTTGTTATAAAATACATATACAATTATATTATTATTATGATGTTTTATTTATACGTTGTACTTTCATACTAATTAAGGGTATGTGCAGGATCATCATGGAAAAAATAGGCCCTTAAGTGGTGATGAAAATTTAGAAAATCAAAGCTAGGCAACTTGAAATAAAAATTTGAATAAGTTATATATATTATTTAAAAAATATGTAAGAATAGAATCTGTAGCAAATTGAATGTAGTTTCTAAACTACTAGGTTTTTAAAAAAAATAAAAAATTATTTGGTGAAAATTTGAAATTTCAATGCAATAGTACTTAAATTTTACGGAAAAAATAAGAAGTAGGTGTTTGTTTGACCACCCTAACCACAATAAAATGATAATATTTTTTATAATATGTTATATATAAGTAGAGGAATCATGTCCCGATGTGATGCATATTTTTTGTAATTTTTTTCCAAGTAAATAGTTAATTATGAATTTTTTATTACAACTTTTAAAAAATATAAAAACTTGTATGTCTCACCACCTTAACTTGGTCAAAAATTCATGAAATTCAAAATTTTTTTTAATCCTATAGTATGCAAAGCATAGAATGTGACACGTGTTTCAGATTCAACAAAAGTGATACTATTTGAAAGCTATAGATGTTTTTCAATCAACCTATCAATCAGGACTTTAGTCATTTTTCAAATAGAAAATGAATAATAATTATTTATTAGATTCAAAGTAAAGCATAATTTATATTGGTGGAAAATTGAGAATATCCTTTAAAAACCCTTTTCATTTCATCAGATTTGGGTTAAAAAAAGTCGCCAGCCACATGGGCCATCATATCACTTACATATTGCCACTTTTTGGCCCATCATGATCCTGCACATACCCTTAAATTATGTAGTATGTCACTTGGAACAATCAAGGAGTTATAGAAAGGTTTTTTTTGTGAAACAACTAATAAAAAAATATTTATTCAAAAGCATGTAATTCTAGACAATATGATAGATGTGGTAACCTTTCATTGATACGATAATGTGTGCATGAAAGTATTTCACATGATTTTGGATAATAATTAGTAGATGTGAAAAGATTCAATAATGTTCAATATTTATTAAAGGATGGAAATTTTGAAAAAAATTGTGAGTTGGTCATAGAAAAAATTATGCATTCATCAAAAAATTTAAGATAATATTGTATCCAAAATATGTGAAACATTCTCAATATGTCTGATGGCTTGATGAACAATTTTTCATATGTAAAAACATATTTCTAATTGCAACTATATTATTAATGGTTTCCTTTACAAAAAAAATATACTCTTACTTGACAAGAGGAAATTCAATCTTAGTATTATAATTTAGTATACGTGGTCATCTTTCTTCATATTGCATACAAACATACATATGATATTATAGAAGATAATATAATTTTTTTAATGATACGATTTATATTTGAGTGATAATTGGTTACACTCATTAGAGTTTGTGCAATATTATTTCAAAATATTTTGTGATAATTTAAAAGAAAGAGAAATCCAAATGGAAGAACATCTCATATGGTCACATAAATGTATAGGGTGATTAAAAATTGCTTGAATATTTAATCATCTATGTAGGACTCAGAAAATAATAACCAACATATGTGGAATTTTTTAAAGTTGGGCATGGTAAAGGAGATAATGATGGAGTGGGAGCATGTGTGAAAAGAGGCACAACTAGGGATCAACTAAAATTTGAGGATTTAACAATGTTTAAAGATGCACATGCAATTGTGGATTGGTGTAATGCAAAACTATCTATAGGGCCAAGTGAGAGTTCTAAAATTTGATTGTTCTTTTGGTTAGTTGAAGGAAAAAATTCTTTCTTGATATGATTGTGAGATAATTAGTGGATCAATAAAATGGCATTGATTTAAGAGTTCAAGTGCAAGAACATGGGCTATATGGACTAGGGAGCTTGCCTATTTTTGTTAGTTTTGCATTGGAGGTGAGTGGGAAGCATGCAAAACTACATAATGGATCGAAGAATGAAAATAAAATCCTTAATACCTACACAAACACATGATCAACACAAAGCAACATTTGAAGAGTACAATCAATTGTTTGCATTTTATGACTATGTTCATGCTTCAAAACTTGTACAAGAAGGTACATTAATTCAATATCTAGTTTCATTATATAATTTTGTAATATATAATTATTTATGCATGCATGTATTTATGTGAATTATATTTATTGAATTTATATGTTATTTGTAGTACATGTATATGTTGTTGTTGCACCTAAGATAAATGAAGAGGGGAAAAAGTATTGGTTGACTTTATGTGTAAAGACAAAACATAAGTTGTTACATACTATAGTAGATGATGATGACTATGAGTATCCAATGGGATTTATGGTTGTTGTTGGAACTTGGCTATGAAAATATCTAACATGAAAGAATTATTTTCATGCATTTGAAGATTATGGAATATATAAGAAAATTATACGCTACTCACATTTAGTTGTGGAAAAAAATATACTAGTGAGATATCAAGGGAGACCTACTAACAAAGAGTTATGGACACTTTGTGTGAAATAACATGAGACAATTATAAATGTCTTACAAAAAAGAGAGAATGCAGATGGTATAGTGGAATAAATTTTCAAGAATGCATATATTTGTATATATTTAATTGATGCTTAATGTATAGTTAATTAAATTACTATTGAATTCCCTAAATATAACCAAGTGATTGCATGCCCCCTTAAGCCATCATCTTAGCTCTCCTTAAGTCATGTCCTAACTATAGTTAATTTTCTCACATGACTTAGAGTTATCGGTCATGTATCTATAGTTAATTTATTTACTTGCACCAGAATATATGCATATTTACTTACATTAATTATTATTTTTATCATTTTTCTTTCATATATCCTAAAACTAGATGTTATGATCTTGACTACTTGTGCATTCAACTTGTGACAACAAATTGGATAATTTTCCTTATGGTAGGCATCACATTAATTCAAGGAATTTCTAATCTAATTTTATAACTTGATTTATTATAATTTTTCATAGGAATTATAGTTAGGACACACATGTCTGTAGTTCATTTACTTATATTTATTATATATTTTTTTTATCATTTTCCATATCTGCTAAAACCAAATGACATCATATCACTATTTGTGCATTCAACTTGTGTTGACATACTAGATAATTTTCTTTACAGTAGGAATCACTTGAATGTAAGGAATTTCTAGACTATTTTTAAAGCATGGTTTATTATGATTTTCTCATATGATTAGAGTTAGGAATCATGTATCTACGTCTAATTTAATTGCATTCATTAAATATTTACTTACATTTATTATTATTTTATCATTTTTGTTTCAAGTTTCCTACAACTATATGAGATGATTTTCACTAGAAGTGTTCATCATACATTAGATCAATTATAGTTCAAAGTGCACATTGTATATTGAGAGTAAAAATTAAAGGCCTTGTTGTATATTGAATTCCAAATTATAAATAACATATTTTTTATAGAATTTTTGTGGTAGACTTAAATTCTCTCATAACTTGGATATCCCATGAAAATATTTGAGTTTTCTATAATTTTGTGGATTCATGTTTTTGTTTGATTTTGTACATATGTTGTTAGATATGTTTTACAAATGTTGGTGACTATTTTGGTGCTCATGTATAGATTTTATTGATGAAGATGAATCCATTAGACATCTTCTCCCTTATTGAGGTTGTGTATGAATTTTGCATAGTGTAGCCCATTTCATTGGGCCTCCAGATTATGGAGGTCAATTTGATCTTATAGTGCATGGAGAGCTTTGCGCTATATTTATTTATCTTAATCGGTGATTGTTCGTGATTTCAGTTTGTTTCAACAAGACACGAGCTATCAATTTTGAGAAGTGAAGATGTCATATGTCAATGTTTCACAAGAGAAGGGATTCCACATGTCGATATTTCACATCATTTAAACAATGTTAATTCTGATAGATTTAAATGTTGTGCCATTGACTAGAGCATCCAAATTAATAATTGAAAAGTCCCATAAACTATCAATAAAACATGATAAAAAAGATCCACGTGTTATCATGATGCAATACAAATATGACACATTCAAAATGTTGTATTATTGATGAAAAGTTTTAAGTCATCACAAGTGGGTCCAATCAAAAGTTGAAGAGGAAAATACAAGGACCCTTTATGGAATAGTTACATCATCTTAGTGCACCTTCATGAAAATGATAACACTAAAAGGTAGAATTTGCTGTGCCATTGGTTTTCATCGACAACTCACCAAGATATTAAGTTCAATCTTCTCAATAGAAAGGAGGTGAATTAAAGGGACACATGGAATCACTACACAAAGTTTAAGATGCAAAAAATCAAATATTTTCATGAATGCGCTATTGGCATTGATGATGCCTTGATGATGACTCAACGAACCAGTGGGTCCAATTTCATTAAGGGAGGAAGATTCATCGAAGGGGCACATGGCGTCACCATACAACTCATGAGATGAAAGAAATTAGAGACCTTTCCTTGTGTCATTGGTTGTTGGGTGCCATAGTGGGTCCTAATGCCAAAGACTCTTGAATATTGGTCGTCAGTAGATGATATCCAATGGCTCACACACTCGGGAGGTCTTCTGAGAATGAAGAAAGGAAAATGTTGTACCACTCGTTGAGGATTAATGAGTCAATAGGTTCTTGGTGTTTCGTATATGAAACAAGTTTCATCCTTACCTTCTTCAGCACGTACAATCGATTCAATTTTAATGATTCATCTCATGCAGAATAATAATCTCACACAACTTAAAGGTGGAGGATTTCCTTTTGATGGAGAGTATTGGTGATATTGTTTGTTTGGGATTAAATTTAGAGAGGTGGATCAAGATAAGGTAGGTTAGGCGTTGGTTTGGATTGTGGGGATATTTCTTAATCATCAAAAAAGAATTAAAAAATCTAAAAAAGAAGTTAGAGTGAAGAGAATATTTGTAGTTGAAAAATATACTATATTACATTAGATAATAAATAGATGTCTTGAAATTATATATTCAAAATATGTCATTTCAATCAAAATTTTGTAATTTAGTTGGTGAAAATGATGATATGTTTCTTGATTACAATATTCAATTGAACTAGATTAGAATCCTATATGATTTTGATTGTCTTACCTATCACATCTTAACAAAAGAATGATTTTAATTTAAATATATACTTAAAATATTATAATCCATTATATAAATATAATGATACAAATATCTATATAACCCAATTATTCAAATAAATCATCTTTAAGTAAAAATCCCCAATTGTGGGGTTAATCTCTTTGTACCTTTAGAATATTGGAAACTTATTTAAGCAATGGGAAAGAGTGTGGACTAGTTGAGGATATACTAAATTATTGTGGATCTAGGCTTCTCGTTTGGTCCCTTGCCTTAAATTATTATGGAGAAGAGGCAAAGGGAAAGGAAACAGAACTTTTTAAGATTTGATGGGCATCCAAACGTGTCAGATGACAGGGAAATATACAATAATTTGTGGGCGACAAGTTTTAGTTTTGACCTCTAATCTAAACAATGGTACTCTGAAAAATTTGTCTGTTGTTAGGAAATCACGATCATGGACATGACTTTTTGGTCACCGACATTCATAGATTGGTCACAAAGAACTAAATCCCGTTGATTATTGATTGTGTCGGTGAACAACTGTCACAAGTGAGCAAAACAAAAGAGTAGATAAGACTGAAAAGAGTCAAATACCAGTAGTCAATACAGCAGCTGGTAAAGAAAGGACAAATACAGTGAAAGTGATAACAGTCCATATAGGCACTGACATACCCACAAGCAGTTCAAAAACGATTATAGAATATACATAACACTGAATACTCAACATTACAACGACGTTCAGTCTAAGAGAAAAGCAAACAGCCATCAGCATAGCAAAAGAGAATTGTAATATTCATCAATGGAAGGTAGGTGGAAGCAGACTAGTTTTGAAGGTGATATAATTGATACTTTATTTCTTTGTTCACATTCACTGTTTTTCTAAAACTGTAGAGAAGTTGGTCATCCAAAGCAGCATTTTTTCTTCTTTGTCCAAAGAAAGTAGAGCTTCTAGAAGAGTTAGATTGTGAGTTCAGAGTGGTGTTTATACAAAGTCTACATAGAGATGGTTGGGATTGATTGACATGTTTTTTTGGG
This sequence comes from Sequoiadendron giganteum, assembly GCA_007115665.2. NCBI lineage: Eukaryota > Viridiplantae > Streptophyta > Pinopsida > Cupressales > Cupressaceae > Sequoiadendron > Sequoiadendron giganteum. The sequence goes on from CM021109.1 coordinate 536,823,821, forward strand.
GGATTTAGGCAAATTCATCATCAGTAATTCACCTCCAACAATTTATTGTCGATAATTCATCGTCACGACAAATTCATCACAAACAATTCATCGTCATGGAAAATCCACCACCAGCAGTTTCCTAATTGTATATGCGATGAATTATCCACAGCGGTGAATTGTTGGTGGTGAATTTTCCATGGTGATGAATTGTTGGTGGTGAATTTTCCACGATGATGAATTGTTGGAGGTGAATTGTTGGCAGTGAATTTTCCTAGAGCCGTTTTCTTGAATGGTAAGGTCTCTATCCTTGTAAGCCTGAATTAGATTGCTTGGAAAATGGTGAATTGCCTTAAGGTAGATAAAAATGAAAGTGTTTCATCCTTTTGGGATGGATAAAACTAGGTCAGGGTTAGGAGAGGCATAGTTTCAACTCTTAAGCCTAAGGTGTAGATGAAGTACTTAAGTGGTCAAGGCAAGAAAACAATTTTAGCAACTTAAGGATTAAGGTGGTCTTTGAAGCAACTTGAAATGAAGACATTATTGGAATGTTGGATGGTAGCTTATGTTGATGTATCTAAGGATGAGTGTAGGCCAGTAGTATTTGATGAAGGATGTTCTATGAGGTGTGTTTGAAAAGGAAATTGTGGTTATTTGGTTGATAGTAATATTTGTTAAATGTTTTGTAAATATGGTAGAAAGTTAAGTGAATTGATTATGGGAAAATTTTATGGTTTTAAACATTTTTTATTTGAAAGAATATCAAAATGAATGAACTCCTACAAAATACTAGAGTTTAATCCATGTGGGAATCAACTGAATGCAATAATTGTCAAATAGACCAATCATCGTGATTTCCTATGAACCACTAATGAAATATGAGTTGTGAAGATTGATTAGAAACAAGTATATCTTTATTTAAATGTACCAATTAGGCATTAATCAACCCAGATTAAATTGAGTTGCTAGAGTGGAGTGAATCAAATCAAATAATATTAGATAGAAATTATAATTACACCATAAATACTAATAAATAAAGAGAGATAGTGCTTAGCTTTGTGATTGAATAATTTGTGGATTGATGAAGACAATGAGATCTATGCACCTGCAAATTTAGAGATGCCTTAGGTAGTTGTGTGTATAGATCATAATCATAATATTTTTCCCTACTCTATGTTGGGTTGACTTTATTGTTTTGGATCTAGTTTATGTTTGCAAACTCATGATGTGCTCATGAACTTGCTTTGTATCTATAAACTTTATCTTTCATAATGTTTGGATTTTTCCCTATAGACTCTCATAAAATAGGCACTTAAGAAATAGTGATCCTTTTCTATCAAGTTGGTAGTATTTTAAATACCTTGAGATATAACACACTTTGAAAACTCATGTATGAATTCTAGAATGATTGTTGGGTGATTCACATGCACTAAGATGAGTGTCATCAAATGTGCTAGATTAATTATTTGTTTTTAGAGTTTGATTGCACATGCAAATGATTTTTATTGTGATGGTTGACAATTCTTTGTGTGTAAATGAGTTCAAGTTGATGTATTTTAATAGATGAACATAGTTCACTAAATATAAAATGATTTTATATAGCTAGCTTGGAACCAAAGTGTAAAAGGGGACTAGTAGGCTAAAGTGTTTGATTTTGATCTTACATTTAAGTGGATCAAGATCATGGACATGAGGATGACCTAGAACCTACATACAGGACCTAGGTTAGACAAATAGTTTGGATTAGTTTCCAAGAGGATTGGGTTGATCATTAGAATTAAAAATATAATTGAATTCAGTTGGGATTGTGTACACATAGGGATGAAGATACATGATATATATAGTGCTAGCTGTAAATAAGGGTATGTATATGTAACTATATAAATGTATTAAGACATTTCCCTAAACTAGTCATGAAACTAAGTGGGGAAATGCACCAAGGATGCATTTTCACCATTATATATGATCCACTTTGAGATGAAAGTGTACCTTTAAGTATTTAGTATTCTCAAACATGAATAACATAAATGCAATAGATAGACAAGTGTGTATTTCATACAGGATGCAAATTCTCCTTCCATATTCTTTTCTTTTAAATATATTCTCTAATGAAATCTTATAATACATGAGATGAAAGATTATGTGAGTAGCTTCTAACTTGTAATATAGATCAAATACCACAAATGGGAATGTTAGTGATCATATATGCCCACCCTTCAATTGATTTCCCCCATAGGTGCACTTGGTTGAAGGAATATCTTGTTAGATTTAACAATTTAATAAACATTATCATATGGTAATAGATTGATAATATGATGCATCATGAGATAATCATCGTCATAGTTGTGTGATAAATCAATAAAAAATGATAATAATGTAAGTACATATGATCATCCAAGTGTTAAAATATAACAATGATAACTATAAGAGTGCATTATGAGAATCTTAGTTGTATTATACTAGAGATAAGATCAAAGAAGGGATCATTTCCCCAACATGGGAATGAAAATAATGATGCATATATTGATGGCCAAAAACACCTATGAGAATATAGTAAATGGATATAAGTGGAGTTCATGAGCATGAACACACATACAATAAGACCAATAAGATAAATAAGATCAATATAATAGTTATGTGGTCTTTTGTTGCCAAGAAGACTTGTGAAAGTGCAATAAAAGCCCCAATGTGGCATCCATGAGCATGAAACATATAAGGTAGGATCAATAGGATATGTAGCATTAGTGGAACGAATCCCATTAGGATCAAAGGATTGATAACATGAAGGATGATAGAGGGGAAATCCCCAAATATAGCAACTATGATTGTAAGATAGGTGATATAGATTAAAATAATAAAGTATGACAATAGAGCTCATCATTATAAGGGAAAAATATGATGCTCCTTAATGCAATATCAAGTTAATAAATATATGACAAGATATATGATCATGTAAGTGCAATGTACATGATCAAAATAATATTGCAATGTGACAAGACAATATAATCTCAATGTATATAGGGCAACAATATAAGCTTAATGTATATAGGGTAATGTGAGAATAATAGATAAGTGGGAGAGTAACATGATGGTCCTTGGTGTAAGAATATGTAAGGATCAACAATAAATTCTTAAAGTAATATCAAGTCATATATGTCCTATGAAACAAGATTGAGCTATAAGATCACATTATATAACAATATGAGATCATAAGATGAGTGCTCTAAAATATGGTGAGATATATCAATGGTATACCAAATAATAAATGATATAGGAATGTAAGATCAAGATAACAATGTGAGATCAATGAAATGGTATCAGTAGTGTGGAATGACAATGTGAGATCATGATAAGAATACTCTATATACTATCAATATATATCAATAATGGAACATAAATGTTTATAGTAGTTAGACAAAACAATGATAAGACAAGTCATACACAAGGTGCTCATGATCTATAAATATTTGACAAGATGCTCAAAATTCTCAAAAACCAAATAATATTATTATAAGATTAATAGAATCAATGTAGGATCAACATTATAAAGTAATATAGATCAATGATAATTATAGGAAACATGTGGCACCCCTTGATCTAATATAACAATACTAAAGTTTGATATGCTAATGTAGGTTTAATGTGTAAGCTTTAAAGTAAAGTGCGATAACATAGGATCATAAAATGATTAAAAAAAAATGTCTGTAACACATTTCATAAATGATGTAGGATCAATAAAATTTGGGTCATGTGTAGTCCAAAAAACATCATGGTAATTAGATAAGCTTAAGTACATATGAGTCTTGTATCAATGTATATAATGTATGTCATTGTCCATGTGATTGATTTGGTTCATATTGTAATGGAGTGAGTTTGAACCCTAGGTAAATTCCCCATTTATTTACCCCTACCTTAGAAAATATAAACCCGATGATACAAAATCCACCTCTGCCACCTTGTCCCTTCCACCTAGCCATGTCTTTTTTTGTCAGTGGAGTAATTTTTGGTAGGGACACATGTGCATCACACAGATGTATGTGTGGCGCACTGTCATCTTGACAGGATTCCTACCCCTGGGATCTACAAAATCATTATGTTTTCCATTGGTTGCAAAAGATAACGTCCTTTGCCTCCCTTAATCGAAAAATTCAGCCTCTTGACTCTATTTTTTCAATTCAAACTCAATTTATTCTCTCTCAATCATTCTTTCATGCCCTCTCTCACATTCTAACACTTCACTCTTTCAATCTCACTTCACTCTTGCTTCTACACCATTTTTTTTCTAGTTGCAAGCTTCTCACTTGGCTCCAAAAGGTAGTCTTGTTGCAACACTATTTCCATTGCAATATTTTCAAACTTCATCTTCTCTATGTGGTAGTGTTATTATATCCCTTGCACTATTGGCCTTGAGAGCTCGTAGTTGGGAAGGTAAATTTTTATCTCTTTATTTGGTTGCATCATTATGTGTATTGGATACCATTTCAATTGTCTTTTATTTCTATCTAGTTGTGCTAACACCAAAACAAGGGTTTGACTGAGGCAGACCTCAAATACAACCCAACATTTTTCTTGTTTCTATTTGTGTAGGCACTTTCAAGTGGAGCTAATTGAATAATCGAGTCATGGAAATCATGATACCTTTTTCTACTTTTCTCGTCATTCCTGTTTCTAGAATAGTTTCCTTTCAAGTATTATATTTTATGTTATTTTGTATTTTTATCAAACTGCAAAATATAAACAACCAAATAGCTAGTAGGATCTTAGTGTTTTATGTTTATTTCCTAGACCTTTGTCCATACAAGACACCAACACACCGAGTCTGAGATCCATGTTTCCATCCTCAGACAGTGAGTTGTTTGGGTAGCAGACCGAAAACTCCATAGCCAACTCTTTTGACCCTATAAACACCTAAATTTAGAAGGAAAGTGGTGCACTGCTTTCCCTTCCCTTTCAGCCTTGGTCCTTTGTCTTTCCAAACTTACCTAGTTAACCCGAGGAAGTTTAGAGAAGTCCATTCCTTTGGGATCTCCCATGACCTAGAGTCTCGAGGGTGATGGATCCCCCTTCTCTACACATATGTATGCATGTGTGGATGTAAAACCTATCTTGAAAAATAATCTTACACATGTTATCTATGCTCAAATATAGTGAAAGCCTTACAAGATGAATAGATAAACGATCCATAATAGAACCCATAATCAAAATTGTAACAAAAAAATGAACATGAAACCTCATTAGGGTCTATACTAGGTGCAAGGTGTTGGATAGTTCCAAGATATGAAAGCACAAATGAACCTCTCACTAGTGGAAAAAAAGCACAAATAGGATATCTATAATATAATAATGAGATTGTAAATGTACACTAAGAGCCTTGTGTATATAGGAAAGGTAGAGGATGTAGGAAGGTAGGACTGAATGACCTACTACCCCTCAAAGGTGTAACATTTGTATGCTCAAATGAAAAGTGTGTGAGAATGTGTAAAGTGTGCATGCAATAGGTGAGTATGTGTGTCTCAACCACATGAAGTGAGAAAAATTGTAAAAAGTTCCTAAGTGGAAACTTAACTAGTGTGAATAGTTCAACCTAAGAAGTTTTATTAGCTAACTAGCTTGATAATAACCCTATTTACACTAATATCCCTCCTTAAGTGAAACTTAGGGAGTAATGTATACAAATATGATGAGTCATGACTGTTAGGCCATGTTAGGTACTCATGTACAAATTTTTTATAAACAATGTAAAGGAGAAAAGATTGGTCAGAAATATAAACCCCTCTCCAAAATAGAAATGATGCAATGAAATGAAATTTACAAGTGAAGAAGATAGGACTCATGATGATCCCGCAAGGACTAATTTTATCATATAAGTACAAAAAATATTCCCCCCATAAGAGAGATAAAGAGAGACTATGGAGCCCCCCATAAGATGATGGATCATGCAAGGTTGAGTTATCCTTGAAGGAAAATGTAAAATGTGATCCCTGAATGTCGAACAATATTTATTCCTCATGGAAGAAGGTGAAATATAGATAGGTGCGTGGAATATTCCCATGTGAGAAGAATAAAAGTCTATGAATCATGCACAAGATTCAATTACAATGATGTAATCTTTGAAAGCTTCTCAAATTTTCCATGTGAAGACTAATGTAGAATATGAACCAAAGATGTAGATAGGTTGACAACAATGTTGATGTGGTTGTCATCAAAATTTCCTATCAACTTTGTAAAATGAGACTCACTAAACAAGTATGATATGGCTTGTAACTAATTATCCCAATTAGTTGTAGTAGAAAAACAACTATGAATATCATATTGTACTGAACCATGAGGAACCAATGATGTAGGAACACTCGACATTGAAGAAGGAGGTGAAGGAGATACAATATCAATGTAAGGTGATGGAATTGAATAGGAAAGGTTCAAATAACCAAAATGTATCTCCTTATGCATGTTGAAGGTATTAGTGTCATTTGCACCTAAAACATCATCAAAGTCGATAAAACCATAGGAAGAAAAGGAATACAATCTGGAATCATGATCAACATGTCCTATGGCAATGATGTTTCTACTCTAAAAATATTTCATGATCGCAGAATGTGATGTAAACTTAATTGTTTTCCTTGTTCTACTATGTGTTATATGATGATGACACTTGTCCATGCACATGACACATCATGGAAACATGTCCTACACTCATGGAGGATGCTAGATTCCATATCTACCTTCTCATTTCATCCCTTTTCTATATATTAAAGGTGACCGTATTTAATTAATTTCTTATTGGATTCACACATATTGTATGAATATATTGCATGTTTTAGGCTTATTTGAAATCTCTTATAGAAGGTTTATCATTTTTTTTCAAGATCTATTGGGCCATGAGGGTTAAATATCCGACTCCAACACAATGTGGGGTTCTTTTCCTTTTCCTTTTTCATTATTTCATCCATTATTTAATCACATTAGGCCAATAGTCTATACCCTATTGTTTCTTAGCTTATTGAGGTTCAATAATATTCTATATTCTTGTTCATGCTTACCAAGTCTAGTTCCTTTAAATCCTATCTTTTTCATTAGATTATATCTAGGCCCATATATTTTATTGAACGATTTCTTATTATATCTAGGGCCATATATTTTATTGAATGATTTCTTAGGAGGTGATGGTGATTTTTGAGATCTCGTTATTTCAAAATCAATTTCACACGTGCAAGTATCCTTTGAATTTAGATATAATTTAAGTGTTTTCCCATAGATATAAGGATACATATATAAAGATGGAATACCATAAGCCTTAGGTTCCACATGATACTTTACAAAACTAGAAGGTATGGAGTCTAATGGGCTTCAATAATATTCTTGTAAGGCGATTTGATTATTAACTAGGGGTTCATTTTTTGTAACATGATTGCTAGATGTATCAATTTTATCATGATATTCAAATAGTTTTTTATCTCTATTAACACAAAAAAATTTCCCTTTATACCAAAATATAACACAATGACACAATATAGATTGTATTTATTTCATAGCATACAACCAAGGATTCCCAATAAGAATAATATAATTTAAATTGTTAGACATCACATGGAATAAAGCATCTAAAGTGCATGCATAAATTTTCATTGGAAGAACAAGAGTAGGAAAAACCATCCTAAATTTTATTATCAAAACCTCTAATATTTAAGCCTAATGATTAATTTTTGACATATCTAATTTCAACTGGATCAAAAAAAATTTATTAAAAATGTTGAATCTAGATTCACTATCCATTATAGATCTCTTAATAATGAAGTTTCCACATTTCATGATGATATATTAAGGTAAAAATTTATTAAGCATGGGATTGTTTTGAATATCCTTATCACCAAAATATATATGATGGTTATCCTTACGTTTAAGAGATTCAATAAAAAATTCTACTAACTACAAATTATAATTAGAAATAACATGGATATTCTCTAAATCTTTCTTCATTGTTTCTTTATATGTGCATACTAAGTCCCTTAGAGAAATTTTGTGTTCTTTTCATTTTTTGAATGATATAATAGGTTCCTTATTGTTAGATCTATCTTGATGTGTATAAGGAATATTAATTTTGTTGGGAGTCAAGTTAGTGTTAGGAAAATTAACTTTTCATAATCCTCTTGCCAACCATGGTGTTTATGTCCTACAAATTCAAATAAATTTGGTCTAGCATGAAAGTAAGGTCTAGGTTGTGGAAAACTAAATTCATGTTTTTGGATTAACCTTTGATTGGTATTCCTATATAATTAGATGGATGTGATCTAACATTAAAGTAAGACATATTTGCCAATATATTTAGATCAAAAGATACATGACAAGAAAGTATATTCAAATCAACACTATCATTTCTAAGCCTATAAAAATATTTAATGAAATCACTAGCTAATAGTTAAAAGAGGAATATAACATAAAATATTTATCAAACCATAACAATGCTTTATTCTTGAGATATAATCTAAACTCACTAATAAAATATTACATAATCATCAATATGTGTACAATTGGAAAGAAATACTATTTTGTTATACAATGAGGTATATATAGAACTTGTTGAATAGGACAACTGAGATGGGGGTGAATCAGTTGTCACAGATTATAACCTTCAATTCAATTACTAAAACTAATACATAAACTGTTTAAATTATTAATCATCAAATGCTAATGCAAAAACTCAAATCTAATGCACAAACACAATAACACCAGATTTGCGTGGAAAACCCAATGAAGGAAAAACCAGGGTGAGGATTAACCCACACTATAGAGAATATCAAAATTGATGAAAAGGCTCACTGCTTGAGATAAGGCTCACTTCCTACAATAAGGACTCATTGTCCAATAGGGCTACAACCTGGAGGGCTCACTGCCATAGAGATACAAAAGATGGCTAATTTCCAGAATACAAGAGTTGAGGCTTATAGATAAAAGTGTGAACTGATAGATTACACCTTTCTTGTGTTGAGTTAAGCTCTAGTTGAAGCTCTATATAGGTAGTACTACATTTCAATAATTGCAATAATTATTTTCTGATCATACACTTTATTGTCTTCGCTTGCTTCGCTTAATCTTCTCTACTGCACTATCTCTTTCTCTTTCTTACTATCACACTCTTTTTCTATCTCTATATTTGTTTCTCTTTTATTTTCAGAGAGTCTCATATATATATATATATATATATATATATGTATGTATATGTATATCTTATTTGTCAATAAGGTTGGCCTTATATAAGGTTAACACATTTCTTATGTTGGCCAAAATATCCATAAGACATAATTAGTCATAAAATATTGCACACGCTAAGTCAACCAAGATCTTCAAATATCTAAATCATAGCTTGTCTCACGATAGAAACCAGAACCAAAAACCAAAACACCAGACCACATATAATGGTCATCTTCAATAGGAAATAACTTTCAGTAAACAACTCATACATTTAGTATTGTCTTGACATCAATGACTTGACCTACTAACATTAATGGCAACCATTTGATGTAATCTTCAACTTCCAACAATCTCCCCCTTTGTCATTGATGGCAACACAAGATGTGAAAATCCAACAACAACAACCTTTGTAATTCTTTTGATGAGATGAAATGATTTTCATTCTTTTCACATGCTTCCTCTCCCCCTTTGACATCAATGGAAAAAAATGGTCTATCTCCCCCTTCAAATTTTTTTACAAAAACAATCTTCAAAAAAAGATATCAAAAATGGCTCTTTACCTCAATCCTTCTTCCCTTAAAATATCTCCTTGTATTTTTATTTCATTTTCAGAAGACATGTCTTCCAAGAATCCACTACCAACTTGATCTTTAAACAAATACTATTTTTATTTTCTATTGGATCAATTGTTTCTAGAAGAGTATCCAAAATAGTGATATTTTGTGCATTATTCTCAACTTCCACCAGGACATTAGAAAGTTGTTCCAATCTCAACTCAATTATCTCTTTAAATTCCCAAAGGTTTTCACAATACCATCCCTCTATACCATAATGACTGCAAGTTCAGATTGTAAGGGATTGATCCTTTTCTTTTGTGTTCCAACCTTTTCATTAAGGATATCATATGTTTTTCCAATAAAAATCAGTTCAAGCTCAATAGCATCGATTTTTTCTTTGTAGTTTCCAATAGTAGTAGGCCATCGGAGATAATACCTATACACACTATTTACACTATTGATGCAGGTTTTCAATCCATTTATATTGTCTCAATCAATTTATTTTGTGCATTTCGGCATCTTTCTTCCATGGCTAATTGAATCTCATCTTTTTTTGTTGTTTCACTAGGTGACTATGCCTTTAGTGTTTCTTCAATCTGCTAAATTAATACTTCTGGTAAAGAACTTGTCACTTCATTATTAATTATGCAAGTAGCTAGGGCTTTTGTAATCCAATCTTGTTCATATGATGTTCGTGGCAACCATACATCTCCAATATTTTTCAATCCACCAGATTGCTCAAGAATCTTCAACAACTTTACCTTAGTAAAGTCTTCTTCATCATTAGTTGATGCCAAATCAATTGATTTTATAATATTTTCTTCTTTTTCTTATTTATTTTCCTCTGACTTCAACTTCTTTATTTATGCAGGAGAACTTGAGATAATTCTTCTCGCTTTCCTCTTTTCGAAGGAGGGTCCTACTTCAGACATCCCAATTGGACTGGAAATCATGCTAGAATTCCATACATTTATTTATTTTTCAAATTTTCTTTACAAACCTTTTAATTTTCTGCTAGACATTCTAGATATCGATAGACCTACTTCCCAACTGGTATAACTGACTTCCACACAACATTCTCTTTCGATGGTAACGATTTCAGAAAATAGATCATCAAACATATAACTAGAGATCCAAAATGAAAAGAGTAATTGTCATTCCTTTTCATAGTTATATTCTCCATTAATTGATTCCTCAGTAACTCACACAAATCAAAATCCTCTTTCTTCTCAGCCATTTGATGCGCAACATAAACGATAATCGTCAAAGTAGAGCCTTCCCTAATTTTGAACAAAATCTTATATGAAATTCCATATGTTGTATACCTTATCACTAGGTCAATTATAGTATGAATTAGAAGTTCCCTTTGATCTCTCATTACCCCAGTTAGGGCTTTGACCTCCTTGTTCTTTACTAACTTCTTGACTGGAACAGGTCCATTATTGCATAGTCATATTATTGGTGTAATTGTAAGGAAACTCAAAGGGAAACACCTTCCTACACTAATCTCTTAAGGAAAGTATGGTAAATTCATTTTAAACCCTTACAATTTCAGATTCGTTAATCTACTTAACAAAGATATTGCAGCAATATATCATACATACAGAAAATGAAGAATGACACAATGATTTACCCTGGGGAAAACCTTTCGGTAAAAAACCCCAGCACTCCAAAACCTGCACAATGTATTATCTTCAACACAACGGTTACAACACACTTGCAATGCAAGTTCTTTCAGGAGATTTCCAACACTTGAAGACAAAATGCGGCAGCATCAAAACGTTCCAACAATACACTCACATCACACATCTTCGCAACCCTAAAAAAATGCTTATATCATGCGCTTCCCTTTTTAGGGCAACTTCCGAAGATAACTGTATTAGGGTTTTACCATTCTCCGAGAAAATAGGAAGAGGTACAGTATCAACTTTATCAAGCCCACATGTCTTCACCTGTCATTGAATCTTTCCAGACATAGCTCTCTTACGTGTCATAGGAATCCGTCATAACCGTTTCTGCCTATGATCTCCTTACACACAATTCAAGATGCTGACACATTAAGTGGAGGGACACATCAACATGCAAACTAGACATGTACACTCACACTTAATTACATTATTTGCAAGAAATACATTTTACAAAACAAATAATAAGAATAGGAATTATCCAAGGTTGAGACACCTTATTCCTAACAAGAATTGCTTCCTCCATGATCTCGTAGGGTTTGTCAAAGATCATTCGATCACCTTGAATTCTACTTAAGATAAATAAAACAATGTCCATATCCAAAAAGTATGGAAATTCACTCCATGTGTCTAAAATCTTGTGCCCTAAATTCATCAATCTATAACTTACTCAATTTTTGCAATTCTTTGTTGCGTGGATTAAATACCACCATTGCTTTCAACTCCATTGTTTCAACCTTTTTCTTTATACTTTCGCTTTCCAATAACCTTGACTCTTTATTTCTCAACTTCTCTTTATTCCTTAGCTCGTTCACTTCATAATGAAAAATGACTACTCAATCTTCCTTATTTAACTTGTTGCTTTTAGGGTTTCATCATAAATGGTAATTTACTGCTTGTGACATCATCATCTATACTTTATTCTATCAGTACCTCCTTTTGCCAAAACTGTTGGATCAAATTTGCATTTATTTATTTTTTAGCTTTTAAATTGACAACTATCTTTGAGAAACACTCTGACCCAAGAAGGGCTCCGCAAATTTCCTAATTTACATCTTTTCTATCAGAATTTTCTTCAACGCCTTAAAAAAAAGAGATTCACATCACATATCCATGTGTCTTCCCATGACGCCTCATATATCAGGGGTTTTCTAGATTTTTCTATGAATGCTCCCCCTGAAACCATTATTGGGTTCAGTCCTTAGAAGAGGTACCTGCACCAGATGTAGATGCAGGGTCATTTGATTCATCCTTGTTCTCAGGTTCTTCCTCCTTTCTCCAATTTTTTTGCATTTATCTCCTTACTTATTTTGGATCTACCTTGTTCATAGGCTTGTTATTTTATTCCAAATTCATTTTCTTCCCAACTTTGCTTCTGCAAATTTTTGAGACATGTCTTGTTTTTTTGCAAGTGTAACACATAACATATCCAAGATCAAATGAATTTTATTTTTCCTTTATCCTGCACTAATTAGACTTGTGACCAAAGATATTGCATGTGTAACAGTAGCCTTTAAAATATTGAATTCTTCTATTTGTATCAAATATTTTTATCATCATATGGTTTCTACATTTGGTAGCTCTATGTCCAAACTATTTGCAACTATAACATTTTCCAACAAGGAATCCAACATTCTGACTCATTCTATGTTGTTTCATCCTACTTCTACATTCGTTTGTTTTATATCCAAATTTATTGCATGAGAAACAAAATCCATTAAAATATGGGTACCTTTGAGCATTAGGTTGTTAGATTGGTATCCTTTCGGTATTGATTCTTTGATTCTTTCCTTGATAAGTACTACCTTGAAATTTCCTTTGATTGTCCACTTTGTTGAAAAATAGATTAGTCTTTGAACTTTGTCCTTCTTCAAGTCCTAGACCACCTTTATCCTTTGTAGGTTTATGAGATGAGATCAATTCATCAAGCATTGTAGAGCTTTTCTTGAACCTTTCTTCATAAGCTTTCACTTTTTCCAAGACTGCTTTAAGGGTTACTACTTCTCGTTCAAGCTTATCACATTTTTCTATCTTTTGATTGATAATTTCTTTTAGGCATCCTTCATCTAGCTTTCTTTGTTCAATTTCCAATTTCATATTCTCTTCCACTCTTTTTCTTTCTTCAAGTTTCATCCTTCGATTTTCAGCAATCTCCTTTGATTCCTTTAGTTCCTGGTAAACTTCTTTATATTTCAACTTGAACTTTTGAACCTAATTTCTTAGGTTATAAGTGCATTCACCTACTTGCTTGACATTTTCTTTATGATAGTCATTTTTAGACTCTGAAGTCTCCATTCTTAATTCTATATATAAGTCAAATCCCTTCATAATTTAGTTCCACTTGCAAAGATCTCCTTCAAGCTGTTAAAATTATTCCAAAGGACCAAGCTTTGATACCAATTTTTGAATATAAAAACTGAGAGGGGGGATGAATCAGTTGTCATAGCTTATAACCTTCAATTCAATTACCAGAACTAATACATAAACTACTTAATTGATTAATCATCAAATGCCAATATAGAAACTCAAACCCAATGCACAAACACAATAACACCAGATTTATATGGAAAATGCAATGAGGAAAAAACCACGGTGAGGATTAACTCACACTATAGAGAATATCAAAACCGATTACAAAAAGGTTCACTACTTGAGATAAGGCTCACTGCCTGAGATAAGGCTTACTGCCTAAGGTAAGGATCGTTGCCTACAATAAGGATTCATTGTCCAATAGGGCTACAACCTGAAGGGCTCACTTCCACAAATATAAAAAAGATGGGTAACTGCCAGAATACAAGAGTTAAGGCTTACAGCCAAAAGTGTGAACTGATAGATTACACCATTCTTGTGTTGAGTTCAGTTTCGGATGAAGCTCTATATAGGTAGTATTGCATTTCAATAATTTCCCAATAATTTTTTTATGATCATACACTTCATTATCTTTGCCTGCTTTGCTGACTCTACTTTGTTGCACTCTCTCTTTCTCTTTCTTACTATCGCAATCTTTTTTTGTCTCTATATTCATCTCTCTTTTCTTTTCAAAGAGTCTCACTCTTATTTTTCAATTAGTTCAGCCTTATATAAGGTTAATACATTTCTTATGTCAGCCAAAACATCCATAAGACATAATTATTCCACATAAAATATTGCACACACTAAGTCATCCAATATCTTTGAATATTTGAATCATAGCTTGTCTCACAGTAGAAATTGTACCTAAAAACCAACACACTAGACCACATATAGCGATCAACTTTGATAAGAAATAACTTCTAGTAAACAACTCATGCATTTAGTATTGTGTTGACATCAATGAAAAACTACTGACATTAATGATAACTATTTGATGCAATCTTCAACTTCCAACAAAACCATCATAATCATCAATCAATTCTTCTTTACAATGATCTATAATATCATTATGTAAAGGAAAATGAAGCTAATTAATGATCCTTGTCAATACACAAGCAATTATATGAAACAAAATAGTTATCATCATGTATAAATCTAGAAAAGTCATATAAATCACTCACATACATAGGCTCAACATTGTCATGATATGTGAGAGAAGGAACATCAAGAAAGACAATAATGAGATGACTAGGAAGTAAATTTATGTCATCAATGCTCATCCTACAAGATTTATCACAAGAAAAATGAATGTTATGCATACATTCATAATTATCAAAACCTCCATAATCATAATTAATATTACTATAAGTAAAACATGAAGAAGCATTAGCTATATCATCAATAGGTGTATTATTCAAAAAAGTTGTGCTCAAAGATATGATCATTATAATCATGCACAACATCACTCTTAATAGAAGAAGAATGTGACACGTTATAATTATGATACTTCTCCAATGTCTTTAAAATTGTGTGTTGAATAAAAGAAGCACACACTTCCACACATCGAAGGATTTATCACCAACTGATTTCTCCATACTTCCTCAAGCTTACCAGGCTAAGAAATCGACATAGGAGAAAACCCAAAACCTCAGCAACTGGGAGAAGACTTTGATACCACTGGTTGGTATCATCAACCCTTGACCTCCTTCAACCATCTCTGATACCACTTGTTGGTATCAAGAGCAACAAGCTACTAGCTTTGACACCACTTGTTGGGGATAATGATTTCGGTATGTCATCAAGATAGGCATCTAAGACAACAATGCCTTAGTGATTTCAATTCAAAATCACCCCAAAGACACACACAACTATACCATAAAGTGGAAACAGGTACAATGAATCCCCCATTGATCCTACTAAGGAAAGTAAATGCATAACTAATAACAAATTCAATAAAAACAGATAATCATGAAAGACAAAAAGGATGACACAAAGATATACGTGGGGAAAACCCTTTCGGATAAAAAACCCCACACTCCAAAAGATCGAGCCATTGTATTATTCAGCAATAGAAAATAGTTACAATACAATCTCAGGCTCATAGCCTATACAGGAGATACATCTTTTCATCTGGACAATAGTAGGCAACACAAAACCAGAACCTTCACATAGTTGCAATGTCATACATCTGACATACTATATAAATTCCCTTCAGCTCCTCAAAAATAACTGTCTCAGCTAGCCTCTTGGCTAGCACAGCCCCAAGGCCTCATAGCAGGTTCACATCTTAATATATTTGAGAGTCTAGGTGTTCATGTTTGAACCACTCGAACACACTCTCAGCCTCTCACTATTATCGCTCATCACCCTTATCGATCTGCACACCAGAATACATATACTATGTGCCAACCTATCCTACTAGTCTAGCCTTCAACGGTCATTAGGATAAATAAATTATCCACCTGCAAGCACCCATACTTCACTAATAATGTGCATTACTCAAACAACATGCATCAAGCCATGCAACATTAAACAGGTTGTTGAAAACATGTATGTCAACCTCCATCCAATAATGCAGCCCAATCATAATCAGGAAATAAAGCTTCGGCCAACTAGATCATAAAGATCTTCCACATATCACCAAATCATTCATTGATCACTTTGATAGTCTAGTCCAACTTGGTCAAGCTTGGTCAATCGAGCTCTGAGCCCATTTTCCTTCTACCGTGCTATCGCTGAGCCCAGACGACCCAGCCACAGTACAACGATGAGCTCATTTGAGCTCACCGATGACTTCATCGAGCCTTGTCTCATCTTCCCACCATGCTACTCTAGCCCTATTGGACCCACCTCATGATATGGCGGTAACTTCCTGCACTAACCGCCATCTTCACCGTGCTACCACAGACCTTCCAAAGCCATCTTGTGGTGTGGCAGTAACCTCCTGGTAAACCGTCAATGGTCATACCGTGCTACCGTAGAGACTACTAGGTCTCACCGTGGTAGAGTGGTAACTGCTCTGGCAGACCGCCAGTGGTCATATTGCGGCCATCGTGGTCACCAAAAACACCACCCGTGGTGGGGTGGTAACGATCACCATCAACCACTAGTTGCTTACCAAGGCCACTACGGTGATCCTTATCACCGCCTGTGGTAAGGCAGTAGACCATCACCTACCAGCCACCACCACTATGCCACTTACCGCATTACCTCACCACCAATAGGACCACCCAACAGTAATGCGGTAAGCCTTCACTCCGCCACTCAGCTACTCACCACGCAATTGTACCACCTCCAAGAGACCTTTGCGGTATAGCAATAGCACTGCCCAACTGCCAGGCAAAGTAAGGTGGCCCGCAATAAAGTGGTAAATCGCAAAACCACACCACCAAGGAAAGAACAGGCAGCGGTATGGTTGTAAAGGCCATAAACATGAATAAATCGCCTAAGTCTTCAATGGAAAAGACCAAAAAGTTGAGGCAGACTCTCCCAACAATCTCCCACTTACCGAAGACTTTTAGGCTTTCTCCAAAAAACCCGAACATGGACCAACACCAGCTTCCACGCTCTAACCAAGACCCCTACAACGACATCAAAAAATGTCCACCATCTTAGGAAATAACTCCAAACACAGGAACATGCCAAGGAGAAAAAGGACTAGTCTCAGGAATGCAAACATCTGATTCTTCAAGTGGTAAAGGCACCAAAACAGCAGCAAAGCACAACACGAACACAGAACAGCAAACTGTCTCCAGAACAAAAAACCAACTAGCTAGAACATCAACCATAAAACTGACTGCTCTCCATCCAACTAATCAAACCCACACGACTGAAAAACCAACACCCACAGCTCGTGTTGAATCATCCAACCACCCATACCTCAGAGGTATGAACATCAGTGAACTCATTCCATCACATAGCCAACCTAACAATAGCAAACACAAGCACCATGTGTCAACTAGTCAAAAGACCATACACATCCAGGTACTCCCACTGCAAAGGTATTGTCCAGATGAATGCAAACAAAGCACCATCACACATGATCCAGACATACTAAGTTCACCAATACTTGCATATAGAAGAAGGTAATCATGTAGATTCAAGGAACACCCACTCTGATCTGCACAACCTGCAACCTCCTGTTGCAAGAAAATTTTCTATCACATCAATCATCCATTGTTCTTCCAAGGTTCCATATCTGACTGAAGAAGGAAAACCCCTCATTTTATCACCAGTGTAACAAACATATGACCACAGGAAACAATGACCATCATGGCTCCACAAACATCTAAAGTCATATGAAACAAACAGGAATAACAAGACCAAATTAGAGAGAAACATCAAATCAAAACATGCCCTTCTACAAACCCTTCTAAATGCCAGTTGTGACAAGTATGATGTTCTTCACATCCCAAAGGGAAAAGCCTTAATAGCACCCAACTGCACTAGACAAACCCATACACCATCTCTTGTCAGTCCTCAAAAGCACAAGGAGATACACAATGCTATCCATTTTCCATTATGAATCCTCCAGAATCTTAAAACAACAACTCAAGATTCATACCAATGAAAGATAAAGCATAACACGCCTGAAAATTATAATGGGAAAATACCTTTCATAGGAACACTTCCGAGCAGACCAAGGAGAAAATAAAACATGCTCCTCCAAGATATACAAGTCATCATGACTTACTCAGGAGCATTCTCCTTCAAGGTCTCTTTTGAATTTGCATTCAACAAAAGGTGTAGGCTTCTCAAACTTTCAACTATAACAACAACATTCTCATAAGAACTCCAACCTCACCTTATTCTCCATGCATACATGAGTATCAACAACCTATCATCTCATGCTGACTCCAATCTCCAATACTACAGCAATCATGATGTCCACCAACATATGACCAATGCACTTAGAGAAACCCTAGACCACTATCAAAGCTTCAAAACTTATCATGACACCATGATCTACACATCCCCATTCGGAGATACCATGCTTCAAGTGAACAAGCTATAGTCTCAAGAGCAAAGAAAAATGCCAAAACTCTAAGAAAGAGTAACCATGACATAAAGCAAACAACTCTAAACCAAAACCAACATCACCTGTCAAGCACCACCAACAACTTAGCCATAACTAACAAGGTCCTCCATGGCTCCAAGATGTTGCACATCTTCAAATAGTGATCATGTAGATATGAAAGAACTCCTCTAAAGCAACAAGATCTAAGAGTCCTCAAGAAGCATCTACAACACCAAAGAAGATCTTTCACCACCAAGTGATGAATCCATAGTCACTGCTAAAGCTCCCACTAAACTATGGCACCGAGCTCTCCAAGCACCATGAGTGAGCACTCCATCACTATCAAAATCTTACACTGACCAGTGTAACAAGCTCTTCATAACAACATGACCCACATGCTATAAGTTCCCATCACTGACTATTTAGGTACTCCAAAGCCATCCATCCTCTCATCTCAAAACAATTATGTCAATGCACAAGTGACCACAAACAAGGTCAGCTAATAGATTTGCAACAACGTAGAAGCAATCAGATGGATATTGACAATTCACTCCTGATTTGTCTCACTGCAGTCAATGGGTAGCTAATCCACTAGCCACACAACTCGGAGATCCACTTCAACAACTGCAAATCTATCATCACACTGGAAACTGTAAAACTGAGATAAACAAGAGGAACAACCACATTGAAAACCATGACTCAAAGACCAGATCTGATTTTCTAATCATGTCCACAACTCAAGCACCATAGTCCAAGCAACCATTAAGCACACACCACAAGAATGTTGAATGATTAAAACACATACCAACACTCCCATGGAGAGAATAGATCACACCTCCTCTAAGACATGTCGACCTGCAACTATCTTATCCAGTCACACCCCAAAATCTAAGATCTGGAAAATAGCAAACAACAGCTCCACACAACGCAAG
Source organism: Sequoiadendron giganteum (assembly GCA_007115665.2). Classification (NCBI taxonomy): domain Eukaryota; kingdom Viridiplantae; phylum Streptophyta; class Pinopsida; order Cupressales; family Cupressaceae; genus Sequoiadendron; species Sequoiadendron giganteum. The sequence continues at coordinate 536,843,532 of CM021109.1, forward strand.
TTTTCCTTGATCATGTAAAACTTGCAAAACCAAGGTGTTTATAAAACACCCATGCATCTCCATCTTCATTTCTCATTTGGATGACTTAGGATTCTGCACACAACCATCACGGTTAACCTAGACAATGAAAGAACATTAAAATGCAACATAGAATTTTTAGGAAAGTCTACATAAAACCTTCAGAGCCAAAGACATGAATCTGAACCATGCAAGTGCAAGAAACAGGCACATAGGAACAACAGGTCCATTTCAGACCAGTTCCAACACCACAATCATGCACAAGCAAATGAGAGAGTCGGGCTATCCATAAGTTGCAGACCACCAAGGTCACTTCATAGCCTCCATGCAATCAGAGCCCCAAAGAAACTGCCTTCAGTGCTAAGTCAAAAACACCTAGCACAAGCACAACTCTCATAGTTGATCAAAAACACAAGCAATTCCATACCACCAAGGAGCCTCTCACACAGACACCTAGTATGAACACCACGCTTTGCTGCAACACAACCATGAACATACCTCACACCCTTTGCATTAGGAACTGTTTACCATCCAGAAGCTTCAGATCACATTGCCACAACATGATCAACTCCATACTTCTCCAGCGTCTTTCAAACTATGTGTTGAATCAAAGAAGCACACACTTCCACTCATCGAAGGATCAATCACCAACCAATTTCTCCAGACTTCCTCAAGCTTTCCAGGCTAAGAAATCGGCATAGGAGAAAACCCAGAACTTCAACAACCAGGAGAAGACTTTGATACCACTGGTTGGTATCATCAAGCCTTGACCTCCTTCAACTAGCTTTGATACCACTTGTTGGTATCAAGAGAAACAAGCTACAAGATCTGATAACACTTGTTGGGGATAAGGATTTTGGTCTGTCATCAAGATAGACATCTAAGACAGCAGTGCCTTAATGATTTCAATTCAAAATCACCCCAAAGACACACACAACTGTACCATAAAGCGGAAACAAGCACAATGAATCCCCCATTGATCCTACTGCGGAAAGTAAATGCATAACTAATAATAGATTCAACACAAACAGATAATCATGAAAGACAAAAAGGATGGCACACAAATATACGTGGGGAAAACCCTTTCGGGTAAAAAACCCCACACTCCAAAAGATCAAGTCATTGTATTATTCAACAACAGAAAATAGTTGCAATACAATCTCAGGCTCATCGCCTATACAAGAGTTACATTTTGTTCATCTAGAGAATAGCAAGCAACACAAAACCAGAACCTTCACATAGTTGCAATGTCATACATCTGACATACTATACAGATTCCCTTCAGCTCCTCAGAAATAACTGTCTCAGCTAGCCTCTCGGCCAGCACAGCCCCAAGGCCTCACAACAGGTTCACATCTTAACAAATCTGAGAGTCTAGGTGTTCATGGTTGAACCGCTCGAACACACTCTCAGCCTCTCACTATTATCGCTCATCACCCTTATCGATCTACACACCAGAATACATATACTATGTGCCAACCTATCCTATTAGTCCAACCTTCAATGATCATTAGGATAAATAAATTATCCACCTACAAGCACCCATACTTCACTGATAATGTGCATCGCTCAAACAACATGCATCGAGCCACGCAACATTAAACAGGTTGTTGAAAACATGTCTGTCAACCTCCATCCAATAATGCAACCCAATTGTAATCAGGAAATAAAGCTTTGGCCAACCAGATCATAAAGATCTTCCACGTGTCACCAACTCATTTGTTGATCACTCTGATAGTCTGGTCCAACTCGGTCAAGCTTGGTCAACTAAGCTCCGAGCCCATTTTCCTTCTACTACACTACCGCTAAGCCCAGACGACCCAGTCGCGGTACAATGGTGAGCTCATCTGAGCTCACCGACGACTTCACCAAGCCCTGTCTTGCCTTCCCACTACGCTACCGCAACTCTATTGGACCCACCTCGTGGTATGGTGGTAACTACCTATGCCAACCGCCATCTTCACCACGCTACCACAAACCTTCCAAAGCCATCCTGCGGTGTGGCAATAACTGCCCGATAGACCATCAACGGTCATACCGACCTACCGCAGAGACCGCCAAATCTCACCGTGGTAGAGCGATAACCACTCTGGCAAACTGCCAGTGGTCATACCACGGTCACCCAAAACACCGCCTGTGGTGTGGTGGTAACGGTCACCACCAACCTCTAGCCGCTTACCATGGCCACCGCAGTGAGCCTTCTCACTGCCTGTGGTAAGGCAGTAGACCATCACCTGCCAACCACCACCACTGCATCACTTACCGCATTACCTCGCCACCAATAGGACCACCCAGCGGTAAGGTGGTAAGCCTTCACTCTACCACTCAGCTACTCACCATGCAACCACGCCACCTCCAAGAGACCTTTGCGATATAACGGTAGCACCACCCAATCACCAGACAGAGTAAGGTGGACCGTGGTAAAGTGGTAAACCGTACAACCACGCCACCAAGGAAAGAACAGAAAATGGTATGGCGGTAAAGGCCATAAACATGAAGAAATCACCTAAGTATTCAATGGAAAAGACCAGAAAGTTGAGGCAAACTTTCCCAACAAATTCCACATTATTTCATACTTGAAATGAAAGGGACCTTTTGCCATAGCCTCCTCCCAATCCAGAAGAATAGCATTATGATCAGAGCTCGTTCTAGGAAGAGCAAATAAACTGAGCTTAGGAATAATATTCTACTTGTTAGAGATCAAGAACCTATCAATTTTAAGTTGATTATGATTATTTCCTTGTCTCCTACTGGACTAGTTAAATAAAGAACCTTCAAGTTCAACATCCATAATCCCCTAAGAGGAAGAAAACCAACAAGGTCCACCATTCTATTAGAGAAATCATCCAAACCCCCCAATTATTTTGAAGGAAATAGAGGCGTATTAAAATCCCCATCAAGTATCCAATAATCCATATGTCTACTAGAGATAAGAGAGGATAAACAATCCCAAAGATGAACTCTAGCAAACCTAGAATTAGGAGCATAAATATTAACCATATTCCATTTAACAAAAGTATGTGAATCTTCCATAGAGGTTATCAGGCTATTTTTACAATGGTCTCCTTTGGCATCTTCATCCTAGTAGGGTTCCACACAGTAGCTATTCCTCCAGAAGCCCCTTCTGCATCACTAGCACAGTAATCAATAGAATTCCAAATATTCTTGACTATCTAATCAAAAGTGGATTGTTGCATCTTCATTTCTTGGAGAAGCAATATATCAATTTTCAAATCAACAATATAAAATTTAATAAGGTGATGCTTAAAAGGGTTGTTCAACCCTCGAATATTCCAAGATAATAAATTCATTACAAACATTAGAAAATTTAGTATAACGCTGACACTAATAAATAGAAGCTAAGCCCCCAAAACCTTTATTTCTTCTATTTCTTTTGCCTTGAAAGGAAATCCAAAGATTTTTGTTTACCAAAATTCACTTCTCGAGTTGCATCCCAAGCTCAAGTTTCCTCTAAGAAGGTCTCCCTTGTTTATGTTCTCCCCCCACATCTAATTTTTTTTTATTTATTTTTTTCCATTAACTTGAGTCTATTCCTCATCCAAAACACCTTCCAAGGACTTCTTAGGAGGAATTTGATCCTCATTAACTCCAAATCCCAACAGTTCAATTGATTCTTGCATATAAAAACTTTGACCCCTAAGAAATCTATTAAAATCATCTCTATTTGTTTTAGTATCCTTATCCTCCTTAATTTTGAGAACTTATTTTAACTCAAAACATATTTTTCCCTCTTCAAGACCCCCATTATAGTTTGGAGTGGGAGAGTTTTCAGAAGCTTCTTTAAGTATGACATCTTTATGCAAGGTAGTATCCTTGGTGATATTCCTTTCACTCTATTTTCTTAATTATGTTTCACCTTTTTAAACACCATCTACCAAGTCTTAACCTTCCACAAGCCTTCCCACTTCCTCATGTTATTTATTGTTTAATACTTCCATAACATGATTCTTATTAGAACTTCCCACTTTACCTTCCTTGGATTCCTTTGTTTCTTTTCCTTGCACTTATCCTTCCTTTGGCTCCTCCCTTTCTTTTCCTTGTTTATTTTCGTTAGAAGATAGTTTATCCTTCCCTTGGCCACCCTTGTTATAAATATCTTTGTTAAAAGATAAGGTCTCCTCAATAGCATTAAGATTCTGTTGAACCATCAACACTTTTTTTTATCCAGAAACTATTCCTTACAAGAGTCACTTAAATGACCAAACTTCCTACAGATTGGAAAAAAATACCTCCATTTTCATACTCTATTAATCGATTCCATGCCCCAAACCTTGATTTCATAGAGATAGAGTAAGTTAAAACCTTGTTAAGAGTAATATTTATAAATATCCTTTCAAACACTAGTCTTGACTTTGATTGTGTTACTTTTTCTATCGCCAGTAGATGGCCAAATGAATTAGCTATACCTTGGAAGATTTAATAGTTCCTAAACTCAAGAGGAAGCCCTATAAGGTGGATCCAAGTAGGAGGCACTAATTAAAGTTTACCAAAGGATCAAATTCAGGCTTCCATTTGCATAAAGATAAGAAATTCTTAATATTTTTACCATATGCCCAGTGGCCTCTAGTTAGCACCTTTATCAGATCTTCATGAATCATAAAGCTAAAGAGAAATTATCCATTTCCCATTGACCTGATATTAAAACTACCTTTTAGCTTCCAATAGATTGTGCCCAATTCCTCACTTGACCTATGTTGGCGCTAAGAGAAAGAAACTTACCTACCAAAGAAATTTGAAGACCATCAATCATTTCATTCATGAGATCATCAAGAACAACAATCTCTAGTCCTTCCATTGAACACAAAACCTCCAAAGGATCATAAACCCTAGGTTTCACCACATTTGGGTATCTACTGCCAACCAACTTATCCACATATGATACTAGATGTTTCTCAAAAAAAAAGATTCTAGACCAAAAGCTGGGGATGCAAGAGTCTTTTCAACATCCCAACCAAGAACCTCCAAAGAAGACAATGCCTTATTCACCTTTACACCTTCTGTCCTTGCCAAAAAATTAGCCTTTGTGCCTTCATTTACTGCCATAGAAGCAACCACATTGGATGGGGGATCCCTCTAGCCCCCCCGCCTACTAGCTCCATGATCTAGAACCTCGATAAACTTCAAAATTTTAAAAATTGCAGAGCACATTCAATTGTAGAAGTATTGTTAGATGATTTTGATTACAATTTTTCTGAATGTGGATTCATTAAAAAAATTCCAAGGTGATCTATAAGTTTCACGACATTCCACTAGGGGGTCACTAACTTCCTAGTTCTACTTCCTTTACATATATTACACTGCCCACATTGATAGCTCCCTCCAGCTATAAGACTTCCAAAGATAGAAAAGAGATTTATTCCATTCAATAAATGTAAAATCTATTAGCACAATTTTTACCACTCCAACATATCATCTTTAACCAAAAAAAATATTATGTATACACCTATAAAACCCTTCTTCAAACCTAATGCATTAAATATCTAATGGAAACAATAGTTGTATTTCAAGACTTCTATCACGATTAGTTTATCCCTAATATCTACTCTAGATGAGGGTTGCACAATTGGAACATTCGATGGAATACAAAAGGGAAGGGAATTGATTAGTATTATTTTACCTTTATTATTTTGTTATAAGTAACTTGGTTAAGGAACCTATTTACTACAAAAATAGTATCAAAGCATCATATTTTGGAAATTAGAATTTCATTAGATCACTATAATAAATCTTTGTATCCACTCAAGAAGAATAAATCAAACATAACTTATATTTAGATACTATAAATAATTCATAGTAAATTAAAATAGGAAAGAAATTACTACAACACAACACCTTAACAAGAGGTTCACATATTTAGGAGGGGGAGAGGAAATTTACATAGGTCTATTATCCCACAAGCTAATTAAACATATAAATTTTAATCTATGTATTTTTATAAAACACCTAAGGTTCTTCATATTCCTCCACAAAATAAATATCCTTAGGAACCATAGCTTCAATAGAGAGATTCAAATGTAGCAATTTTGAGGACCTTCAAAGGTATACCTTGGTTTGACAAAATTATGTGTTGGTGCTAAATTACAATATTTTACCCTAAATTTTCATTCACTTTCAATATACTCAACATTGAGAGTGATGGACAAAATATTCACAAAATATGGGATTTTTGTAGTGTTCCTCCAATTGCTACTATTTGTTTTAGTTTGTTTATGTTCATTTTCTAGTTGTTTAGATATTTTGGATACTATATTACATTATTTCAATTACGACATAGATATTATGTTAGTTGTTATACTCTGTTGATGATACATTAGACATTGTGATCATATGGTTATGTTCGTGTGATGACATTATGATAGATATTGAGTGTATTATGGTTTTAAAATGTTCATGAGTTTTAATGAGGATATCATGATGTATCTAGTGTTTATGATGTATCGGTGCATGTCAGTTTTGGTGAAGGAGATGGTGTAGCATTACTCACTCATGAGTACCCTACTATGTTGCGACTCTCCTTCACAGTGTGATTGTCGATAGATGTTGATATGTTTGACAGCATTGTTTTATGCAGTTGCAGGTACATGCATCAACTCCACCTAATTTTTCAGGTTTGAGAGTGCCATGACCCAATGGAAATATTTTTTCAGAGATAGTGTCAGATCCTCTTTCTTAAGCTATCGTTCTTGATAGAATGAACCCATTTGTTACCCATTTTTTTGTATTTCATTCATTTTGTCATGTCGTTTTTAGTTTCGTCATGTTGGAAATTGATTTGTTTAATTAGTTAAATGATTGGATTTATAAACTTATGTAATTTTATTGTACTTTAATTGCAATGTTAGATTAAAATAATTATGTTAGATTACCTTATAATTAAAGTTTGATTTAATGTTTAAAATATTTGATTAAATTAAAATTATTAAATAGAATACTAATTAAATGTAATTGTTGATTGATTGTGCAACTTGAATGCTTTTAAAATAGATATTTTTAAAAGAGCTGTTTTCAACAGTTTATGCCAAATATCTAAAAACGTGATTTGAAAAGAGAAAAGTTCATCTTGACTTATTGTTTAAATTGATCTGGGTTGGGGCCCTAGCTCGGTTGGCTAAATCTTTCCTGTTGCAGGAGGTTGGTCATGAGGTCTAGTCTCCCCCACCCCCGTGGTACCGGAGGGCGTGTCGCGTCAGCGCCACCGGTCACGTTAAAAATTTTACCAGGCGCACTGCAGTTTATAGGGGGTCGTGCTACCCGATTCCTGCAGTCTAATAAAAAAAAAAAAAAAAATTGATCTACTTGATCAATTTTTTTCGCATGTAGACTGCTAGTTAAGCTTTGTGATTGTAATTTAATTGAAAATTAATTAAAAGGAAAGGTTATGCAATTTGTGCATGACAATTAGGTTTTTCTTAGAAGTTGTTTCACGACAATTTTTGGGGGAAAATATTTTTATTTCTTTGTGTGTTTGGTTAGAAAAATATTGAATATTGTGAATTCAAAGGCTTTGTCGTGTTGGAAAGATACAGTGTCTAATATCCTATGTTTGGCTTCACTCTTCGTCATAATTTGAGGAAGCGCTCTAGGTTTTCTTTTATGTTTTTGTTTAGTTTCTTGATTTCTGAAACTTCTAAATGTCGTTATGGTATTTGCTTTATCGTGATGCTGAACCTCGTTATTGAAAGCCTGCACAAACATCAAAAAATAAAACGTTATGAATTACTTTTGAAGAAATCAAAGAAAATGATAGGGAAATTGAAAGCAATATTGAAACTCAATTGTGATTCAAGGATTCTAACTATTTTGATTATGTTTTGTTGTCTATGATAAAACAACCATTTTTTTGTTGCCCATTGTACGACCTTCAGATCTAGCTTGTTTCTCATTCTTATACTTGTTTTTTTGGGTGTAGTAATCTCTACTTATCATCTATTTTGTTAGGTGTTGCTAGCGCCTCATACACTTAATATTTTTCTTTTGTGCGGTGTTCACCTTCAACAGGCTAGAATCTCCTTATGTCGCTTTGTCTTGAATATGAGTCATTGTTCATCTTGTTTTGTCTTTGGTATCATCTCTTTATTGCAATCGAGAACTATGGTAAAACCAGTGAAATTTTGTGAATTCTATCTATTAATATCACTTGCTTTATGCCCATAATTTACCTAAAATTATCTCATGTATTCATTTATCAAGCTCTTCTTATTGTTTGTTTGTCGCCTGGAGATGAACTCTGGTTTTATTTCTTAACCGATATTTGTTGATTTTTCCTTAACTTTACTTTCTTGATATTAATTTATGATTGACACAAGAGCTATCATTCTTCCTTGAGTTCGATATTAATAGGAAAAGGACTTTATTATTCTTGTAGAAGTATTTGTGTCACTCAACACTTGTATTAACTCTTGTATCTTACTTTTAATGCGTGAAGTAAATATTAAATATGTGCATGTTGAGTGCATGCATTCCCTATTTACCAGTCATCGTTGGAAACCATGATTTGGATGTTGGATGCTTAACTTTACCTCAATCGTGGATTTGAAACAATGCAATAATTATATTTGAGTCATCGATGGAATCATACTATATCTCTAACTCTACATCACTAGCTTTTATGTGTGTATAGTTTCCGGTTTCTAATTATGTGGATTATGAATCCGATTTAGATTATTTCTTCTTCTATAAATATATACATATATATAAGGTTTGAGATTTAATTCCTTTTATGTATAGAGTGAACAAAACAATTCTAATGTATATATGGTTTTTAATATGATGATTATATATAGATTTAAATATTTACATTGGAATTAAATGGTTTGGCCTTTAAATGTAAGAAATAAATATGTATAGTGTTCTTAGTAAGAATGAATATTGATTTATCTTGTTTGTTAGAAAATAATAATTTAGACACTCTTTCTTATGTCGATCATATTATCTTTTGAACTTTAATTTCATGAAGAATGGAAATATAATTATGTTGGAAAAACTTTGTATGTATTTGCCAAGGATTTAAAAGGGCACTTTTGGTGTTTTTGTGTTTTTGTAACTTCCAGAGGCTAGGATTAAAATTTGCTTTGTAAGGCATTTAATGGTTGCTTATTATCATTCTTTGTATGACTTTATTTTGGACTTAGACATGCACGATGTATTATCTTATTAGAGGTATTTGAAATGTTATATGGTATCGTCATGTTTATGATGGGTATATTTGTGGTTTGGTTTTCATGCATGATGGCTTTCCTACGTTGTTGACAGTAAGTTATGTTATTATATATAGGAAGAGTGGATTTCATTAGGGGCCAGAACCCTAAGAGGTTACCAGGGTAACCTATCATAAGTAGTTAATCCAATGAAATCCTTAACTTAATGTATTAGGGGATTGGGTAGTACTCATTTAATAACTCAGATAATTGTTTTTCCTCGCCTTACACCTTAATTCTTGTATAGATTAAGGGTAGGCTGAGATGGCCTAGAATGGCATGGTTGTTCACTTTATCCTCTCAAAAAGTGATTCGATTCCACATGATTTTGTTTAGGGGTTGAGAATCAATAGAGATTTCCAGGGTAACTCGAGATGAGGGTTGGTAATCTAAGAAGATTCGCCAAGATAAACTAAAAAAACTATGTGATGACACTCTTATCCTTATACATTCTATGTGGTCTCTTGTGTAGAGTTATTATTTTCTTTGATGTTGCCTCTGGGAGCTTGTTGTTGTGATATGGTTTAGATCTTGTTATGTCGTTATGTGATTGTCAGCCATGTGATGTTATGTTTTGTCTTCTTGTATGTTTATTTGACTTATGGACCTGATATTATCTCCTAGCATGGGGGGTGAACTTTCAAGTAGCACATGGTTGGAAGGAACATGCTCTATCCTCCATTGGGTCCCCTTGCAGGTGATGCAATTCGAGACAAGATTTTTCTTGACAAGTTCTGGGTTTCACTTTGTTCATGGAGTTGGACAAGTTTGATGGTTATATATGTTTGTCATCTATATTGTATTCACACATGATGTTTATATAAGACTTTATTGTAGTATGATTTTGATGTATCGATATTTGTCACAATATCGCTTGATGAAACTTGTACATGTAACTTAACATTGTTATGATTATGTTATTGGGTTATGCATCATTGATATGAGTTATCTTTTGTATAATGTATATGGTTTTATGATGTGAGATTTTTGTAGTGTATGTTTAAGTAGCGTTGTCATGGAACCTTGAGAACATTTGTGTTAATGTTTATTTTATTCACATGTTGTAATTAGATGTTTAAAAAAAAAAAAAAATTGGTTAATTAGTTACATTATGTCTTATTCAATGGATTTCATGGTAGGGCATTACAACTTGGTATTAGAGCATGGTTCTAACACTGGGTACTCTGGTTCTTGTGAGCCCATTAGGTTGTCCTAAATGTTAGATTTTGTAGTGTGTGTTTTCCTGTTGTCTTTTGCATCTTGAAATTGAGACTTGTCCTTGATTTTGTGTAGGACCATGCCTAGACGTCGTGGTAGGGGTCATGGTCAAGACTGAGGTGGTGGTCGTATGGCTAATCACCAGGATACTCCTCCTCAGAGTTCTCATGAGAGTAAGCATGTAGAGTAGTAGGATCCTCGGGTTTATCAATTGGATGAGGAACTAAATCCAATTCAACCGGAATCAGAGGGAGCTATGTTGTGTCCCTTTCTTGAGAAAGTTCTTACTCATCTTGTTCCTAGATAGGAGGTTGAATAGGAAGTGGATAGAGAGAGAGATAAATTGCCTAGGAGAGTCATTGAGACTATGGAGTAGGATTTCGTGTTTGCAGGGCATATGAGATATTTATTGAGGGCACATCCTCCCACATTTGATGGTACTGGTGGTGGTCTGGAAGCAAAAACTTGGCTATTTGACTTGGGATGGTGTTTTGATATGCATCTATATGGTAGCAACACCATAGCTAGATGTGTTATTATGCATCTTAGAGGCTTTTTCTCTACATGGTGGTGATTAGAGGAGCATAAGCTTCACTTGGAGATTGGTGTTGTATGATGGGATATGTTCTTGGAGTGTTTAGAGTGTTTTTCCTATCAGAGCATTGCAGACAACATTGTGCAGATGAGTTCCATGATCTGTGTTAGATGGCTATGTCAGTTGAGTAGTTTGAGTATAGGTTCTATGAGCTCAAATAGTATGTCAAGATTGTGGACAGCGAGGATATGTTGGTACAACACTTCATCAAGGGCTTGAACACCTGTATCAGCAGAGAATTCTAAGTCTTCAAGCTGAAGATGATGGAGGTAGCCATGGAGAAGGCACGAATTATGAATGAGAATCTATCTATGGCTTTGGGTGGACATACAAGTGTTCAGATAGGTAGTGCACCTACTACAGATTTTGGTATGTGTGGTGGTTTGAATCAGAGGGACATTCCTCTCGGAACCAACAGGCACCCACTAAGGGTGGTCAACAACAACAACAACATTACCCACCGAAGAATGAGAGTTATCAATTTCAGTCAGGTAATGGTTCACAGTCTGGCAAGAACTATACTTGGTGGCATAATAAGTGCAACCATCAGGATCAGCCAACATAGAGTGCATGGTCTACGATTAGTAGAGGTATTTTCCAGTAGTCGAATGCATCTTCGGGTGGCATAGGTTTTGGAATTCACTAGATGCTTCTCATGTGGTTAGCAAGGTTACATTGCGAGGAAGTGTCCTATGAGAGGTACATTAGGTTTTGGTTAGCAACCCGCAGCTTCAAAGCTGATAGTTGGAGATGTAGGCCATTCTCATAAAGTTTTTGCTACAATAGATAATCATCAGGCAGATCATCAAAATATTGTAGTTGAGGCTTCAAGTCAGTTACAAGGTATTAATGTTTCTATCCTTTTTTATTCCAGAGCTTCTGATTCATTTATTTCTCCATCTATTTTTGAGTGGTGTGGACTCGTGGTAGTAAAGCAAGACATTAGGTGTCAGGTAGAATTGACCTCTGAGGCGAAGGTAGCAGTAGAATCTCTTGTTTACAATTGTGGACTAAGGATTGGAGAGCTATCTACCTCAGTAGATCTTTGGATTACACCTCTTGGTTCTTATGTCATTTTTTTAGGTATGGACTATTTGGAATCCCATAGTGTAGTGATTGATTGTCAACAAAAGACAGTATGTTGCTTAGATGATTTTGGCGCAGAAGTTGAGATAGTCTATGTGCACAAACCCATTTCCTTACGGATTACATCTGTTATGCAATTACAAAGATGTATGTAACAGGGTTGTCAGATGTTTGCAAAAACAATTAATGAATTGTAGGTAGGGGAGAGTCAAGAGGTATCTCTTGATGATTACCTTATTCTTGGGGAATTTGCAAATGTTTTTCCTAGTGATATTTTGGGTATGCCACCGAAACGTGACATAGATTTCAAAATCGATTTGGTTCTTGGAGTAGAGCCTATATCTCAGGATCCAGACAGAATGACCACACAGGAACTAGAAGAGCTTCATTTACAGTTGGAGGAAATTTTGGCTAAGGGTTTTATTTGTCCAAGTATTTATCCTTGGGGAGCACCTGTCATCTTCATGAAGAAGAAGGACGAATCTCTCAGGTTGTGCATTGATTATAGTCAATTGAACAAAGTGATGGTTAAGAATCGATATCCTTTTCCTATAATCGATGATCTCTTTGATCAGATCAAGGGAGCTAATTTGTTTTCTAAAATTGATCTAAAATTTGGATACCATCGGTTGCGCATTTCAAAAGAGGACATTCATAAAAAGAATTTTGAACTCATTACGGGCACTATGATTTCATAGTAGTACCGTTCAGGTTGATAAATGCACCATTTGTTTTCATGAGTTTGATGAACAATTTATTTCGCACATACATTGATGGTTTTATTCTCATGTTTCTCAATGATATTTTTATCTATTCGAGAGATATGAAGGAGCACAAAGAGCATATGAGATAGGTATTACAGTTCTTGAGAGAGAATCATCTATTTGCAAATTTTTTGAAGTGTGAGTTCTTCCAGACTAAGGTGAAATACCTTGGCCATGTTATCTCTGAAGAGGGTATTACAGTGGATCCTTTGAAGATCCAAGCCATCATTGATTGGTTTGTGCCTACCAATGTACCAAAGGTATGCAGTTTTATGGGTCTTGCCAGGTATTACAAACAGTTTGTTCAAGGGTTCTCTAGGATTACTCATCCTATTACTTCTCTTCAGAGGAAAGGGAAGAGATTCATTTGGTCAAATCAGTGTTAGTCAAAATTTCAGACACTCAAGGAAAATTTGACGAGTGTGCCTAGTTTAGTCGTTCTTGATCCCACTAAGGACTTTGTTGTTTGCATTAATGTGTCTTTGGAGGGATTGGGAGTCATTCTAATGCAGGAGGGTCATGCGATCGCTTATGAGTCTCGCAAACTCAAGGATCACAAATTGAACTATCCTACTCATGATTTGGAGTTAGCTGCAGTTGTTCATGCTCTGGTTCGATGGAGGCATTTCTTGTTGGGTCACTATCTTGAACTTCAAAGTGATCACCATAGTCTACAGTACATTTTCACACAACCCAATTTGAATGCTAGGAAAAGACAGTGGATGGAGTTCTTAAGCGAGTATGACTTTGAGGTGAAAATTATCCAGGGGAAGGAGAACGAAGTGGCTGATTGTAATGCCCCGCTAAGTAACCTTAAAGGAAGTTGCAATTAACGTCTTAAGCGAACTATTTTTTTTTTTATAAAGTGCATTTAACATACACATTCACTTACTAATTAACAACAACCTCTAAGGCTACAAGGTTAGGATTACTTAAACCCACACATACATATTACATATAACCGTAGTATTATAACTTTATGAAATAAACATCATACATCATAAGAATACCACATAACATAATAAGATAATCAACCAAGATACAATCTCATAAATATTAACTTAATCCAATAGTTACATCACTCATTCTCAGAATGAGGCAATAGTACTCAAGGTTGCAATTACAAAATTTCACCTCATAAACATAAGAGGGATAAAATAACTTATACAAGTTAAAATATTACAATGCAAGGAATTACAACAAGAACCGCGAGCTGTCCATCTGGATGTCTCGCCACCAAGTACTGCAGATATATGGGGACCCAATGGTTTTGGTACATGTTCCACCCAACCAAGTGGTACCTGAAATCCCACCCCCCATGCTAGGAGGTAGTAACAATGTAACATGGACAAAGATCTACAACCACTAACCAAGGGCAGACTCATACTAACTCATACTGATATAGCCAAACAAATGAACTAACAAGTACAACTCAATCACCATATAAGTACAAATCAAGTACAACTCCAAAATCACAAACATAAGTCACATTGCTTCCAGACATAATATTAATCAAGTATGTTCAGAGAACCATACACATAAAACAAAACCAACTGCTGTCCTAGATAGAGTGTCATCGCATAGTAGTCATGAGATCTCCTCTGGGAATCCTTCATAGGCTCTAGTAATCCTGGTGGCCTCAACCGAATCCTGGCACTCATACTCACTCATGCGGCATCAAATACCTCTCGTACTGACAAGATAAATGACTATGCCATTCCAGGCCTTCTCACTCATCCCAAGTCTAAACGAGCCCTTGTGTCTATGAGTGAGGATTAGTTATCTTGATTAATGTGAATGCATCCTAATCATATAAGTACATTAATTTAGTTATCACTTCATTAACCCACTTCTGAAGGTTACCCGGTTTACCACTTTGGGCTCCGACCCCTAACAAAAGCCACTCTTCTATTTGACAACACACACCCAAACAATTTACCCAGGGAAACACAAGTGTATACCAACTAGGCATCATAACCACTCCAACACAAGGAGGAAACAAATAAAAGAACTCACTCCACACATCTTGGAGGCAACAACACATAGTCCACTCCTTTCACAGGAGGTACAAAATATCCCTGTTCGTGGAAAATGGGTAAAACTAAAAAGATGTCACGCGCTACCCAAAGGAAAATAACTAGATGACATAAAGGTTCAACAACCCTCATCCTCTAAGTTCTCTTGGAAGACTTATAATTTAGGACTAACACTAAATCCCAAAACCAACAATGCAACTTGACAACATAGCAACAAAAGCATTCAAGTCATTAATCAAATCTAATATTTGGATTTCTTAAATCCATACTCATTCAATAGGTAGTGTTGACAAAGTCAAAGACACGATAACTAGATCATCTAAAATAATCATAACCCCTATTTCCCCTTTCATTATTGGAAATCTAAAACAATTAAACTTACTTCCCTTTACTGAATACAGAAATTAAATCCTTTAAGATAATCATGAGGAAGATACTACTTTTGGATATACTAAATCCATATCTCTTTCATAATCCAATCACAATGATTCAATTAATTTAAATAGAAATTAATAAATAACATAATTGATTGCCTCATCAATAAAACAACTTCTTAATTTACTTTTAAATCGACACAAATCCATGCAAATAAACTCTTTCCATTTCCTAACCAAATCTTACATTTCATTCAATTTCCTATTTAGAACATGCAATCACTTTAATATAATAAAATATCGTTTCTCTACCCATTTACCCATATACACTAATCAATCCATTTTAAATCTCTATTCAATAATATATTGCATACATCTTATTAAAATGAAATACGATAATGAATTTACCCTTAACATATTTTTATATGCTCCATATTATATATACACCAAACATATATATTAATAAAATATAGATTATTTAATATTCCAATCACAACGATTAATTTGCTCTATGGAAATAAAACATAATAACTATTGTCTTTTCAAAATTAATTGAAAAAAAAACTAAATAAGTGCCTTTATAATAAAGGATAGACTAGTTCAAATAATTTAAGTCGAATCCATTGTTTTCCTTTAAAACTAACATAAATCTTCTACAATAATTCTTTTCAATTTCCTAACCCAAACCTTATATTTCTTCTAGTTTTCCAACAACACCCTATGTTAATCTCATCTAAAAGTTTCCCTTTCCAAACTCTTATTACATACATCCATTTATTCAAACCATAAAATATACCTTCTCAACAAATAAATTGTTCAAATAGAAAATGATTAAATTAAAATAATTAATTGTCTCTTCATAATAATCAATTCCTGAATTTACTTTTAAAACAACACGATCCCATGCACTACCAAGAGAATTCACAACAAGTTGACATCATAACGACAACCCTCATAAACAACAGACCATCTGGAAGACTTATAAACTAACAGGTACTCAACCCATTCTCAAAGCATAAACACGAAAGACTTAATCATTGAAGGCAATAGAAGAAACTACATTTGGATACTCTAAATCCATTTCTCATTTCATTACGTAATTCATTATATCGATAAAATTGAATTAAGAATTCATCTTTTCAGATAGGGGAGAAATTACACTAATATTTTATTCTCTAATTGCTCTTAACAAAATAAGTATTTTCAACTATAACTCAAAACATTTCGCTTTAAATTAAATAACCAATTGCCGTTGCAAATTAAATCATTATAAAATTAATCAAATTAACATTTGGTCTCTTCCATAACTTATTGTGTTAAAATAAGATCAATATTTGGACTATAACCCAATATCATATATATATATATATATATATATATATATATATATATATATATATATATATATATATATATTTCCAATTAAATCAAAATAATAATTGGACCTTTTACACATGAATTTAAATTCCACAAATTAAATTTTAAATTATGCATTTTTTAAATCAAATATTTAACTCCTTCAATTAAACTTTAACATGTCATTTTAAAATAAACAATAATTTCCCCATACGTTTATAATTTTAATTCCACTAATCTAATATACAAATTTTATTTAAAATAATATAAATAAATATAATACTTTAATATTATAAATTATAATATAAAATATTATTAAATAATATTTTAATATTATAATAACAATACATAAAATATTAATATTTATAAATATCAATTTATTATTATTTTATTATCAGAGCAGCCATGGGAAAATAACTTAACAGCAGTCTCGTGTTTCAACATAATTCAAAAACTACGATCTGGGTATTTGCGATTTTTTGACGAGGATAAAAAAAATTTCAAGATGCAGAAACCCTTTAAATTTCCTGACAACCCAGTTTGTCTAAGTGGAGTTATACGGGACGCAACCAGACCATTTTACCATGAAAAATATAACTACCCTGCGGATTTTAAAATCCGATTTTTAATAATAAACAGAGGGTTTCATTTTCTAAAAAAAAACATTCTAAATGTTTCGTTCAATTTCTATGTTTGATTCCAATAACAAAATAATCGATTTCCTCAAATAATTTAAATTCAACTAAGGTTTTCACAATTTTCACTCAAGAATTTTCACAAAGCAAAAGCTGTAAATTTATTTGATTCTTTTCTTCTAATAATAAATTTATTTTCTAAAACAGATTTAACAAACAAATATTCAATCACTACTATTTAAAAGTAACCAAAAACAATAAAACACAAAGAGGAAAACCTGGTTCAAGAAGCCACAGGAAAAGATTAATTTCTGATGCAAGCCTCCTCCAAAGATTTCCTGAATTTTCTTCAATCATCCAATGAATCCAATCCAAAACCCAACAAATGCAACCAATCTTTCCTCCAATCAATTCTACAATCAAAAATTTCTTCAAACCCTTCTTTGTGCAAATTTTTCCAAAATTTCTTCTCTGCTGTAAAAATGAATTTTTCTAAAAACTTTCTCCTGCCCTAAAATTAAAACATGTATTCTTTATAAATCAAAAATACCTAATACAACCCTAATTCACATTACATGCAAATTGGATATTAATTTCAATTTCAATTTCAATTTCAATTTTTACAACCCTAATTCACATTCCATGCAAATTAGATATTAATTTCAATTTCAATTCCAATTCCAATTTTCGAAAACCCACTTTCAATTTAAAATGCAATTTCAAATAATAAATTAATTTCCAAAGTTGAAACTCATTTCCCAAGTAAACATTTAATTACAATTTCTAATTTAATTCCCACAAGTTGAAATTAAATTCCAAAATTAATTTTAATTCTTTTATTTCCTTTCATTCTCTTGCATCACGTTTAATTAATTAATTTAATTATTTAATAACTAAATTCAACCCCCTTGGATCAAATTTAATTAATTAAATAAACTAAATATAATTAATTAATTTAAATATAAACTTTTATCCACATTGCATTATTTAAATTAAAAAACCATCAACATGATTTAAATGCAATTATTCTAAATATTTGTTTCCAAATCAAGAATTCTTCATAATTAAATAACATTAAAGCAAAACAGACAATGACTCGACACACACAACTGACGACACACTAAGGCTAGGGTGTAAACTTGACACATGTTACCTGGCTACTATCTCTCATTCAACTTAACCATTGGATCGACACGCTCGAACCTGTGAAACCAGGTGGAGTCGATGTCATGTACCTGCAATCTTGAAAACAAGTAAACAACATCATATAATGTATCCACCATATAATACACACCATGAAGAAGAAATTACATATTCGTAGGGCGCTCGCAAGCGAGTGATGCAAAACTGTCCTCTTCACCAATACACTCATCAAAACTGACACTTCCATCATAATCCAGTAATCTCATAATAACATCTCATGTTAACTCTACAACATCATTTATCCATAATGCATGTGAAACAATAATCAGATAACTACATCCCACAATAATAGTTGTTGCTCAATAGTAGCGATCAAAACATCATAACAAAATGTATCCAGTATCAAAGTAACTGCAACCAAACATAGCATAAAGCAACTTGAACAAGAAGCAAAATGGAGGGGTATTACACTGATTCTCTTAGTTGGAGAAGGCATGAGCTTTCTTTCGTAGCTCTTGGAGTTGATTTGAGGAATCAGATTCTAGCATCACTTCCTATAAACAGACTATATCATGAGGTGAAGATGGAGTTGGAATCAAGTAAACTCTTGGAGGGTATATTCTTAGGATATTCTCTCGAGTCAGATGATTTTTTGCGACATTTGGGTTTTATCTACATGCCACTTGCAGACGGTCTTCACACTTTGATTATGACAAAGGCACATCGAGCACCTTATTCAGCTCATCCTGGTGTTAAGAAGATGCATGTGGATCTTTGATAGCTATACTTTTGGCATGGGATGAAGTGTGACACCACTAATTTTGTTTCAAGATGTCTTGAGTGCCAAAGAGTTAAGGCTGAGCACCAACATCCCACAGGACTGTTGCAGCCACATCTAGTTCCTGAATGGAAGTGGGATATCACTTCGGTAGACTTCATTGTTGGGTTTCCTATGTCATCTCGTCAACATTATGCTATCATGGTTGTTGTTGATAGGTTGACTAAGGTATCACTTTTTCCTTCAATTCATTCATCCTATAATGCCTCTTCTATGGAAAATATCTTCATGGAGGAGATTGTTCGTTTGCACGAAATTCCATGTAGAATCATTTTAAATAGAGATCTTGTATTTACATCAGCATTATGGACATCCTTGCAGCATGCCTTAGGTACTCAGTTGAACTTCAGTTCAACTTATCACCCAGTGACTGACAAAAAAATTGAGAGGGTTAATCAAATTCTTGATAATATGCTCAGGATGTATGTTATGGATCAGCAATCGTGTTGGGAATATTATCTCTAGTTGCTGGAGTTCACCTATAATAATGTGTATCATAGTTCCATAGGTATGCCTCTTTTTCAGAAATTGTATGGATGTCCTTGCCAAACTCCGTTCAGTTGGGATAGACTTGAGGATAGAGTTCTTCATGGACCCGAGATGCTTCTAGATATGGAACAACAAGTTGATTGTATCAAAGAGCACTTGGTGGCATCACGGGACAAGAAGAAGAAGTATGATGATGCTCATAGAGTGGATCGTCAGTTTTCAGTTGGTGATAGGGTATTTCTTCGGGTGCGTCCGCAGAAGAGTTTGATCTGTTATGGAAAAGGCTCTAAGGTCACACCTCATTTAATTGGATCGTTTGAGATTCTGGAGAGGATTGGTCCTATAGCGTACTGACTTGCTTTACTGCCTAGTTTATCGCACATTCATGATGTATTCCATGTATCTATTCTTAGGCATTATCACCTTGATATTTCACATGTGCTCGATTGGAATGCATTACAGGTAGAGGACGGACAACTAGCTTTGGATCCCATGGGTGTTCTTTAACATAGGAGGCTTGCCATCAGGGGTCGAGACGTTGATCGGGTGAGGGTCTAGTGGCATCCTAGTGATGACGCATCAGCTACTTGGTAGGATGCAACATGCATGAGAGAGCTTTATCATTATTTATTTGCAGGCTTTTAGGAGTAAGCCTTATCTTAGGGGGGGAGGATGTAGTGTCCCTCTAGTTGCTACTATTTTTTTCAATTTGCTTATATTCATTTACTAGTCATTTAGCTATTTTGGATACTATATTACATTATTTTAGTTATGACACAAATATTATATTAGTTGTTATACTATGTTGATGATACATTAGACATTGTGATCATTTGGTTATGTTTGTGTGATGACATTATGATAGACATTGAGTGTGTTATGGTTTTATGTTGTTCCTGAATTTTAATGAGGATATCATGATGTATATGATGTTTATGATGTATTGATGCATGTTTGTCTTGGTGAAGGAGACAGTGTAGCATTACTCACTCGTGAGTAACCTGCTACACTGTGACTCTCCTTCACGGTGTGATTGTCGATAGATGTTGATATGTTTGGCAGTGTTGTTTTATGTAGTTGTAGGTACAAGCATCGACTCCACTTGCTTTGTCAAGTCTGAGTGTGACATGACCCAATGGAAATATGTTGTTTGAAGATAGTGTCAGGTCCTCTTTCTTAAGCCATCTTTCTTGATAGAACAAGTACCCGTTTGTTACCCATTTTTTGGTACATCGTTTGTTCTTTCATGTCATTTGTAGTTTTTTCATGTTGAAAATTGATTTGTTTAATTAGTTAAATGATTGGATATATAATTATTTTATTTTATTATAATTAAAGTACAATGTTAGATTACCTTATAATTAAATTTTGATTTAATGTTTAAAATATTTGATTAAATTAAAACTATTAAATAAAATACTAACCAAATGTAACTGTTGATTGATTGTGCAACTTGAATGCTTTTAAAATAGATACTTTTAAAAGAGTTTTTTTCAACAGTTTATACAAAATATCTAAAAATGTGATTTGAAAATAGAAAAGGTCATCTTGAGTTGTTGTTTAATTTGATATGCTTGATCAATTTCGTTCACATGCAGACTGTCAGTTAAGCTTTGTGGTTGTAATTTAATTAAAAAATAATTAAAAGGCAAGGTTATGCAATTTGTGCATGACAATTGGGTTTTTCTGAAAAGTTGTTTCATGAAAGTTTTTGGGGGAACAAAATTTTATTTCTCTGTGTGTTTGGTTGGAAAAATATTGAATATTTTGAATTCAAAGGCTTTGTTGTGTTGGAAAGATACAGTGTCTGATATCATGTGTTTGGCTTCACTCTTCGTTGAAATTTGAGGAAGCGCTCCAGGTTTTCTTTTGTGTTTTTTTTTAGTTTCTTAAATTCTGAAACTTCTAAATGTCGTTATGGTATTTGGTTTATCATGATGTTGAACCTAGTTGTTGAAAGCCTACACTAACATCAAATAATTAAAATTTTATGGATTAATTTTGACGAAATCAAAGAAAATGATAGGGAAATTGAAAGCAATATTGAAACTGAATTGTGATGAAACTGAATTTTTACAATTATTGCTTCATCTTCTTGAATTTTTTTGATAATTTCTCTTTATTAAACTATCGATTCATTCGAGTTACTTTATTCATTTATTCAGATTTGTATTTGCTTTTATATGTTTGTAATATGTCTTGATTGGCCTTAGATTTAGTCATCGATTTAATTGCATATGGATATTTTGTTTGTTATTGTCTAGCCTTCGATGATGCCTTTCAAACAAATTTTCTCCTATGTCACTAGTGTAGTTCTTTCTGCCTTTTCAGAATCTTTCATTTTTGTAGATTGTTTGTAGAATTTATTCATTTGTCCCGAATAAAAGATGTATTTGAATCTTTGTAGATCCAAAGGAAATATAGATCAATGGTTGTTCGATGCATACCCTCCAACTGGTTAAAACTCTTAGCCGTCTCTTTTTATATTCCTATTTGACCCACTTCTTAGTGGAAGGTTGATGATCTCCCTTGCAGTCGATTTAAGGATTCTAACCATTTTGATTATGTTTTTTTGTCTATGATAAAACAACCATCATTTTTGTTGGCTAGTGTATGGCCTTTAGATCTGGCTTGTTTCTCATTCTTATACCTATTTGTTTGGGTGCAGTAATCTCTACTTATCGTTTATTCTATTAGGTGTTGCTAGTGCCTTATACACTTAATCTTTTTTTTGTGTGTTTCATTCACCTTGAAGAGGCCAAAATCTCCTTTTGTCGCTTTGTCTTGAATATGGTTCATTGTTCATCTTGTTTTTTATTTGATATCCTCTCTTTATTCCAATCTGGTAAAACCAGTGAACTTTTGTGAAGTCTATCTCTTAATATCACTAGCGTTATGCTTGTTCTTTACCTATAATTCTCTCATGTACTTATTTATCAAGCTCTTCTTATTTTTTGGTTGTCGCCTAGAGATGAACTCTGGTTTTCTTTCTTAACCGATATTATTTGATTTTTCCTTAACTTTACTTGCTTGATATTAATTTTTGATTCACACAAGAGCTATCCTTCTGCCTTGAGTTCAATATTAATAGGAAAAGGACTCGATTATTCTTGTAGAAGTATTTGTGTCACTCAATGCTTGTATTAACTCTTGTATCTTACTTTTAATGTGTGAAGTAAATTTTAAATATGTGCATGCTAGGTGCATGCATTCCCTATTTACCATTCATCATTGGAAACTGTGATTTGGATGTTGGATGCTTAACTTTACCTCATCCGTGTATTTGAAACCATGCAATAATTATATTTGAGTCGTCGATGGAATCATAATATAGTTCTAACTCTACATCACTGGCTTTTATGTGTGTATAGTTTCTAGTTTCTAATTATGTGGATTATGAATCCGATTTAGATTATTTCTTCTGCTATATATATATATACTTATATATGTGTGTGTGTGTGTGTGTGTGTGTGTGTGTGTGTGTGTGTTTGAGATTTAATTCCTTGTATGTATAGAGTGAACAAAACAATTCTAATGTATATATGGGTTTTAATATAATGATTATATATAGATTTAAATATTTACATTGGAATTAAATGGTTTGGCCCTTAAATGTAAGAAATAAATATGTATAGTTTTCTTAGTAAGAATGAATATTGATTTATCTTGTTTTTTAGAAAACAATAATTTAGACACTCTTTGTTATGTCGATCATATTATCTTTTGAACTTTAAGTTCATGAAGAATGGAAAGATAATTATGTTGGAAAAACCTTGTATGTATTTGTCAAGGATTTAAAAGAGCACTTTTGGTGTTATTGTGTTTTTGTAACTTCCAGAGGCTAGGATTAAAATTTTCTTTGTAAGACGTTTAATCCTTGCTTATTGTCATTCTTTGGATGACTTGATTTTGGATTTAGCCATGCATGATGTATTATCTTATTAGAGGTATTTGAAATGTTATATGTTATCGTCACGTTTATGATGGGTATATTTGTGGTTTGGTTTTTGTGCGTGATGGCTTTCCTACATAATTGACAATAAGTTATGTTATTGTATATAGGAAGAGTGGCTTTCATTAGGGGTCAGAACCCTAAGAGGTTACCAGGGTAACCTATCGGAAGTAGTTAATCCAGTGAAAACCTTAACTTAATGTATTAGGGGATTGGGTAGTGCTCATTTAATAACTCAGATAATTTTTTTGCCTCACCTTACACCTTAATTCTTGTATAGATTAAGGGTAGGTTAAGATGGCCTGGAATGGAATAGTCATTCAGTTTGTCCTCTTGAAAAGTGATTTGATTACACATGATTTTGTTTAGGGGCCTAGATTCGGTAGATATTTCCAAGGTAACTCAGGACAAGGGTCGGTAATCTAGGAAGATTCACCAGGGTAACTTAAAACAATTGTGTGATGACACTCTTATCCTTATACATTTTATGTGGTCTGTTGTGTAGAGTTACCGTTTTCCTTGGTGTTGCCTCTAGGAGCTTGTTGGTTTCATATGGTTTAGATCTTTTTATGTCATTATATGATTGTCATCCATGTGATATTATGTTATGTCTTCTTGTATGTTTATTTGACTTATGGACCTGATATTATATATTTGGATGTATCGATATTTGTCACAATCTTGCTTGATGAAACTTGTACATGTAACTTAACATTGTTATGATTATGTTATTGGACTACGCATCATTGATATGAGTTATCTTTTGTATATGTATATGGTTTTATGATGTGATATTTTTCTAGTGTATGTTTAAGTAGCATTGTCATGGAACCTTCAGAATATTTGTGTTAATGTTTATTTTGTTCACATGTTGTAATTGGATATTTTAAAAACAAAAATGTTTGATTATTTAGTTTCATTATGTGTTGTTCTTTGGGTTCCATGATGAGGCGTTACAATTTTTAAATCAATACCTACCTCCAATCACCCTCTATAATGGTGAATATGTAGGCTAGGAAAATCTCTACCTAAATTACTATAATACACCATAAGAACAATTTATCCCCCAAGGAAAAGTTGATCCAAGCCAACTCCCTTCCCCTCCATAGTTGGAACATCAAGTCCTATCACCTAATTTACGTCTATCATTTATACAAGATCCTAATGACATTAAAAAAAACTCCTCTACAAATAGGTGATGTATCCTTCATGCTCATCTTTCTCAAAAAACTTAATGCCTAATCTAATGCACATAAAAGCCCTTAAATAATAAGTAAACATAATACTCTAAGCTCTAGAATATATCCTAAGTACAATGTCACAAATATGCATTGTGATAATAATGTACCATGCCAAATAAAATCATATATCACATAGATCAACAACCCTGAATATGAATGGCATCCTTCACATGTATAGAAAATTGCCACATCTTGTGTCATAATGTCTTGACAATTATTAATAAATAGAATGAACAATTTAATAATAGTGAATGAATAACCCAATTAAAGGTGTCCACCCTCAGATAATATTAACCTAAATCTTGCAAGCCTTATTCACCTTTGCTCATAAAATAAATAGCAAGCCACTCTAGTTATACTATATCCATTGAACTTGAAGCTAGTCCTTTACCATGAAAAGGGTTTAAAAGATAACATTTCATTCAAAGTATATCAAGAGTTTGGACAATGTCTATACATAATCATTAAAGGAGTTTGTCATATGATTTTATTTGTTAAATAACCTTTATTCTATAGATATTTTTAGGGTAATGGAAACAACTAATATCTTCAAAGAAAATCTTCAAATTTAATTTATTTTCCACAAATATATTAAGCTTTCAACTTAGAATTTTATTCTTTATCAATATATTTATTACTATCATAGAGTATCCTTTCAATATTATATTTCTCATATTTAGAATTTTGACAACACCTAGACCTACTAACAAATCTTCCCATTCTGCTTAATTTTTATATCAAATGCCTAAAATAATGATCCATAATATTTCATTTCTCATAATGAGTCACAAATCACAAATATTTCTTCAACCAACTTTGGATTTCCTTTTACCACTCCATAAAAATTCAATTTTAAATAACCTTCTAGAGGAGTTCACATGGTGTGCGCATTCCTTTTCTAATCCTACTTTTACTTCAAGTTATTACTACCTAAATTTAGACACCTTATCCCTTGAACGATAAAAAAAGAAGTATTGAGGTATTTAATTTTTTCTTTCTAATTCCCAATAGGATCCACAAGGGTATATTTTATCCAACTTACCTTTATTTTCTTCCCTAGTTCATCATACTATAGAGCCCATAGTTCTTTGAGATATTTTTCTAGAAGATAGATAATTTGTACCAATTTTTGTGGGTATTTAAAAAATAATAATTTCACCTACACCTTATCAACTAGATTCTAAATGAAGGATTTCATGAATTTATTTACATTTCTTCAACCTATTTATCAAGTTCTTAGTTTCTTCATACTAGGTCAAATTCATCCCTTTTCGTAATTATAAACATTATTCTTAACCAGCAGAGGGCCCTCAAAGGGTGTCTCTTTCCTAACTTTCCTAACTCCCTCTTATCAATCCCCTGCAAATTCTTGACATCACCAAAGAAAGGTTGGAGGATGTGATACAAAGGTTAAGATATTTCCCATGCCTATGGTTAATTTTCTCTCGATTAATATTATTCATCTTTCTTCTATCGTGGCTTCTCTTTTCTTGCTATTTTTTGTATTTTATTATATATGATTTGAAACAAGGTGATCACTATATTGAATGGCCATTTTTGGATCACATCCTACCTTTTCATCAAATGGAAGATGTAAAAGAGTCAATGATTCTCATAAATCTAGGTAATAGTATTTAAAGATAAAAGATAAAGATAAATTATCTCTTATGTTATCTACTAGATTAAACAATGTATTAGCTTCTCTTCAACCATATTTGTAGGATATTTATCGAAACCTTGTCAATGTGTTACCCTTTTTTAGGATTTTCTAAATATTAGCATCATTAGATTTTCATCATCCATTTAAGTATATTTCTCAAAAAATTAGAGAAAAATTTGTAACAATTATTATATCAATATTTTGGATCACATTTTCATTCACTATCCTAATAATGGATCACAAAGTGTGGTTTGAAACATTTTTTTATTATTATTTTTTCTTCAAAATATTAATAAATCTAGGTTCTAAAGTTGTCGAATTGGTATTTATCCTTTCACCATATGTTAAATAATCATAAGAGATTCTTCTTCAATTTAAATGGTTTAAAAACTAAGGATATGAGCCATTTTGTGTGCTTTATCATTTCTTAGTATAGTGATCCAACATCCAAAGAAAATATGGTTTATCTTTGCATGATTTGTAAACCCCTCAATAGACCATTAGAGGAATCGCCAATATAAATTATATATTATTGAATTTATTTCTCACTAATGTTATGTAAAGATAGAGAAACATGGAAGGTGAAATACAATAGAGACAAGAGAATTTACATTATTTAGACCACTTGTGTCTAAGGTCTTAGAAACTTCTAGCAACATGACATAGATAAGTAATTAAATTAATACACATAAGGACAAGGTAAATCAAAGGATTTACCCTAGAGAAATGTAACAAGGGAAAAAAAATCCACCAAAATAAGTCATTATAAACATTAGTTTATACAATATCGCTCCCTTTAAAGGCCTCTAAGACCATACAACCGAAAAATCCTTAATAAGTACAACAATGCATTTTTATCTTTAACGACTAATAACCTAAGACTAACAGGACTAAAATACAAATCTCTCTACATAATTATATCTCTAACAATCCTTCCTTGCATTCCCAATAATGAACCTTTCCTCCATGAAGGAATAATGTCTTCAAAAGTAAAAATTTCATTAGTTCAAACCCCAATGGGTGTATTATACTAATAGGAAATGTAAGACCTTCCACACTGAGAATGAATAAGAAACATTTCAAGTCCCTATATGACCTTTTATTTATGTCATTTTGTCCCCTATGGAATGAATTCATTCGCAACCAAAGCTATTAATTATGCTTTATTCCCATAATGACAAATTTAGGCTTGAACATATTGTGTTAATTTTATTACAATTCAAACAATCAATTGTAGGCATTCCTCCACTATTTTCCTATGTTTTCCATTTGACTCTACCTCACAAAAGGATGTATCTCTCAACCATCTTATTATGAGTAGTTATTCAAAAAAATCATCTACAAACACCATCAAAGATAAGTTTCAACATTTCTATAAATGGTAGATCAACAAGTCACTCATTTAGCCTTCTAAAGGACTTTTAATTTTTTTATGGATGTAATATCTATAAATTTATTAAAATATATAATTAATAAACATAACATAAAATATGAAATAATATCTTCAAACACTATTATCCTATAAAAAAGGTAAACTACAATTTTAGTGAAGTCATGCCTCTTGATAAAATATCCAACCTATATTGTCTCTATTAGTAAACATGCTTAGATCAAGTAGAGCCCACTAAAATTTCATTCATGCTAATATAAAGGTAAATAGAAACTATGTGACCCAAATAACTATTGTTCTAATCACATTTTATAATCTAACAATGTATTATTCTCAAGAATCTTCCTCTTGACCCTAAAAAATCTCCCCTAATATAGTGTCCTATATTCGGTCTTTCTTGACATTTGAGTTAGTTTTTTTGAATGTTTGGTAATGTCCTGTTGTTGTTTGTTATTATGCTGTTTAATTTGAGGATTTGTGTGTAAAAATTGACAGATATGCCTATCCTCGTCAGTCGATTCTTGCATGGAAAATATATATTACATATTGTAATTTATATCATATTGTGTTGTTTACTCGACTTCACTCGATAATTAATAATCAGGGTATTCAAGACTTGTTATGCAATGTAAAAGTTTGGAATTTGGTGTTTGAATTGTGATTCAATTTGATGTGTATTCTACCTTCTCAAATTGAAATTCTCTTTCAATTACACATCCCTCATTTGTCTCTGCATAATTTGCAATCAAATTTTATGTCTTCTACTTAATTGTGTGACCTTCCTCTTCACTTCCTCAATCTACATTTCATAGAATCTTCACCTTTTTTGGCACGAGTTATCGTGATGTGGTGGCATATATTTGAATATGGAAATCACTATTTTAAAATGGAGAATCTTGTATAAGTATTTCATTTGATATGCAAATTTTATTCATGTCGAATATATAGGTAACTGATTTAAATAATTGCAACATATTTATGTGTTTGTTTGTGTTTACGTACATTTGTATGTGTTTACTTTGAAGAAAACTCGATGGGTTGTTTATAAACAACATTTGATTAAAATTAAATATATAAATATATGTATGTCATGTAGTTATGTTATAACTTCATACCATAATATAATATGATATAATATATTTCAGCAACAATCTATTTATAATATATAAATATAGATGTGTGTATAACAAAATATTCTCATTTCACGTTTTAATTTGTATTGCTATGAATGTTGCATTTTATTTTATTTTATAGAAGATAGTTATATTTATTTTTTAACAAAGTGATATGTAAATAAATGAATTATAAAATTGAATAGGAAACAAAATAAATTAATTTAAGTATGTTTAGGAGGATTAAGGGGAATAGTTATTTCTTAATTAGGCAATTCAGAGAAAATGGGAAATTTTAGTTATAACTTGATTGGAAGATTCTTTAAGTCCTTTATATAAGTAGTATATATGTATGTTGTATATGTAAGTGTATAAATCTATCTACGCAAATAGTATTATATGTAATTGTGAAATAATTTTGGCCCTCTTGATCATAATTGGACAATGTGTCTTGACTAAGTGTTTATGGGGTTTTTAAGAGGGATTAGTTTTAAGTGATTGTATAATTGTTTGAAGTGTTTGGTTGATGGGATATTTATGGATTTGTTCATGATTACTTGTTTGTTGTGTATTTACTTTCAATAATTTTTTCCATGGTTGCAATGTTTGAGTGTTTCCTTGTGGTGAATTATGTGTATGATTTTGGAGTTTAAGATGAATTTGTTTATTATGGTTGCATTAGAATTTGAGTTGATTTCAGTTATGGTTTAAAGTGGGAATCTTTGTCCAAAATGGTTACTGAGATACTTCCAGAGGTTGGGGAAAGGGTTTAATTATTGTTGGTTTTCATGTTGAGTTATTTGTGGATTGTTGTTCTTACACTTCATTTTATTCATGATTTATGATTATGTGGGTTTTGGCCTTGCACTGTCGAATTGTTATATGTGGATACTTTGTGCAAGTTGATGTATGTCTCACTTATGTGATAATCCATGTGGTTTTTTATGTTGTGCAAGTTGGCTTACCCAGTTGTGGACTATTGAGTCTTTTGTTGCTAGTAGGGGAGTGGCTCTCAATGAGGATTCAACACCCAAAGTGGCAAGTCCAGGGTAAATCATGAGAGTTTCTTAATCCAGTGAAAACATTAATAATTAATTAGGGAGCTTCGTTAGTTCTCACACTAATAAAATATAATGGTACACCTCACTCATGCCTCAAGTGCTCCTTTAGGCTTGAGATGAGTGGGAAGGCCTAGAATGACAAAGTTCAACTTCCTTGTCCTCTTGAAAGGTATGTTGATCCTACATGAGTTAGAATGGGGGTCAGGGATCGGTTGAGGTTGTTAGGGTTTAACTGGGATGGGGTTCGATAACCTAGGAATATTCAAATTGGGTAACCCATATAGAGCTTATGTGATGACACTCTTCCCTATAGCAACCTTGTATGCCTTGTTTGTTTTCCCCTTGTTGCTCTTGTACCTCTGGAAGTAGTTGTCCTTTATGATTATTGTTTCATTTATTTGTGGAGTCTTGTTAGCCTTTTATGCTTGACTATTTTTATATTGTGGGTCCTTCTTGTCATCTCCTAGCACAGGGAGTGGATCTCCACATGGTCGGGTGGAACGTTGTATGCACTCCATTGGGTTCCCATTCAGATTTTGGGATGCACAGAGTGGTACCATTGCAGTGATTCCAAAACTTCACCAGATTTGGAGATAGTATTGGTGGTATGTATTATGCTTATTTCAGTTGTATTACTCTATGTGTTAGAATTGGCTATGGATGCCAAGATCTATGGACCAAATGAAAAGCACAAAGAAGAGAGAAAATAATGTGACAAGAATAAACTATATTCAATGTCAATATGATATGATTCAATGTGTGTGTGTACAAATGTACTAGAGACCTTGTGGTTATATAGCCTAGGTGAGTACATAGGAGTGAATAAGATTATGAAAAGTGTCATAATCTTATGACATGAGACAACAATGAAAAGCTATCACTCCACCTAAAGTGGAAAGTGATAATGTGATAACCACCACAAATAGTGGATCACCCATAAAAGGTGGAAACCTAATCACATGATATGTCCATGAAAGGTGGAGGTGATAAAGTAATAAGAAGATAAGTCCACCAAAGGTGAAAATTCTCCAACAACTCCTATGTGGTCCCTAAGTAAACTTAACTAAGGTGTAATTATGACCTAGGACAAGGGACAAAATATTTAATTACACAAAATCAACCAATGCAAAATGGGTCCCAACAACTAGGCCATATTAGGTACCCATGTACAAAGCAATGCAATCTCTCACAAATGGAGAAAAGGAGAAAACCCAGTGGGACAAGACTCCTCCCCAAAAGAGAGATGAAATACAATAATGAAATGCTCTCAATGATGAATGAGAAGGTAAAAACCCCATGTGAGGAAAAATACCCCCCCATAAGAGAGAATTAGAAGAGAGACAAGGCAGCCCCCCCCTCAATGTTGAGTCTCTTGCAATGATGGTAGAAGCTCGACATTGAATGCTGAAGATTATCCAATCTCGCCAAACAACGTTCCTCCCCTTAGGAACAAACAAAACCAAGGATGTATGTAGGATGAATGATGTCTTTGA
Source organism: Sequoiadendron giganteum (assembly GCA_007115665.2). Lineage (NCBI taxonomy): Eukaryota > Viridiplantae > Streptophyta > Pinopsida > Cupressales > Cupressaceae > Sequoiadendron > Sequoiadendron giganteum. The sequence continues at coordinate 536,875,211 of CM021109.1, forward strand.
AGCATGCTCAAGTGTCTCCATGTCGATGCCAAAAGATGACACACTCCAAACATGTGTTCTAGGCCACACTGTTGAAGAGTATAATCCAACATCTAGTAGAGATGAATGTAGAACATGATCCAAAGAGAAATATGTCCCCTCTAAAGACAAAGAAGCCTCCTCCAAATGTTGTCCAAAATTATCCACACTCATGCCAAACTGCAAAGAATGATCATGTAGAGAATGAACAAGAGGGTCAGAGTGTTCCCTCACAACAACTGAAGAAGGAGCATCTTCATCAAAGAGAAGATGAATTTCATCAATGGTGTCCCCCAAATCTACAAGATGAGACTCCTCAAACAAGTTTGAAATACCTGTCAAGAAGTCATCCAAAGTAGCCATATCTAAAAGATAATGTATATCTTACTGCACTGAATCACAAGGAACCCAAACTGTGGAATCACAAGTATCATCAACTACAATAGTAGATGAATCTACCAATGCTAGATCACAAGAGTCCTCAGCCTCAAGATGTTGACTCATAGATGAAGAAGATGAACCCTCTAAATCTAGATTAGGAGCCATAGAAACTGAAGTCTCAATAGATGTCTCTCTAGGAGGAGAAGGATAAGGTTTTGTGTCATCAAAACCACCATACCTTTCCCAATCAGCAAGTGTTTCAGCTGTTTTATCATCAATAGGTCAAAACTCTACAAGTGGAACAAGACAATCCGCAATAGGATCCTCTGGACGCGATGGCAGGGTCGGATTTCACCCAAAATGCTCCAAAAATGCAGCTACCTTATGGATCTAGCAACCACAATGTAGCTTCAAACCCTCATAGATTTGGCCTCATATGTCCAATTTGGATGAAAAAAAAGGCAAAATCAACTTTCTCAAACCTTCTGAATGCAATTGTGAGCTCAGATTTGCTCTAGCAAGCTCTGATATAAACTTGCAATAAAGAGACAAAAATGGACCCTCCCCAAATCTGGTACCTCTCTTCAGAAAAAGACTCTCCAATGGCACCCAACCTGGCTCTGATACCATGTTAGAATTGGCTATGGATGCCAAGATCTATGGACCAAATGAAAAGAACAAAGAAGAGATAAAATAATGTGACAAGAATAAATTGTATTCAATGTCAATATGATATGATTCAAAGTGTGTGTACAAATGTAGTAGAGACCCCTTGATTAAATAGCCAAGGTGAGTACATAGGAGTGCATAATATTATGGCAAGTGTCGTAATCTTATGACATGAGACAACAATGAAAAGCTATCACTCCACCTAAAGTGGAAAGTGATAATGTGATAAGCACCACAAATAGTGGATCACCCACAAAAGGTGGGAACCTAATCACATGATATGTCCATGAAAGGTGGAGGTGATAAATTAATAAGAAGATAAGTCCACCAAAGGTGGAAATTCTCCAACAACTCCTATGTGGTCCCTAAGTAAACTTAACTAAGGTGTAATTATGACCTAGGACAAGGTACAAAATATTTAATTACACCAACACTATGTAATTGATGTATCATTCCCGATTATGTTGGGAATCACTATTGAACCATTTTAATATTTATAACGATGTAAACTCTTCTAATAAATGTGATGTATATATTCTTGGTAACATCGTGTGTTCTCAAATGGATGTCTATCATTTATGTATTGTAATTGATGTATCTACATTGTATACTTATTCTATATCATGGTTGTAAAGATGTATACTTATGAGTATTTTATCATCGTTATGATTATTGGATCATGTTTGAAAGGTTCACAAGTAATGTAGTCATTTTACCCTAGAGGACTAATGAGATGATGTGTATGTATAGTTTATTTATATGTGTCGTATGTTAACTTACATTTCATATTAGTTTTACTATTAAAAAAAATTATGCTATAAATTTTTGTTGTTAAGTTGTCCTTTGGGGTTTGTGTGGTGGGGCGTTACACCTAAAAGTATTTTGAATACAAAGGCTAGAAAGAAATTAATTGTATTTATTAAGCTTTATATAAATTTTAATTAATGATTATATATACACATTTTAATTTGAATATAAAGTATTAAATGTAATGTAGACTATTATTCATCAAAAGCTACTATTTTATGAAGATGAAGTTTAACGTTTTTTATATCATATGTAAAACCTTTAAAATGTATCACACAATTATACAATTCAACATGTATTTTGGTTTTGTTGTACATAGTATCATTGAAGTTATTTTCTTCTTATTATCATCCTCCAATTGTCCTTTTCTAAAAAATCTTTATAGGTGGAAGTGCCATCATTGTGATTAGCCTTATGTTAAAAATTGTTTATCTCTTCATGTTCCCTTACACCATCACATGTCTTTATAATGCTTTACAAATAAAAAAGTGCAAAATATTAGTCATTTATATACATGGATGAAATAGAAAAGGGACTAAAAAATTATTTATAACATCATTTTCATAGTTAAACATGATGGAAATAAAGATGCCAAATTCAATTCCTTTCTTATAGATTAGAAATTCTTGAATACCATATTAATTAGGAAATGAGGTGAATATACTTTTCATATTATGAAGGTAGGGTAAGTTAGAAGAAATGATGTCCATATTCACTTTATTAACATCATAAATCTTACAAATATACTTAAACTAAAGAATCTTTAACTTTTAGTAATAAAATTTATATATAAATTATAAACGCTAATATTTATTTTATCAATATTTAATCTTTTCATACTCATAATATTAAATATAAAATTTTATTCAAACTATAATTAATATAATCACTCACACACACATTTTATCAAAAATAAAAACTACTCATATTATAAATGAAAACATAGAATCTATTAATATTTATGCTATCACTTTAGCATGATAAACAAATTATTAAATAGACAATAATAGAAACACATACACTTCTAACCCACTCTATTTTTCTTAAAAATAAAAACATAGACTCTATTAATATTTATGCTATCACTTTAATATGATAAACAAATTATATTAAATAGGAAATAATAAATAAAATTTTCCTTAAGAGCTTTTAGGTAATAATGATGTGGACCTTTAATTATGGCATTGAGTGGTAATAGACATAGGACTTACCTAAAAGTTGTAGGTGATAATTAAAGAAGTTTGAATGTAATAATGAATAGGATTAAAGACACTTTTGGGAACATGGGGAAGATGGGAGGCCCTGCACTATATCATATTACTCATGAATAAGACATTTTCGAGCTTCTATAAACTTCTCTTTAATTGTGTGGGCATTCCAATGAATCTTAACTATTCAAACATTTTCTAGTATAATTTAAATATTGTTTTGTTAATGGTTATTATTTGATTTATGTTGTTTGTTGGGTTGTAGGTTTTTACTTAGGGTGATGGAATTTTTCAGTTTTAATATATTATATTTTATCTTTAGTGTTTTAAAAACAATTATAATAATTTTTATTTAATTATTAAAATTAGAAGTAATGTATTTGGTTGTATTTTATTGATTTTATTTCTATTGAACACATTTTTTTAGATGATTTTATCATTTTTAAATATTTGAAATTTATTTTTAAAATTATTATAGATTTTCAAAAAGATTATTCATGATTAAAAAATTTTGTCTTCCTTAGTAATTGTAGAGAATAAGAGTGCATATCTTGTATTTTGATTCTTTTGTTTTGTGTCATTTTGTGTGGATGGTATATATGGATTATCTTAATGTTTAATAGATGATATTAATGTTTAATTTAACTCCTTTAGTACACTAGATAACCTTAATATTGAACCATCATTTTGATATGCTAAATCCTTCACTTTAAATCATAACTAGTGTATTTCCCAAGGTTTCAACCTTCCTAGACTAGGTTGCCTCTCATTTTCATCCTTTGGACAGAATTGTGTCCATGGTCTAGTACTCTTGTTTATAGTTTAAAATAACTTACTTCTCAAATCAATTCTCCCAAAATATGATTTTCGCACATCGATTTATGTGTTAGAGATATGGAGTTGGGTATAGGACTTATATTGAAAGAGATCATCTTTAGTCATTTTAAGAATGCAATTTATAATCAACCATTAGAATCCTACATATATAATTGTAACATCAATCATAGCCTCAATATCATTTACATCAACATTCAAATTCTCTATTTCACACATATTCAATCTTGTTACATTGGCCAAAAGGCTTGAGGGTTACAAAATACAAAGGAATTTTACAATTTTCCTTGTCTATACAAGGCCCTAATTGTACTTTTCAACACCAAAAATTTCTTATATGTAGCTACAAGAATAAGTGAACAAGTTATTCAAATATTATAGATGAAAAGTAGTAGTACACAAAACATCATGAAAGAAAAGTAACACAATGCTAGATTCTAGGTACAAGCTAGTTTTAGGCCTTAAAAAATTGATGATACCTCTAAATCTCAACTTTCTAATCATTGATTTAATTTTTTTTTCTAGTTTTCTATCACATTTCACCTAGTCAAAGAGGTCAAAGTTGACATCTCCCTAAAAATCAAACAATCTTTGTATTTCCATATCAACATTTTTATTTATTTATCATAGTAACTCAATATCTATTTACATTAATCAATCTCAAACCCTTCAAAATTTAAGATTTAACCTAATTAAGATTAGATGATTATATTCCCTTGATTATATATTGTATTTATTTCTCAACAATAACATACAGGGGACTCTCTTTCCCTCTCCCCTCTCCTCTATCCACGTTTGAACTTCCTGCACGCATGGTGGATTCGACCTGGGGGGTACCCCATGGTTCCCCTCTATCCCCTCCTGACTTGAGTCTCACCTTGTCACATGCAGAATTGTGTCCCTCAGGAGCCACTCCTAGAGGGTCCAAGCCTTTGATTTCGGGTCTTTTGAAGTCACTCGTGATTCTGGTCTTATCTGGTGAGAAAGTGTCAATGGTGGAGATTCTTTTGGAAATCATGGGGTGGAAGGATGTGCTGACCAATGGAAAATAGAGTTCCATCCCTTTACCTCCTCTTAAAGAGGAAACCAAAACTTCTGGCATGGATTTTGCTATTCCTAATTCTATCAATGATAGGATTCTCTCCTCCATGGAGAACGCAATTGTGGGTTAGTTTCTCTCCTTCCATCCTTCTATGGATATGATCTGAAAGTGGGTTGCTTCTAAATGGTGCCTCAAAGGTAGCATGGAGGTCTTTTCAATGTCAAGTGGTCTCTTCCTCTTCAATTTGACAACTTTGTATGACTTGGTAGTGGTCCTCTCTTCTGGGCCTTGGGTGTATGGAAAACATAGTCTAGCATTATGTCATTGGAAGTTGAGTTTTGACCCTTCTGTGGATCTAAAAAAATCGGCACCAGTTTGGGTTCGTCTATCTGGGTTGCCCTTAGAATACTAGGATGAATCCATATTCAAGAGCATTCGGGACTCTTTGGGGCAATTTATTACTTTTGATTCCATCACAAAATTGAAATCTAGGTTAGTCTTTGTCCGCTTTTGTGTGAATATTAGTGTGAACAGGACTCTTCCTAACTCGGTGAAGCTATGTTCTAAGTTTGGAAACTAGGTCCAGCTAGTGTGCTATGAAAATGTTGTTATTTATTGTCAAAAGTGTGCTTAAGCTAGCCACCTTGTCTCTGACTGTAAATCCTCATTTAATCAGGAGTCTAACATAGGATTTTCTTTCGTTACTTCTCGGCCTACTATGGTAAATGAGTTATTGAAGGAAGATGTTTCTCTGGCCAAGTCTGCCTCGCCAAGGTTTCCTATTTCACCTTCCCCTGAGGATCCTCTTAGTGGGTTAGTGAGTCCCAGGGAAGATCCATCTTCGAGCCTTTCCACTCTAACTTTGAATGAGACTGTTGTTAAATCTCTAGATGTCAATGATCTATCCTCTAGCCTTGCTTTTGGGTGGGATGAGGTGGTTGGTGGGTTCTACTGGGACAAGTGAGACAATGGGTGAAGAAGGTGAAATTTGGGAAGATGCAAGAAATGGAGTTATTGATGAAGCTATAGATAATACAGAGGACTTGATGCTCGATAAATCTATGGAAGAAGAGAACTGGATAACTCCAAAGAAAAAAGGGAGGAAAAAGAAGGCAGATGTGGGAGGTGACTCCAAACCTGGCAAACCCAGCTAGAGACATACTAGACTAAGAGAGACTACAAATGAGATTGCCTTGGGTAAATAGAGGACATTGGATGTGTCCTCCAAGAAAGGTCAAAAATTAAGGTCATGTCATGGAATGTGTGAGGGCTAAATAGCTCCCACAAGCAGCTTGCTCTGAAGAACTATATTTTAGAACATAAGATCGATGTGTTAATTTTACAATAAACCAAGATGAAGAAAGCAAATTTTGAAAATAATGTAAAGTTTTTATGGTCGAGAGCCTCTTACTCCTATAGTGATGTTGAAGGGGCATCGGGTGGCCTTGTTGTGATTTGGAACCCCTCTAGGTTTAATGGCTATAAACTATTTTGCTGCAAGAATAGTGTGGGAGTTTCCTTTTCCTACCCGGGTGGATCTTGGTCTCTTATTAATGTCTATGCTCCTAACCAGAGAAATGCTAGGAATGCCTTATGGAAGGTTCTTTCTAGTTGGATTAAAAACAATATTGGCTCTCATTGGATGGTGGTTGGGGATTTCAACTCCCCTTTATATCCTTCGAAGAAAAGTGGTGGTCTGGTGGATTACTCTGACAACATGTTTGATATGGCTAACTTCCTGAGTTCTCTTGGCCTGATTGACATTGACTTATTTGGCCAAGCCTTTACGTGGACCAATAAGAATTTTGGATAGGATTTAATAAAAGTGAGATTGGATAGATTCCTTTGTTCTAGTAACTGGACTGGCCTACTTAGTGCTAACCGTAGGGCCTTTCCTAGAATGTTGTCAGACCACAATCCTCTGTTGTTGATCTCAAATGACCTATTTGTTGTGGGACATTTCCCTTTTCAATTCAAGATAATGTGGAATTCCTACCCTAACTTTAAGAACAAAATTTCCAAATGGTGGAACATCCATGTTTGTGGCTCTCCCATGTTTAGGATCTTTTTCAAATTAAACATATTAAATGTATGGTGAAAGGCTGGAACAAACATGTCTTTGGAGATATTTTCCAAAAGAAAAGAGTTATCGTGGAAATTTTGAAAACTATACAAAAGAAAATGGAGGAAGAGGTTGTCAATCTACCTACTTACAACCAAGAAAAAGAGAGTTGGAGGGAGTGGGAACAAATTCTAAGGAAAGAGGAAATTTTCTAGAAATAGAAATCCAGGGTCCAATGGCTGAAAGAGGGTGATAGGAATACCTCTTTTTTTCATGTTTTGGCTATTAAACATAAGAAAAGGAATCAAATCTCTAAATTTATAAATGAGTTGGGGGAGATGATCTCTACGCCCACCTAGATCAGATTTTTGGTTGTTGATTACTTTCAGAAGGCATATTCGGCTCCTATTGAGGCACCTAATCCAGCTCTGGATAATCTATTGTTAAACCATCTCTCGACCATCATCACCCAGAATGATAACCTTGGGATTCTAAGTGTTGTCACTCTAGAGGAGGTCTTGTTGGCTACTTTCAGTATGGGGGCTTTCAAAGCTCCTGGACTTGATGGTTTTCCACTAGCCTTCTTTCAGATCTTTTGGGAGATTGTTGGTGAGGATCTCATCTTAGCTTCTCATGATTTTTTTAAATCTGGTATGATTCTCAAACAACTAAACCACACTTTCCTAGCATTAATCCCTGAGATTTTTGATCCTCAATTAATGATTGATTTTCGGCCCATTAGCCTCTACAATACCTTTAACAAAATCCTCTCTAAAATCTTGGTGAACCGCATCAAACCTCTCCTTGAGAAACTCATCAGTCCCAATCAAAAATGTTTTGTTCCCGGTCATCATATCCTTGATGCAACCCTAACCACCCATGAACTACTCCACTCTATGGACAAATGCAACTATGTGGGTATGGCCCTTAAATTAGATATATCAAAAGCCTATGAATAAGGCTATTTGGGACTTCATCCCTAAAGTTTTAATCAAGTTTGGTTTTAATCAATCCATGGTCAAAATCATAATGGAATGTGTTACAACAGTCAACTACTCAGTTCTAGTTAATGGGGCTCCCTTTGGGTTTTTCTCTGCTGGAAGAGGTATCAGATAGGGTGATCTCCTTTCACCCTATTTATTTATCATGATTGCGGATGTATTGAGCAAAAAATTTACTAGTCTGTTGTCGGCTCGACTATTGTCAACTCGATCTATAAAGGGAATCAAAGCTACCTCTTCTTTAGATCCGATTGTGATACAACGAATTTGTGGATGATGCTTTCCTATTTAGGAAATCCTTTGTGATTGAAGCTAAAAAATGGAAAAAAAATCTTAATGACTAGGTTGCTTGTTCTGGTAAAAGCATTAACTACAATAAAAGTATGATTTACTACTTTAACAACACTCCTAACCTACAGGATAGGGTGACTATTGTGCTAGGTTGTATGAGCGGCACTGTAGGATCATTTGCAGCCTGTAGGGCCTCCTCAAGAGTGGGATGAAATGGAAGATTTCTAATGGTAATAATATCATATTCTCGGAAGATCCCTAGTTACTAGACACCCCACTTGAAAATTTTGAATTTAGGAATCTCAAGAGGTTGATTCAAAGGTTCTTTGGTGTCCACATCAGTGACTATATTCTTGGGCCTCTTGGGGCTAGGAAGTGGAATGATTTGGCTCTATGCTTCCCTTTATCCCTTGAAATATTCCACCTAGCTAAGTCTCCGCAAGATTTACTATCTCTTACTAGACTTCCCTCAACCTCCTTGGGGGATGAATTCTTTTGGACTCATGATAAGCAGGGTGATCTTATAGTCAAATTGGCTTAAAATATGCTGACAAACCAAGGTGCTTCCATTGACCTTTGGAAGAGGGTTTAGAACCAACATATGATCCTGAAAGTTAACTTCTTTTGGTGGACCGCCTGTCACAATAGGATTCTTACCCATGACAATTTGAGAAAAAGGGGATTCTGAATCCCCAACAGATGTTTCTTATGTAAATATAATGAAGAAAATATTGACCACTTTTTATTACACTGGATGTTTGTTGTTGATGTGTGGGTTATGGCTATTTAAATATTGTGCATACAATGGACCATGTGTAAGGATATTAAATCCTTTATATTGAGTTGGTTTGGACCATACATTCACCCCTTGCCTAGGGAAATTTGGAACCAGGTTCCTCCCATTATATGTTGGTGCTTATAGAAAGAGAGAAACAACAAGATCTTCAGGAATACTAAGAGGTGTTCGGTGGAGGTATTTGGTATAGGTTCTTCGCTCATTGAGGAAAACATCTCTCTCTTCAAAGGGAGAACTCTGAATAAGGGACCAACTGAGAGATAAATTTTAATGGACAAGGCTTGGCATCAAAACTTGGATGCAAGCTCCTATGACAACTCCAGATCCCTAGCTAGGAGTAATATTATCTGGAAGCCTCTGGATAGAGACAGGTTTAAACTCAATTATTATGGGGCTGCCAAAGGCAACCCATGCAGAGCTAGTATAGGAGGTGTTATCAAAGATTCCATAGGAAATTTTGTGGTTGGTTATGTTGGGGGAATAGGTTTCCAATATTCTATGATTGCAGAAGCCTGCATGCTGCTCAAGGGCTTACAATTTTTTGTTTCTTTGGGGATAGAGAACCTTCACATTGAAGGTGACTCTAGGTCCATTATTGATGCTATTAACTTTGGTAGATTACTTGGGTGGAGTACGAAGGATATCCTATTAGACATAAGGCTATTTGTGTCCAAGTTAAATTTAAGGAATATTACCCACATTTATCAAGAGGGAAATCAAGTGGTTGATGCCTTATCCAACTTTGGCACTCTTTGGAATTTCTATAAGTGTTAGCGCAATCTGGGGAACTTACCACTAAGTATTCAAGGCCTATTATTGAAAGAACAAAGCCCTTACTTAATATGATGATAACAAAACATGAGATTTTTGGGGTTTACTGGGGAGTCCATATGATTGTCCTTTGGGCTAGGTGGATGGGTGTAAAAGTTGAGGTGGCCTACAAGTGGAAAATTTTAAAAATTGAGGTTGTTTCTGTGTTTGAAAAAAAGAGCATTATGAGGAAGTATGGCGGGTACTTTGTGATCAAGACTTGGCAAGGTTGTACCTTACATTATCTTCTTCTAGGGATTGCGCTAAACTATCATATTTTCATTAAGTTCTTTGATTTAAATAATGATGTGACTTCTCATTATGAGGAAAATCTCCTTTTTGGTTATTTCCTTTCCGCTATTTTATCTCCGCTTCTAAATCTCGAGCTCCTTGTAATTACTAAATTTGGCCCCACGCCCATCCTGTCTAGTTTTTTTGTGTAAGGACAACATGGTTGGAAATCCTTTCTCTTCCATCATGTCTTGCTTACCTAGTTGCAATTTATTGAATATTCTCATTAATGATACCACCAAGATTGTGTTAAGAGATTTACCTCCTCATGTGTGTGTCCTGCATGTTGCCTTGATTAACCAATGCTACTATGTTTGACTAAATATCCATTATGTGTGGGAGACCATTCTCCTAACCAGTTTATCTAACCTTTTACTTTCACAAGTTCTCTAGTTTTTTCTTGTGCAGAGAGGCATTATGGGTGGTGATCGTGTGCAAACAAAGCCCGAAAACTACGGTGAATTCCACAAAAATCCATTGGTGTGGCATATATGTGTTGAAGGAGGTTTGTCTCCCCTGATGGAGAGTTTGGTGGGTCACGACCCTAATTTTTCTACGCAATTTTCCAATTCTTGGAAGGAACGAAGAGTGACTCTGGGAAACATTTCTTTTGAAGTAAATGAAGATGTGATTGCGTAAGCGATGAGGAAGCAGATTAATGGTAAGAAGTATCTGAAGCATACCAAGACCCAAGATAATGATAGCATGAATGCATTTTTTGTGGGGAATGATAAGTCGGTTTGTAACCAGTCGGGTTTTGAGCGGGAGGCCCTTTCGTAGCCATGGGACCAAGTCTTCTTGGCCCTTATGAAGTACATGACTCTCAAAGGTAGATACAAAACCTTCTTCTTCTACCATTTCCCTCTTTTAATTTGCCTTAGGCATAAAGTTTTTCAAGCTTTCATTTCTTCCCGCTTAAGGATTTAGAAATCTCTATGGAAAAATACATTGAAGTTTCTAGCCTTAACCTTGATGATACCCTTCCCTTTTTGTTGCACCAAGGTCTCATTATGATACTCTATCATTTTCATCTTGCGTTATGCCCACCCAAACCCATATTTTTTTTCTATGTGGAGGAGATCGAACCTCTTGTTGTTACAAATATTTCCCCAACCGAGTCCAAAGGTCCAATTAAAAAAAACCAATCTAGGTGCTGGTGATACTCACAAGCCCAAGCCTGCCACTAAAAGACTCAAGGGAATGTGGAAAATGCCCAGGCTAGTGTTGCAGCTAGTCTATGTGACCTCAAGTCAACCTCGGCCAAAACTGCTAACAAACCCACCCCGAAGAAGAAAGGAAAAGATGACATGAAGGGTTTGATGGAACCTCTGATGAAGGACAATAGAGGTAAAAAATTTGTGGGTAAGGATTCTAAGGGTGACATGGTGGTTGAGGTGACGGTTGTGACCGATGGAGAGATCATCATCTGGAGGTCTGGGAGATTGGCTAAGAACAACAAAAAAAGGCAGGTGGACTTGGACTCGGAGAGGAGCTGTCTAACAACAAATATTATAAGGGTGATGAGGTGCTTGGGGATGAGGAGGAGGAGTATGCTGGAGTGACCCACACCATTCCTGATAATAGTAAAGAGCATAAAGTGAACTCATCTTCCCAGTCCTCACACCCGCTAGATGTGGAGCATACTATGACTGAGAAGGTTGTTGATGATGGGGAGGAGCGTCGTGTGCTACAGGATAGAATGGATAAATTGGATAAGAGATTTTGTGGCTTGACCTATTTTACTGTTAAGCTGGTCCACTTTGTTACCAGCACTTTGTCAAAGGTTATAAAAGATGAGTTGAACGGGAAGAATATTGATGATGATAAAAAATGGGTTGGGGATGATTTTGTTGATCTCCTCTCAAAGAACTGGGATAATGCCAATTAGTTGTTGTTTAGTCTGTGTCTTGGCTATCTATTGTTGATCCGCAATCTGTGTTTTATTTTTTGGCTAGTTTCTATGTTTTTTGGACTTGAACGTATTGGCCCTTGTGGCTCTATGTGTTAGGGGTACAACACCTTGTAAATGTTTCTTACCTTATCAAAAACATATAGTTACAAATTCATAAAAAAAATAAAAAATATTCATTGATTTTAATGTTAAAAAAAATATCTCCAAATTTGATGTTAAGTTCAAATACTATGAATTGGTTAAAATGCAAACCAAACTCTTAATTTCATATAAGAACTTAAAGAGATCATACCAAGAAAAAAATTATTCAATATTTATTAAACTAAACCATGATCTTGTCATATGCACTATAGAATGATCTTTTCATATGCAATATAGAATGTCTTCTCCTTAACTGCATTAATCAAATAGGTTAACAAATTTATATGAGAATGTTAAAAATATATCAATCCTTTCATGAGAGACCTCTAAAATGCATTATTCACCACTCCCAATACTTGTTCAGTCAAAATTTTAACCAATAGTTTCCCATCCATAGTGATTATATGTTTTAATAAAAAAATCCTCCAAAATTATTTCAATCATAGTTGATGTAAAATTACTAAGTGATATAGCATAAAAATAAAAATAACTAGCAATCGCACCTTGGTGTGCAATGGCTACACTGAAGAAGTGTGAATTGTGAATTAGGGAATTTTTGGTTCATTGTTTACATACATTTGTGTAGTATACATGAGGTCAATTGGTAGGCTATTTAAAAAATTATTTTGTTTATGCAACAAAGGTCTCAATGGAGAAGTGATAGCTTCAAATCAAATATGCATCTACTTATAAGGATCCAAACACAACTAAAACAAAACTTTTGAATCAGGAAGATAATAAGGATCCATTACCAATAGGCTAATGATATGTTTGAAATAGGGAGAGAGTGAGAGAGGGGGAGATATGTGGACAGAAAGAGGGAGAGATATGGGGGGAAAGAGAGGGAGTGTAAGGAGATCGAGATAAAGAGGAAGTTAGAGATAGAGATGGAGATGGATGAGAGGGATATGGAGAGAGAGAGAGAGAGTACAAAGGGATAGATATAGATCTAGAAGAGATAAATATATAGAGAGGGAGAGATAAAAATATAAATATAGAGATAGGAAGTGATATAGAGAGAGGGGTAGAGAGAGGGAAATATATAGGGGGTAAAGAGAGATGTATAGATAATGAGATAGAGATAGAGAAATATATGTAAGAATTTAAATATGGATAGATAGAGATAGGGAGAGAGAAAAAAGGAGTGTATGTGTATGAGCAAGAGAGATATGGAGAAATATAGAGAGGGAGATAGATATGTATAAATAGATAGAGAGGGAGGCCGATGGAGGGAGAGAAATAAAGATAGGAGAGAGAATTAGAGAGATATAGAAAGAGGAAGTGATAGGGAGAGGGAGAGGGAAAATACGGATATAAATGAGAGATAGAGAGATAAATATAAATTGGAAAAGATAGAGAGGGGGAGAGAAAGAGACAATGATAAAGACAAATAAATACAAAGAGAGATAAATATAAATAGAGAGATGAAAGGAGAGAGGAAGAAGGTGAGGGAGAGATAGAGATAGAAAGAGGGAATCAATGAAAGAGGGGGATATGGAGAGAGAAATATAAAGATATAGGAAGTGATATATAGATAGAGGTAGAGAGAGTAGGAGAGATGAAGGGACTGATGGAATAATAAGAGAGAGATAGAGATAGAGATAATGAGTTATAAATAGATAGGAAGAGGGAGAGATGGAAAGATAGAAATAGAGAGGGAAAGAGTGAGAGATAAAGTTCAGGTGATATAGAGAATTAATAGAGAGAGGGAGAGAGAGATAGAGAGAGGGGGAGAGATAGAGAGATATATATAAATAGATAGAGAGGGGGGAGAATATGTAAGTTGGAAAATATATAAAGAGAGAGTGATAGGGAGAGAGGGAGAGATACATATAGAGAGAGCGAGAGATAGAGAGATATATAGTGCGAAAGATAGAGGGGAAAGAGAGAAAGAGATGTAAGGAGAGGTAAGGAGATAGATATATGGAGAGAGATAGAGAGGAACATGGAGATGAAGATGGAGATGGAAATGGAGAGAGGGAGAGAAATAGAGATAGAAAGAGGGGGTACAAAGAGAGAGGGAGAGAATGAGAGAGGGATAGAAAGATAGAGATAGTAAGTTATATAAAGAGAGGTAGAGAGAGGGAGATATATATAGAGATGTATGGAGAAGTACATATGGGGAGATATCATAGAGATATGGTGATGAAGTAAACTCCCCTTACAAATCTAAAAAATCATAACACAACTTAAAATAGCACAACATATGCAAGAAGGAAAACACTATATTTTATTGCAGAAAATATGAACTAGGATTACAATATGTGGAAGCTCATAAGCTCCCTTACAATATGGGCTTTCTGCATACAAAATATGTAACACTTGGAGTCTTCATCCTATGTTCAATCCGACAACATCTGGTTATGTAAACCCACAACTCCTCCAAAGCCTCTACCTACAAGTATACATCTATATACCACTCTAGATCCTCACAATAATTTTTCTTGTCCAACTTATTTCTCATCTCACAATGCAAATCCTTTACAAATTCAACATTATAAAACTCACAAAAATCAGATTTTACCTTGATGACTTTTTCGATCACATCTCCTTCCTCACTGTTGAATGCTACTATCTTTGTTGTTGAATTGAACAAATTATTCATCTCTATGATCTCTTCCTTAAAAAACTCTTGGTCTTCATTAGGTTCTTCATCAAACATTGGATCTCCATACATCACTGCATACTTTTTTTTAACTGCAACATCCTCAACTGCTGCAATTTGGTTTTCCCTTTCTTCAATGTCCTCCATTTTGCTAAACTCTTTTGTTTTTGTTGCAACCTCACTTTCCACACACTCTCAAAATTTAACCTCTCAAGTATAGATTGCCTCACATCCGGCTATCAGTCTACACACTACACATACTCTACCCCCAGGTTCTAGTGCAAATTGCGTCACATCTGTGTTTTTGTCTGCACACTTAGGAACTCTTGCTTTGATACCACTGATGTAAGAGGGAGACTCTCCCTTTCAAATATAATCACATATACACATACAACTCTATGCAAGAAGGAAACAAATTAACTTAAACACATAGAAATGGAAGAGAAATTTGTAACATATATTAACTTCAAATCTGAAAATGAATTACACAATCATGGAGCTCACATGCTCACATACAACATGGGCTTCACACATACAAAAATCTACAACTTAACCTTCCAACATCATTCTAGCAGTATCTGGATATGCAACCACCAACTCTCCAAAGCCAACTTCACCAAATTGCAAGCATCAATATATAAAAATTGTGTGAGAAGAAACCACTATTAGTTTCTCAAAACAACCTGCACTAAACCACCAAGAAAACCTGCCACTTTCTATCAATACTTTTCCATTCATTAGAAATTTCTAAAACAGTTTATTGGTTTGGTACGTTTTATTTCTAAATTTTTGGATCATTTTGAAATTCTTAATTTCATTACTGTATGAGAAATTTATAGCCATTTTATTGAGATTGGGTCTCATAATTACGACCCAGACTATCTTTTCTCTTTCCCAAAAAATAAGAAAATGTCAGTCAAACCTCCAAAATGCTCATTACTCCTTCGCATGGATTTCATCTTCTTAGCATGTGCATTCAATGTGCAATTCAAATTTTTCTTCCCACTCTCCAACCCACTATTTCCACTCTCCCTCAATAGCCTACAATCCCAACTTGCAACAAAATACAAATTCAAATTTCAAAGTAGAGTTGCAAAGCATATTAAATACCCACTCCAAACTTGGGTGTAAGATTTTCCTTTTTGTAAAATTAAAATATTTTAAAACAATTTAAAAATGAACCAATTAATAATTTTATTTTCTCACAATCCATCACCAAATTCTTCTATGTTGGAAGAGTTAAAAATTTCAACAATTTACACCTGCAACCAAAAATAAAAATAAAACACAAGCATAAAGCTTAAAATATTTTTGGTTGTGTAGGATTGTTTGGTACCCCTTGATGCTCCTACATCATATGGGAAGAGAAAGAGAGATAGATCTTTATATTTTTGTCTCCCTCTCTTTCTTTATATTTTTTATTATCTCTCAATCTCTCTTTTCCTCTCTCTCCCCTATTTCTATCTATATTTGTCTTCCCTTCTCTCTTCCTCTATCTATCTTTCTCTCGTTTCTTCTCTTTGTCTATTTCCATCTCCCTATCTTTCTCCTCTTACTATTTTTGGATATCCCTATTTATCTCCCTCCTCTCTCCCCCTTTCCCTCTTTATCTCTTGATCTCTCAACCTCTATATAATTTTGTCTCCTATTTCTCTTTATCTAAAACTAGATAAGAATGCAATTATTATTTTTAATTATATATTATATTTTTCAATATTTTAGAAACTTTGACGGTTGAGATTATTCCAACAGTCTTGCATCCTTCTCTACAATTTTCAACCATTGATTTTCAAAAGGAGGTCATTCACTTCATATAAGAAACACCTTCACTATTATTATTTATTAACAAGCAATAGTAAAATTTTAAATATTTATCAATATAAGACAATAGAATTGTAGAGGTATATATTTATGAGTAAAATTACAAATTATTTTCACATTGACATAATTAATGAGAATTATTTACATAATTATATGGTGTTTTTATTGAAAAATATGTCTTTTAATTACATAACACTCTTACAAATTCAATTTATCTTTTATTTTAAATTAAATATTAAAGATGTGATATAAAAAACTTGTAAAATGAAAGGATAAAGATATTGAAGGATATTATTGTACAAATAATTTAATATTGGCATATCTATCCTTGTCTCACATATCCAAACATGATATTTCACTAAGAAAAAGGATTATGAAAATAATAAATTGAAACTTCTATTATACTTATCTACAAAGTTGGGGATAACAATATCACTGATTATTGAATTATTATGAATTACCCTTCACTCATAAAAAAAAAAATTCATATATAGTGGATGGTTGGATAAAAACCATTTTAAAAATTATCGTGATAATAATTTAACATATTCTTAGTTTAAAAATTATTTTTAAAAATTATTGTGATAATAATGAATAACTTTTTGGTTTTTGATAAGTGGATTATGTGCCTTGGTGCAAATCTTGCTACTCGTCTGCATGCTTTACTTGATGTTCCTATTGGGTTGCTAATGTTGTTCTAATCCTTTGTTGTTTATGACTGGTTGTTGTTTTGCTCTGTTGTAAGTTTTGTATGGGATCAGGGCCCTTCCCTAATCATCTAATAAAATAAAAAATCTCTTTGTTCCATGTTGATTTTCAATCATCTTCAACACCATCTTTAAGAGAAAAAAATTCAAATATATTTTAAATATAGGAATTCAATTTGAGCTTTGGATTACATTTTATAGAAATTATGATATTTTCAAGTAAATTCATTTTACTACTCATTTAGCGATCATGTACTCTACTACTAGTGATGGACACTTTTCGCAAGCTGTATAGATTGGTGTTTGACAATAGATGTGGGTACTTGATAGTCTACTTTTGGATATGTGATTAAGTTGGGAACATTGTATAAATTGTTTTATCTTCCAAAAAGCATAATAAGATTAATATATACATTATTGATCTTGAGTATAAAAAGGAATTTAATACAACATGATGGTGTGTGCTAAGTTTTCCAAACATACTCTACAAGGATAACCATGGTGTTGAGTTTAAAGTGTAGATAATTAATATTAAATAACTAATAAAATCATAACAACAATACACAAACAGGGATAAACAACAACACCAAATTACATGGTTCACCAAATATTGGCTACATCCACAGGAAAAGTGGGGTAAATAGCTCTTATTATTTGCAACAACAAGATTACAATACCTCATTGTTTATCACCAAGAAAAATAATATACAATGTTCTCTTGAAGGAAGATGAAGAGTCATGAGAAGATGAAGACAAAAAGGCAACGATTGGACTTCACACTCAACAATCTCCCACTTGAAGTTCAAATCGTGTTGCAACATACAAATCTCTCCTTCTACTTTTCCAAGATCATTGTTACTTAATTACTATACCAACTAACCAACCCATTACATCATTCCCTTGCACTACTCTGTCAGGAACTGATTCAACCCAAAATAATTTACCTCTTTTGCATCCTTCTTAAACTCCAATTTAGTTGTAGTTTCTTCCTTTTTTATAGCCGTCTCAATTATTTTTCCCACCATGTTAGTATTTCCATGGCCTCCTCAAGCTTGACAGTTATTATCCAAATTGAGGGTTCCTTGGAAAGCTTCTCCCTGGCCTTGTTAAGAACCTTCCTTACCTGATCATATGTCTCAAGCCTTGCTAGTGCAAGCCAAAGCTCTACATGCAATGGGTAGAACTCAACAACCCTGTGTAGAAAAATCCTTGCATCCTCCTCATTGGCCAGCTCCACCACAACCTTCCAAAGTCTCACAGATTCTAGAATATGTTCTATCCCCTTTCTCGGTACCTTACTCTTCTTTGAATCATCTTGTTCTAGCTTTGCTGCTTGCATCCACACCTTCACATAATTTGGATTTCCTTCACACCCTGTGTAATAACAACCTTGGCCTTATCTGGGTTGGTCAATTGGTTGGCTTCTACCTAGAAATTTTCATTCTTTGGGCACTCCTCGCACCCCTTTTGTATCAACTACCTTTCAACCTAAATCTTGCCCACAAATATTTCAAAAATACCTCTACTTCTAAGTTTCACCAATGCCACTAGATAAACTCCAGTATGAGGACATATAAACATGCCCTTCAGATCTTCTTGAGCAGCAACATCCATCAACTCTTTGTTGAAATCACTAGTGAAGAAGTGGTTTGCCTTCAATCGCCTTGATGTTATTAACACAGAGATTGCATAACCTTTACTCTTTTTTCTGTAATTAACCCAACTAGAAAGTCTAGACTTTCAATAGTGATCTCATTGGGCACACCCCTTATTTCCTAAATTGTAATTATAGCTCCACTAGCTCAACACATATAACCAATATTTATTCCTTCCACTCCAATTATGTCATCTGAATATGAGAGAAGAATCTGCATTTTTTTTATAACTTGAGTAATCACTCATGTTGATGTAGGTACAAATAGAGAAGATCTTAGCCCTATAGGTCTCGGATATTTTCCATACAAGGATAAGACATGGTGGTGAGGTTGTGATTCAATGTGTGTATCACATGTAGGATACAATGAATCAACTTTGAAGTTTGTACCTAGTCCTAAATGAGTAGCATTGAAAAGATTTGGTGCAGCCATCTTTCCCCATGTCCTTGGAGCCAAATCATGTGCACCATTTGTTGTATGTGGATTTTGTTCAAACAATGGAAGAATACTATGATCAACCAAATACTTACGAAGATGACCAACCACCATCTCCACTGCCTTTTGCACCTTATATGCTTCACCTTGAATGTCTACAATTTGGTCATCGGGAAAATAACAAAATGACAAGTCATCTACAGGAATGACACACACATTTGTGTCAAACCAATCTTGAATGGATTTGATTTGTGACCTTTGGAAAATATTTTGCAATAGCACTTTTGGATACTCATGCATATGCTTGACAATCATGTCTAGCCTTTCTCCAACTACATCTCAAAGGATTATTTGATCTAAATTGGCTACCTTGTGAACCATTATTTTCTCTAGTCGTTTACTTTCTTCCTCAATCGTATCTTTGTCCAAGCCACCAAAAAATGTTTCAAAATCCTTATGTTTCCGCCATTCTTTGACAACTTCATGATGCTTTTCTTCCTCTTCATCAGGCTCATTGTGTTCCTCTACCTAGGAAACATCAATAACCTCCTTGGTTGTCACTATACCATCTGCCTGGGACTTCTCCTCCAAACCAACAAGCTCCATGTTCACACCTCCACCATTCTCGACATCATTATCCTTATTGAAATTCATAAGATTCTTGGGGAAAACTTGAATATATGCATCTGCAATAAGGGAACACAAAATGTTTTCTTGTCCAAATTGTTTACTAGCAACAGGAGCTTCCATTCTAAGGGTTACTTCCTCTTTATTCTTAACATCCATAATACTAGCAATAGACTCCATGTGTCCCTCTTCTATATTTTCTACAGACATTTGATCATATTCCAACATGTTACAAAATTTTTCAACAACTAATTCAACCTCAACATATAACCTATCCAAGAACCTTTTTCTTGTAGCCAAGATCTCACTCGACAAAGGAGTTGGCGTGGAGTGAACATATCCCATTTCAGCATCACTTTCTATTGTATACAAGGTGCCTAATTTGCTACCCCAAGCAATTACCAAGGCCCCTTTTGTTACTTTCCATCTATTGGATTCACATGTGACTTCACACCCTTGACAAGCCACTTGTCTGACTAAAATCAAGTTTTGTTTAAGCTGAGGGATATATCTAACATCCCACAACAACCAACTATTTCCATTTGTTAATTTTTAAAAAACATCCCCTTTTCCAATAACATCACAAGATTTATTATTTCCAAGAAAGACCTTACCAAATTCATTGCTTTGTAGGTTTTTGAATCAAGCACCCAAACATTTGTTGCTATTTCTTTCGAGGATGAAATAATAAAACCAATCGTTGCACCGACATCCTCTTCACATACCGAATTCGCTTCTTCCTTTGGCTAATTTTTAGCCTTCTTCAAAGACCAACAATTCTTCTTGATGTGGCCTTTTTCTCCACATAACCATCAACCATCATCTCTCCCTCTATATTTTGACCTTCCTTGTGATTTCCTATGACTTCCTTCATCAGATGACATTTCTCACACTCAAACTCAAATCTCTCATGCCAAATGATTGAACACCACAAAACATCCCCTTTGCCAATAACATCACAAGATTTATTATTTCCAAGAAAGACCTTACTGAAGTCACCGCTTTGTAGGTTTTTAAAATACTCCTTGCATAGAGTGGCATGAAATGATGCTCCTAAATCGAGCACCCAAACATTTGTTGCTATTTCTTCTAAGGCTGAAATAAGAAAATCGATTGTTGCACTAACATCCTCTTCACATACCGAATTCACTTCATCTTCTTTTGGCTGATTTTCAGCCTTCTTCAAAGACCAACAATTCTTCTTGATGTGGCCTTGCTTTCCACAATACTAGCAACCAACATCTCTCCCTCTAGATTTTGACCTTCCTTGTGATTTCCTATGACTTCCTTCATCATATGACATTTCTCCCATTCAAACTCAAATCTCTCATGCCAAATGATCGAACACCACAACTCTAATAACAATTGTTGAGTTTAAAGTGTAGATAATTAATATCAAATAATTGATAAAATCATAACATCAATACACAAACAAGGATAAACAACAACAACACCAAATTATGTGGTTCACCAAAGATTGGCTACGTCCAAAATAAAAGAAAGAAAAATAGCTCTTATTATTTGCAACAACAAGATTACAATACCTTATCATCTATCACCAAGAAAAAGAATATATAATGTTCTCTTCAAGGATGATGAAGAGCCATGAGAAGACGAAGATGAAAAGACAACGGTTGGACTTCATACTCAACACATGGTACTATTTATATTTCTTTTTCTCTATTGGATCATCATTATATGAAGTATATTAAGGTCCATATATGTATTATATTTTACATTACATTTGGGAGGGGCTATTAGTTTTATTTATTTATGAGGACTAACAATTAAATTGTGGGCATCTTCCTGAAGCTATTTTTTGAGACCAAAATTTCTAAACTGAGAGAATTTTTTGGGCTATCTTGATTTCTCATTATAATGGATAATGATTAAATCATTTTCTTTAAGGTGAGTGTAAATAATAATATTAAACCTTCGTTTAGGCCTTATAGGTAGTGCTTTTGGGTGGAAAATAGAGTTACTAAAACTCTTTTTTTGGGATGTCAATGTTCTCCATAATTATAAAATTATATGGGATCAAAATTTGCATAGTATAATCTTGAATTATTTCTCTTTACAGATTATTTGGATTAGGTGTATAAATTAAATATTTTTTCAATATATAATCATTGATTATATCTTATTTTTTATGCTATATTTTTATATTTGGTATGTATTCTTAAGTGTTCCCTACCATATCTTGGGAATATTTTGAATTAATATATTCATGTATCGTATTAATCTTATTTTATTTTTTGGATTAAATTTATATACCAAAAAATTCAAATAAGATATGGTTGTAATGAAAAAATTATACCCTATATATTATTATGTTTCTACATTCATTTTAGTGACCATCACATTAATTTGGATTTATCCCACTTTACACTTATTTCTAGCCTTATTGATCTGTTAACAATTTGGTAAGGCACCATAAAAAAAAATATTAGAATTACCTTAGGAACCCTCCTCATAAATTTGGATCCTATAAAATTATCATTTATGCCTCCTGGCTAGTGTACACTTTTGTTCTAGTTTTTCCACCCACACCTGCAGCATGTTCAAGTCCTTCGCCTTGTCATTTGTCATCTTAATAGTCTCTTCCTCCATAGCCATAGGGTCTGAATACTAGGTGGTGGAATTTGCATTGATTATTTTTTTCATATCCTAGAAGTGGTTAGGTCCTTCCACAAATTCCTCCCTTTCCTTAATAGTGTCCTTATTGAACTCCTCTTTGCCACTAGTCTACTCCTCATTGCCACCATTCTGCTCTGAGCTACTAGATATCTCATCCACTGGCACCTCTTTCTTGTTTTTAGCCAACCTATGAGACATTCTAACACTGGTTTGCTATGTCCCAATGTCCACACTTGTCACCACAATGGTATCACCTTTAGAATCCCTATCCTCAAAGCTCTTTCCCACACTGTTCATAGTTGACATCTCCACCTAGCACAAAGTCTCCTTTTTACCTTTAGTCCTTGTCATCAATTTTTTGTCCTTCTTAGTGGGGGTATTTTTTAACTCACACAACTCGGTTGCCGCCTTTTCTTGGGCTAAAGTTGCCCCACACTTTTTCTTTCTTGCAAGGGGTTTAGCTTTAGGTGCATTTTTGGGTTGGCTTCCCACAGGGGGGTTTTCCTCTTGGGTCTAATAGAAGCAGCAGGGGAGGGTTTTTTAGGCGATTGGTCAAACGATTCCAACTCTTCAACACAAACAACAAAAATGAGTTTGGGAGGATAGATGGTCAAATGGAAATGGTAGAGACGAAGAATAAGGCCTTGGTGTAATGGCAGCAGAGGTGACATATCCGAGTTTTGGGTAGCAGCATCACGAGTACATGTTGCTTGTTAAAATCTAAGTCTTAAAAAGATATTGTTAGGAAAATTAAAGGTGTGGAACTAACTCTCCTAATGTCAAACCTCAGAGAAGAATGCAGATATGTCTTTAAATTTTACAATTTACAGTCCATTAAGATACACATGAAAGGAATAACATAATAGAGAAATAAACACAACATAATTAGACACCAGATTAATGTGGGAAAACCCTTACGAGAGAAAAACCCACCACACCAAGTAAAGCCTCTTTGTATTAAAGTAAACAAAATTACATACAGATATCAAACTTCACTTTCAGATGTCAATTGTACAGCAGCAACATTTCTCTGATCAACCCTGCACAAAAAAAAACTATTTCAATGCTTCCTAAAGCATACAATATAATTCACTCAGATCAATCCTTGTTCAAATCGAACAACACTACCACCATTCAAATTGTTCATCACCCTTCGACCATTACAGAGAGTTCCTTACGTTCACCATTTACAAATAGTCTATTGATCTTCCACAAGAGAATGGTCACAATAATTCAATTGCCAACTAGTTTGCATCCTGCATCTCTCATTGGTCCACAACCAAGCACGTAGGACAGTCGTTTGGTCAAACAAAGGTTCAAATACATCGCATATTAGTGAGACCGAGTCCATGTCTAACCGAAGCCAAACTTCCCATTTACCATTGATCGCTCCACAGTCTTCCAGTGTCGCCAAGAGTCTTGTTGAACATGTTCATTGGTGAGACCAAAGCTATCAATGATAGTTCAGTAGGTTCTATTGAGCCTCGAGGTCACACCAATGTTCTTCCAACTTAGAACCTCCATCGATGAGAGTCCCACCAATGGATTCCATTGGGCTAACACTCTACCTTGGAGGAGGTCCTCCAACAATCCTTCAATAGTTCACATTCCACCGATGAAGTTTCCTCCAGGTGATCTCATCGATAGGACTCATGTCGAACACAGACCCATCGGTCTAACTAACACTATCAGAACAATACACCAAAAGCTCAACCGACAACCAAAGTTCCACCGATGTCATTCATTGGTAGGACTCTCACTGATCCACTCCCATTGGTCTAACTCCTTTTGTCGAACAAGAGTGGAAGAACTTCCACCGACCATTCAAGTTAGGCCGATCACTGCCATCAGCAAGATAAGTCCCAAGTCCCACCGATCCTACCCATTGACAAGACTTCCCCTGATCCCAATCCATCGGTCTAACTTCCACAGACTTAACCAAGAACTAAAGGTTATCCCAACGAAGAACCATTGGCTAGAATCTCACTGATGATCACCCATTTGTCTAACTCCTTCCATCGGACAAGAGAGGAAGGACTTCCACTGATCGCTCAAGTTAGGCTGATCACTGTTGTCGGTGAGAGAGGTCCTCGATCACATTGATATGATCCCTTCAGGACTTTAGAACATAGCTTCTCATCGACAATACATTCCAAGGGTCTCGCCAATTTTATCATTCAAGAGGCTTAAGCTATTAATATTGAGGCACACTTTTCCAAAAACCTCCCACTTGACGAAGATCTTACTAACACCTCCAAAGCACCAAGAAACTACTCAGATTCATAGGAACCAATGCCCATAGAACTAGCACACCACCTAAACTTGTCTGTGCTCACTGGTTTCGTCAATGCATTTATAACATTTCCTAGAGTATCCACCTTTTCCAGGTTTAGCTTTCTATCTTCCACCATGTCACGAACAAAGTGATACTACACATCAATGTGTTTAGTCCTGGCATGGAAAGTAGGATTTTTTTCCAGACAAATAGCACTCTGAGTATCACACTAAATTTTAATCTACCCTACATCAAACCCAATGTTAGAACACAAACATTTTAACCAAATTGCTTCTTTACAAGCATGTGTAGCTACCATGTATTATGCCTTCGTAGTGGACAAAGCGACTACAGCCTATCACTTGCTCATCCAACTAATTTCACCACCATTCACCATGAAATATATCCACTGGTGGATCTTCTACTATCAATGTCCCCTGCCAAATCATAATCCACATATCCATGAATGTTGACAGACGTCTATGATTTAGAAGAGTTACCATGATAGTACAAAGTGTACTAATATGTACCTTTCAAATATCTAAAAACTCTTTTCACAGAATCCCAATGTGTCCTTCCTGGATTCGACATAAAATGACTAAGTACTCCCATTGCTTGGGAAATGTTTGGCCTTGTATAGACCATTGCATACATTAAACTTCCAATTGCACTTGCATAAGGCACCCTAGTCATGTCCTCCATCTTAGTAGGAGATTTTGGACAATATTCAACAGATAGCTTTGTTCCCTGAAAAATTGGAACAACTAGTTGCTTGCTATCAGTCATACAAAATATCTCCAGAATAGTGTTAACATACGTACTCTGGTTGAGCCAAAATTTTCTACTCTTTCTTTCCTTGGTTATTTCCATCCCCAGAATATACCTTGCTACACCCAGATCTTTCATTTTGAATTTTCCAGACAATTGAGATTTTAGATCAGAAATCATAAACTTACTATTCCCAATTAATAACATATCATCCACATATAGGGAAATAATTAAAATACGATCATTCTTAGCTTTGTAATACACACAATGATCATATTTCAATCTTACAAATCCCAATGACAAAACAAAAGTGTCAAACTTATGGTACCACATTCTAGGATACTATTTTAATCCATACAGATCTTTTTTTCAACTTACAAACCATATTTTCTTTACCTTTTTGTGTAAAGTGCTTTGGCTAGGACATATAAATTTGTTCTTCAAGATCACCATGAAGGAATTTTTTCTTCACATCCATCTGATCAATCTCCTAGTCATATGCTACTGCAAGTGAAAAAATAAATCTGATAGATATCAGCTTTGCTACTGGAGAAAAAAATTCCCCATAATCAATTCCCTCTACCTGGGAATAACCCTTCACAACCAACCTTGCTTTATACTTTTCAACACAGCCATCCAGACCAATTTTATTTTTAAAAACCCACTTGCAGCCCATAGGCTTTCTACCTTCAGGAAATAGAACCAAATCCCAAGTATCATTTTTCTTTAATGATGCCATTTCTTCATTCATGGCTTCCAAATAGGAATCTAAATCAGACATTTTAGTTGCCTCTATTACAATCCTAGGATCATCTGTGTTAGTAATCAAAGCATAGACACAACTAGAATCCAACATAGAGAATCCATATCTATCAGGTTGCTTCTTCTCATGTTTAGACCTCCTCATAGGCTGAGGTTAAGGTTGTGGTTCTTCTTCTTCAAAAATCTCATAGCTGCTTGAGCTCTCCTCAGATTCAGGTACACTTTCAATTTTTAGTTCCTCTTTCTCTGGAGTCAAACATATTTTAGCTACATCCTTTTTCTCTTCATTATTTTTCTCTAGTTGTAGATCTACTAAAGAAGGTTTCAGCTCTCAAAAAATTACACTTTTTTTGTACACAACCTTTACACTCATAGGATTCCAAAGCGTGTATCCTTTCACACCAAGGTCGTACCCAATGAAGATATTTTTCTTAGCTTTGTTTTCTAATTTATATCTTTTCACATATGGCACATGAACATATGCTTCATAGTCAAAGATACGAATATGTCTTAGAGAGGGCTTCTTACTAGACCAAGTTTCCATAAGCATTTTTTCAACAAGTACTGTCGAAGGAGACGGATTTAACAAGTAACCTGTTGTAGCCATAGCCTCAGCCCAGAACTTCTGCTCTAGACCAACATTGCTCAACATACTTCTTGCCTTCTCCATCAACATCTTGTTCAACCTTTCAGCAACTCCATTTTGTTGTGGAGTGTAAGGTGTACTTTTATGCCTTTTAATCCCATGGTCTTTGCAATACCTTTCAAATTCATCAAAACAAAACTCACCACCATTGTTAGTCTTTAAACACTTTATTTTTCTTCCAGTCTAATTTTCCACAAGGTTTTTAAATTCCTTAAAATGATTGAACACTTCTAATTTAATTTTTTTTTTATACACAAATGCCCTTCTCGAATAATCATCAATAAAAGAAACATAATGTCTAGATTTTGATAACGAAGGTGCATTTACTAGACCAAAAACATTAGAGTGAATATAATCCAGAACACCAGAAGATTTATGAGGACTAGAATAAAATGAAACACAATGTTGCTTTCCATAAATGTAATGTTCGCAAAAATTGAACTCAAGGTTACAATCATCAATCCCCTCAACCAGGTTTTTATTTTTCAAGGCTTTCAAACCTTTTTCACCAATGTGACCTAGCCTTTGATGCCAAATCATAGTCTTCTCTTCTAGAAGTTTAACTTCCATAGAATTTGCACTGTCAGGAACATTTTCCTTCTTCTCTTTACGAATAGCCTTTTGTGACTTTCCAGAGACACTATTGCATTGAACTGCCAGTGCATAGAGCTTGTATAGAGTACCAATTCGAGCACCCCTAGCTAGCACCATCGAGCCTCTAGTCATTTTGCAGCCATTACCAAAGAATGAGACTTGCACTCCAACATCATTCAGCTTTTTTATAGAAAGTAAATTTTGAGCTAGACTTGGTATATGCATTACATCATGGATTCCCTTCACTCTTCCATCAGGAAATTGAATTTTGACTCTTCCATGGCCAACAATTTCTAGAGATGAATCACTTGCCAAATACACCTTTCCACCATGGTATTCTTCATACTTTGTGAACCAATCTCTATGAGACGTCATGTGGAAAGATGCTCTAAAATCAATCATCCAGACATCATCTGATGCTCGAGTTGCCAAGGTTACAATGAAGGAATTTTCATCACTCCGAGAAGAATCATTATCGGAAGAGTTTTTCTTCTTATTATTTTTCTCCTCTTTACAATCCTTTCAGACATTACTACGCAGTCCACAATTCCAACACTTCACCTTGTACTTCTTTCCAGGAGACTTTGATCTCCCTTCTTATTTCAATATGGACCTCTTGTGCTTCTTCTTGCCTTTTTTCTTTCGATCTACCTTGAACAGCAAGAGCCTCCTTTTCCATCTCAGATGATTTCCTTCTCATCTCTTCTAATAAAAAAGAAGCAACCACATCTTCCATCTTGAAAGTGGTTGTCATGCTCCCAATTGTCATCACCAAGTGATCCCATGAATCTGGCAGAGAACATAACAATAGCATACAATGATCTTCATCTTCAATCTTCACACCCACAGATGCTAACTAAGCAATCAGCATGTTAAAAGCATTCAAATTATCAACAATAGATGCTTCTTCCTACATTTTCAAAGCATACAACATCTTCCTCAAGAAAAACTTATTCACCAAGGACTTTCCCTGATAAATATCTCCTAGTCTTTTCCATAAATAAGATGCAGTCTTCTCTTCATGAACATTTAGAAGAATAGAGTCTGCCAAACATAGCCTTATCAACCCCTTTGATTTTTTATCTTTGAGGTCCCAATCCTCTTGCTTCATGCCTAAAGGTTTCATTCTAGACATAGCAACCCAAAGATCATGATCAACCAATAGATCCTCCATTTTGAGTTTCCACAACTCAAAATTGTTGCCATATAATTTCTCAAGTTCAATCCTTCCTGATGTACTTGCCATCTTAATCTATAATTTAAATTATCAAACCTCTACAAGACTCCCAATGAATAGAATTAACACAAAAAATCCAACCTACCCACGAGGATAACACAACTGGCTAGGCTTTGATACCACTTATTAGGAAAATTAAAGGTGTGCAACTAACTCTCCTAATGTCAAACCTTAGAGAAGAATGCAAATATGTCTTTAAATTTTACAATTTACAGTCCATTAAGATACACATGAAAGGAATAAAAGAATAGAGAAATAAACACAACACAATTGGACACCAGATTTATGTGGGAAAACCCTTACAGATGAAAAACTCACCACACCAAGTAAAGCCTCTTTGTATTACAGTAAATAAAATTACATACAAAGATCAAACTTTACTTTCAGATGTCAATTGTACAGCAACAGCATTTCTCTTATCAACCTTACACAGAACAACATTGTTCCAATGCTTCGTAAAGCATACAATGTAATTCACTCAAATCAATCCTTGTTCCAATCGAACAACACTACCACCATTTGAAATTTTCATCACCCTTTGACCATTACAAAGAGTTCCTTATGTTCACCATTTACAAATAGTTTGTTTATCTTCCACAAGAGAATGGTCACAATAGTTCAATAGCCAACTGGTTTGCATCCCACATCTCTCGTTGGTCCACAACCAACCACGTAGGATAGTCGCTCGGTCAAACAAAATTTCAACTGCATCGCATATTGGTGAGATAGAGTCCATGTCTCACCAAAGCCAAACTGCCCATTTACCATTGATCGCTCCGTAGTCTTCTAGCGTCACCAAGAGTCCTTCCAAACTTGTTCATCGGCGAGACCAAAGCTATCGGCAACAGTTCAGTAGGTTCTACCGAGCCCCAAGGTCACACCAATGTTCTTCCAACTTAGAACCTTCATCGGTGAGAGTCCCACCGATGGAGTCCATCGGGCCAACACTCTACCTCAAAGGAGGTCCTCCAATAATCCTCTGATAGTTCACGTTCCACCGATGAATTTTACTCCAAGTTATCTTGTTGGTAGGACTCATGGCGAACACATACCCATCGGTCTAACTAACACTATCGGAACAATACACCGAAAGCTCGACCGACAACCCAAGTTCCACCAATGTCATTCATCGATAGGACTCTCGCCAATCCACTCCCATCGGTCTAACTCCTTCTATTGGACAAGAGTGGAAGAACTCCCACTGACCATTCAAGTTAGGTTGATCACTGTCATTGGCAAGACAAGTCCCAAGTCCCACCGATCTTGTCCATCAGCAGGACTTTAGCCAATCCCAATTCATCAGTCTAACTTCCACCATTGGTCTAACTTCCATAGACTTCATTGAGTACCAAAGGTTAGCTCGACAGAGAACCATCGGCCAAACTCTCACCGATGATAACTCGTCAGTCTAACTCCTTCCATCAGACAAGAGAGGAAGGACTGTCGCCAACCATTCAATTTTGGTTGATCACTGTCGTTGGTGAGACACGTCCTCGGTCACACTGATTTGATCCCTTTAGGACTTTAGAACACAACTGCTCATCGGCAAGACATTCCAAGGGTCTCACCAATTTGCTCATTCAGAAGGTTTAATCTAGTAAGATTGAGACACACTTTTCCAACAGATATATACACTAACATATGTTTATTTAGTTAAAATAATATATAATTTACATTATTATGCATAGCTCACTTATCTTTATAATTAGATTAGAAAAATGATAAATAATTGATTTCATGACATCTTCAATAATATAACTAGATTAAGAATGAAAAATGTAAAATAAAATAAAAACTTAAAATAATAGAAATAATTAAAAAGTAAATAAATGTATTTCATTATAAAGACATTATGAACCTCAAACTTAGTATTCATTCCCTTGCAAAATTATAATCATTGAGAAGAATATTTAGATTACAAAACTAAAAAATAATTTAAATGAGGTAGACAAACACATTAGAAAGCACCTTAGGAAAAAAATAATAAAAATATATAAATATTAAATGAAGCACAATTACTTCTTACATATATTTAAACTTATATTGTAGCCCATGGAATCTTAAACTAATAAAACTAAACAATACTTGGAGATTTTATCATGAATCTAAATACCTACTAAAACAAATTCTAAACATTAAATTTATATCTAAATAAATATTTTAATATTGTCTTAATTTTATTTTTTTGTTGAATTTTCATGTATAATTATTTATTATTTTAGTTGTGAATGATTCATTAATTTTAGGGAATTTTGTTCACATATATCAAATGTTAACAACAAAGACAAACATAAGGTCATAATTTATAATTTTAGATGAGAAAAGTGCACATTATTACATTTATGACACTCATTATACAATAATGTATAAGCATAAATTTTGTTATGACTAGGTGTTGTACAACTTGCAAGTCCTCATGCTAATGTATCAATTATTTTATATTTGTAAATATTATAAAATAATTTATCAATATAGAAATGTGTGCCCCACTTGAAAATAGCCTTTAGATTTTTTTCTTGGTACTCTCCATCATGTTTCATTATTCTAATAAAAATTATAAAACATTAAATAGGGGATTTCTAGGCGGACTATGACTAGCATTTTTTATTTACTTATTATAGCTATTTGCAAGAGGTGTCTACCAATAATTTTGGCATCATCTTGTTGTGCTAGGAGTTTCCTCGACCCTTCTTGGTTTCAAGGATAAAAAATTTAACTCAAGAGTTGCTATTCAAATAGGAGTTACACCTAGAGGATGGTAGATAGGCCTCAAACTAGTTGGACCAAGATTTAACTTATGGTTTTTTTAAACTATTCGTGGTTTTTGGATCTCCTTGGCCTGTTTATTGAGGGATTGG
This sequence comes from Sequoiadendron giganteum, assembly GCA_007115665.2. NCBI lineage: Eukaryota > Viridiplantae > Streptophyta > Pinopsida > Cupressales > Cupressaceae > Sequoiadendron > Sequoiadendron giganteum. The sequence goes on from CM021109.1 coordinate 536,907,101, forward strand.
GATGGATATTACATGGTTAATTTTATGTAGGTTTTGCTACCAAAATTTCTCCAAATTCAAAGTGTTTAGATCCTATAAAGTATCAATTTATGATTATATTATATTCCATTTTGAGAAGTAATGCATTTGGGTGTACTTTAGAGTTTATATTTTTTTCCTTATGAGCATTTTTCCAAGGTATATTTTTTGTTTTTTCTCTTCTTTTTTCTCTTGTGTAATTAATCTACTAAAATTGTTATAGATTTAGTTTAGTTGCATTGTTCTCTTTATTATATTAAGTAGGAATTGATCACATTTCCTTTTAGTTGGTATAAGAGCATGGCTAATTGATTATATATATGTAAGGATTAGGCCATTTTTATTAATCATTACTTGAGTGGGAGCTCTATAATTTATTATTATTTTTAGGAGGACATATGTTAGGCACAAATAGAATAGAGGTTAATAAATTTTAAAGAACCAACTTTAATCTTTGTAACCTCAATATGGAAGATCTTCTTTTTGATAAATATTTGTGGGTTCTAGTTTTAGGTAAGAAAATATGCAACATGAAGGATGAAGACTATGAAATAATTGAAAGAAATAAAGTATACTTGGTTTGGCTTTGTCTTGTAGATTTAGTGCTCTAGAATGTATTAGGAGAGAATGCCACTATGAACCTCAAGAAGAATATAAAGAATTTGTACTAGGAAAATTCAACAATTTTATAATCTTATTTTCTAGGGATAAACATGGTAGGCACATCTAGAATGAAGGTCCAAAAATTTAGAAGAACCAAATCTGAATTTTGCAAGATTAAGATGGAAGATCTCATTGAGAGAGACTTGTGAGTTCCAATTTTTGGTTACGAAATATTAATGATGAAGGATTTTTTGGAGTACAAAAACACTAATAGCGAGGAGGGTGAATCAGTTTTTTAATAGCCAAAATCAATTCAATTGTTTCCCATAACACATTGTTTCTTTGTTATAATTGAATGTTCAATTACTAGAATGTATTCAAATGTGATAGCCAAGAGTAGATACTTGAATAACATGAAAGTTCAAATGTTGAAAAGTACATAACTAAAATAGCAAGATTGAATTGCATGTGACATGAAAAAAACCATATGAACCACAGCACCATAACACAATGATTTATGAGTGGAAAACCCTCATAAGGATGAAAAAAAACTCGAGAAAAATTGCCTCACTAGCTTAATAAAATTCCACTGATTACAGAGCCTCACTAGCAAAAGAACCTCACTAGTTACAAGTATGCCTCATTGGAAAATACAACTATCACATCAAGATAAAGAGTAAAAATACAGAGGGTCTCTTTATTTCACTAAAGCTCATGGCAACTTTCTTCCTTAATGCATTTCATGTCCTATAGACTTAATTTCATTTGAAGTATAGAACACACAAAACACATTAAAGTATTCATTTTTTTTTTGCAACGGTTCTTTAAAGGACAAGATTCGGTATAACATATTCAAGAATACATTTTATCAAGCAACTGCAATATAGGGTTTTGAAAGAAACCTCTTTTTACAAAATAAAATAATCAAAGCAGTTGAATCAAATGTATTTTTTTGTCTTAAGTTTTCATCTCATTTTCTAACCAAACATCGAGCTTAAACATCTAATATAAATAGAAATCATTAACCTAGTAAAACTCGATAAATCCACACCTTGATTCTTGAGAGAAAGCAATTGCAATAAATTACACATCTCAACTTCCCAAACCGCCAAATCTTCCAACTATCAACGATTTGAAAACCTTGATAATTTCCAAGAAACCCTAAGTTCACCGCCATATACACCAAGATTTCAACTTTGCATTATGCTTGATAAACCTTGTTTTACAAACTATACAATGTTACCTTGCTAAATTAGTAACCCTAAAAGGGGTCAGTAGAAATGATGATATTAACTCCCTTCAAACCTTTCAAAAATATCCTTGACCTGCTAGTGTAGGTTACTAATCAAAAAAAAATTAATTGATACCTTTTGGATTTATAAATAAATACAAACATTTCAAAAGGCCTTCAAGGAATAGAAATTCCCCTTGCACCATACACATTAGACAAGGTTACACAAGTTTTGCAACCAAATATTTTCCAAGAAGAACCTCAAGGTAGAATGACAATTGTGCCAAAATTATACCACCAATCACCTAAATCTGACATCAATGACAAACAATGCCAAAGCCAATAAAACTCCCCCTTTTGCATTGATGTCAACAACCAAACCTCTGTTGCTCCCCCTTTGAATATAAACCACTTGTTACCTACAAATTCACTTGAAAAAACCCTAACAAGGAGAAAATGTTAACCACTATCAAAGAAAATATGCACTACCAATGTCAAAGAAAACAATGCAATCATCAAAGCAGCAACTGTCACAAAAAATAATGTCATATCATAGTCATAATACCTACAACAACTATCGAAATACCTGTATGTGGATTGAATACAGTCATAATACATGTTTTTCAAAGAAAAAATGCTTTGTATGTACACTGAATGTCCACTTGTATGTCACCTATATGATAAAGACATCACTATAAAGGCAATGACACCATAGTAAATGTATCATTAACACTATCCTCTTATTGTCCTAATCAAACATGATCAACAATGAATATTGTATTGATCAACAAAGAATCAAATGCATAACACTATCCTCTTACTGTCAAATGAAGCATGATTTTCTTCTAATGAAGCATGATTGTCCTCTATGCAATTATACAAGTTCATCTCCCCCTTTGACAACAATACCAAAGGAACAAAATTATAGTACTAGACTGAACAATATGGATCTGCTACTCAAAAACAAACATAGTACCATTAGGAAATGAAACAACAATCAAAGCAAGAGAAAACCAATTATAGAATAGGTTATCCAGCAAGAAAGAACCATTACACCAAACATAAACCAATTATATGCTAGCAAAAATAAGCATAAGTCATCATTGAAAGCACCTAAAAAACTATGATTGAACATCAACATGCACAGTTAGAGAAAAGTAGATAGTTCACAAAGATTTACAAGCACAATTCAGTAGAAACATGTAGAAGTCTCATAAAGAAACTAGCATTAGTATTGAGCATCAGGAATTGATAATATCCATTGTAATTTCATGATGCAAGATATCACAAGGAACCACAAACTAGAGCATTGAAGGCAAGCAATAGTTTTTCATTGTTGCAATAGATAAGCATCAAAGAACACACATTGAAGACATAAAAAACTATCATATATAAGCTCAAACAACTGTCTTAAGTGTTATTCTACATGTTGAACATCTTATCATAAATAAAATATGAATGGAATGGAAACAAACTAAACCATTCATGAGCCAAGGATGAAGAATAATCTTTGAATCTCCCCCTGAAACTTGGCATATATAACTTGTGCTATTGAAGAGAGCCAAGGGAGAGAACACTAAGTCTATCCCTTAAGTTTTCAAACACCTCTTTTTCTAATGTCTTTGTGAAGATATCAGCCACCTTATTCCCTTTCAACCATCTTTCTAAATATCATGAACCTATCAAAAGCTTCTAATTTATGCTTCAAAAAGATCACCCAAGCTATTCTGATATAATCATCAATAAAGAGAATAAAATACCTTTCACCAGTCAATAACTTTGTCCTTGTAGGACCGCATAAATCAGAATGAACTAGTTTTAAGGGTTTAGTTGAAGAATACTCTTTATATTTAAAACTTACTTTTGTTTTCTTACCTTGTTGGTATTCCTTGCAAGTATTGTTGCTAGGTTTAGAGATGACTGGCATATTTCTTATATTTTGATTCTTGTTGATCTTGAAAAGATTGTCATAATTGATATGCCCAAGTCTTCTATGTCAAATTTTACTCTCTTCAAATTGATTCATGAAACAAACATTTCCATCCTTACTACTTTTTGTGGTCTCATGAAGATTATAAATGTTCCCTTTTGTTCTTAACCTAGCTGCAACATTTTTTCTTGATTTCCTACTGATTTCACAACCTTGAGCAATAAATATGGCTTTGAAGACATTGTCATAGATTTGACTCACACTGAGAATCTATCTTAATACCTTCTGCATAGTATAAATCATGTAAGTGAGTATCATCATCTAAAAGTATGGTGCATTTTCCTTTGATCAGAATACAAAAATCATTCCCAAATTTGACTGAACCACCAATGTAATCTTCATATTTGACAAACTTGCTCACAAGTCATGTGGTGAGAGCACCCACTATCTAGAACCCATAGATATTTTTTTGAGCATGTAGGGTTGTTTGACAAGCATTGCTTCAACCTTTTTTTCAACCCTCTTTGGTTTCCAAACTAATTTTGTTTTGTCAGTGCCAGAAGATGTCTCGAGGTGAATGTTAGTTTTGCTTTGTTGTATTGTAGAGTTAGGTCTGCAAAACCTACCTATATTTTCAAGGTTTCCATAGTTAAAACACTTCAACTTATTCAAGAACTTAAAAATATTTCCATTTACAAAGCTAGGTCTCCTAGGCATAACCCTACATTCACTTGCCTTGTGCCTGTATTGATTACAATAGAAGCAATAGCAAAAGAAATGTGAATTACATCTAAATGGATTACCTCTTTTTTCAATGAATTTTTCATTTACAGCATCAACATGTTGAAGTTCATTGGAATATGAGCATTTCCCTTCTACAAATCCAAGACTAGTCTTATCCTTGTGGTATTTTTGTTTACCTAAAATGTCTACTAACTTGCCACTGTTGTCACGCATGACAAGTTTTTTTCTCAAGGAAACCATTTTTTCCTCTAGAGCACAACATTCCTTTTCTTTGGTATTTAACTATTTTTGAGTAACTTCTATAATTTTCTTGTTTTCTTCAAGCTGAAGTTTCAGATCTAAAATTTGTTTTTCAAACTCAATAATTTTGTTAGTCAAATTTTCAATATCTTTTTGAGTTTGGTTTTTCTGCACTATGGCTTCCTTTTTGAGTTTATTGATTTCACCAAGAGCACTTCTCAGCTCACCCTCAAAATCTAGCTCAAGTTTAGATTTATCTACAATTTTTTCATTTTGATTCTGATTTGGACTAATTATTGTCATAAACAAGGTTTATTCTCCTTCTTGAATGGATGCTTCTAAACCACCGTCAGTTAAATTAGCATCTTTAATGAACAAGCTTTTATTCTTTTTGAAAACATTTTTATTTTTAAAGTTCTTTTATTTTTTCTTTCCCTGTCTTCAATTATCTTCTTCATTGCTTTCAGAGTCTTTGTTAGGGAATTGAGTAGCATAATGCCCAATTTTACCACAATTGAAGCACTTAAATGGAAGCTTCCCTTTATATCACCTGACCCTCTTCTCATTTTTCTCATAAGGATGGATTCATCGTTATCTAATTTTTTTGAGTTAGAACTTATGTCATTGTCCCTTTTTACATATTTAAAAGAAGCTTCTTTGGTAGTGGGATTATCACTACCGATTCTCATTTCATGGGCTATGAAGACACCATGAAGTTCATATAAAGTGAGTTCTTTTATGTCTCTCTCTTCTACAACAAATACTTTAGGATCATATTTAGGTTTCAGTGACTTAACACCTTTTTAACAACTTTTTCTTCTAAAGCTTCACCAAGACCACGAATTGAGTTTATAGTTTCTTGGACTCTTAGAAGGTAATCAGCTACCTTCTCTTCCTCGTCATCTTTAGGCCTTCAAACTTGGATCTAAAAGTTTTTAATTTAGCCTCTTTAACATTTTCATCACCCTCATAAATACTAGACAGTTTATCCCAAATAGACTTTGCAGTTTTACAGTCCATAATTTTAACAAGTACATCATTAATCAGTCCATAGAAAATAGCATTTTCAGCCCTTGCATCACAATCATAGGCCTTTTTTTTCTCTGGAGTAGAGGGTGTCATTGTGGCAACATACTCAGTCTCAACTGCATGTCAAACCTCATTTCCTAGAGAATTTATATGATGTTGCATTCTATATTTCCAAAAAGCATAGCCAATACCATCAAATAATGGTGCTTTGTAAGTAGAAAAACCTTCCTAATTTTCCATGGCAAGTACTCCACCAGGAATCCCCTAAGTTGGTTAAAATTTTGGCAAGGGTATGGCTTTGATACCACTTGTTGGAGTACAAAAACACTGAGAGGGGGGTGAATCGGTGTTTTAATAGAAAAAATCAATTCAATTGTTTCCCATAACACATTGTTTCTTTGTTATAATTAGGTGTTCAATTACTAGAATGTATTCAAATGTGATAGCCAAGAGTAGATACTTGAATAACATGAAAGTTCAAATGTTGCAAAGTACATAACTGAAAAAACAAGACTGAATTGCATGTGACATGAAAAAAACCATATGAATCACAACACCATAACACAATATGAGTGGAAAACCCACATAGGGAAGAAAAATCACTCGAGAAAAATTGCCTCACTGGCTTAATAAAATCTCACTGATTACAAAGCCTCATTAGCTACTTTTTGTACCTCAATGGAAAAGCCTCATAGGAAAAAGAACCTCAATGTTTACAAGTATGCCTCATTGGCAAATACAACTATCATATCAAGATAAAGAGTAAAAAGATAGAGGGTCTCTCTATTTCACTAAAGCTCATGGCAACTTTCTGCCTTAATTCATTTCACGTCCTATAGAATTCATTTCATTTGAATCCTAGAACACACAAAACATATTAAACTATTCACTATTTGTTTGCCACCGTTCTTTAAAGCACAAGATTTAGTATAGCCTATTTAAGAATACATTTTATCAAGAAACTGCAATATAGGGTTTTGAAAGAAACCTCTTTTTATAAAATAAAATAAGCAAAGCAACTAAATCAAATTTATTTTGTTGTGTTAAGTTTTCATCTCACTATCTAACCAAACCCCGAGCTTAAACATATGATATAAATAGCAATCATTAACATGGTAAAACTCAATAAATCCATACCTTGATTCTTGACAGAAAGCAACTGCAATAACTTACACATCTCAATTGCCCAAACCACCAAATCTTCCAACTATCCAAAGCTACAGTCAACTATCAAAAATTTGAAAACCTTGTTTCTTTCCAAGAAACCCTAATTTCACTGTCGTATACACCAAGCTTTCAACTTTGCAGTATGCTTGATAAACCTTGATTTGCAAACTATACAATGTTACCCTGCTAAACTAGTAACCCTAGAAGGGGCCGGTAGAAAAAATGATATTAACTCCATTCAAACCTTTCACAAATATCCTTGACCTGCTAGTGTAGGTTACTAATAAAAAAAAAACTTTAATTAATACCTTTGGGATTTATAAATAAATACAAACATTTCAAAAGGCCTTGAAGGAATAGAAATGCCCCTTGTCACCATACACCTTAAACAAGGTTACACAAGCTTTGCAACCAGATATTTTCCAAGAAGAACCTCAAGGTAGAATGAAAATTGTGCCAACATTATACCACCAATCACCTGAATCTGACATCAATGACAAACAATGCCAAAGCCAACAAGATGAAGATGAAGCAATGATTGAAAAAAAGATAAGAATATTATTTTTCCTTGTATATTTTGTTCTCTAAAATATATTATGAGAGATCACCACTGCAAACCTTTAGAAGAAGAAGAAGAATTTGTATCAAACAAAGTTCCCTATGAACAATTTATTTTATGGAAGAAGATATATTCTTTATGGATGAGTGATGGATCACTTGAATGCCTTCAACACTGTGGTAAGCCATATGGAATATATTAGTGTGAAAATATATGGGGAATACTAGTGTATTTCTCTCTCATGTTATTTACTTGATACACGAGACAACTTAGTTATGGAAATAAATAACACCACATCAAAAAAAGAGCTTGATAAGGTGGTGGACGCATTACTCTAAGATGATATGGAACAAAAAAATCAAAATCCATCAGAGATGATTTGAACATCATAGGTCATTTGAAGCATAAGGGAAATAAAAAGAAGGATAAACAAATTAAATATAAGGGGAGATCCAAGTCTCTTAGAGGATCCAAATTTAAAGGTTAAATCTCAAAATTAATTGGCCACAATAGGGATTACAAGGAGAATAATTCCAAGAACAATTTTAATGAAGATTTAAACCCTAGAGCCTTGAATAAAGAAACTAGTGACATGTTTATTGCAACACTTTTTATGCATTCATGTGAGTATGCATGGTTGGTCAACTTTTGAGCTCCCTTCCTAATGAATCCACATCGAGTGTGGATTTCTAATTATGAAAAATTTGATGGTGGGAATGTATTTTTGGGAGATAACTCATCTCTTAAGATCATTGGTTGTGACAGAGACATGCTTACTTTGGAGGATGGGAGGACCAAATCCCTTTTTGGTTTTTCACACAGTATGTGTTTGGAAACAAATATATTATAGGTAAGAGAGATGATTGATGTGGTTGAACAAGTGACATTGAAAAATGGTGGATACAAGATGGTGCAGGGAGTAATAGTTTGGATAATGGGATCCATTCTAGAACTCAATTTAATTTTGATGTGAGCACCATAGAATGTATCAACTCTACATTTCTTGATTCAAAGAATCACAAGATTCTTGATAAGGAAATAATGTGACATGAGCATATGACGCACATTAGTGAGAAATGCCTTAGGGTATTGAAAAATAAAATTTTATTAGAGGGGTTAACTATTTATTCCCTATATTTTAATTTTTGTGAATCATATTTTTGTGTGGTCTCACAATACGCCCCAAGATTGTAAGGCTTGGGGACCCAGCAAAAAAAAAAAATTACTCTTATGGTATGAGCTAGCTATTTGGAGGATCGCAAGAAGTAAAAAGTAAAATAAATCTTTAATCAAAGAGTACAATCAAAGAGTACTTCGTAAGGTAAGTGTTATGAGTATCATATATTGGCAAGTGAGAATGTTTGAAAGGTAGACAAGGTAATGAAAGTATGAGAAGAATTTTTTGGTCTCATATTTGAAGCCCAATAAGATGGAAGTCCAGTAAAATTGAAGTCTAGGGAAAGTTCATGGGTAAAGTTGAATATCGGGTACCAGGTACCAGGTTGCTATGTAAAGTGGGATTTTTATATTTTGTGATTATCCAATGAGTCTGATAGTTAGATAATCCGATATATGAAAATGATAATCATGCTAGGATCTATAATGTGCTTGGAAAGCATTTTATTTATGAATAATTTATGTTATACCATTTGAATAATGGTTTTATTTACATGAGATGTTTTTAAATGTTTTTTTAAGGGATTTAATGAGTGGAATTTGTGATTGCAAGAAATGCAAATCATGATGCAAAGTTCAAGTATGGATGGTTAGGAAAACTTGAATCATGGATAGAATCATTTCCAAATCGGGTTGCGTACTCTGAGAGCTTATAATGAAGAACGATTTGAGTCCACTGGAATGCTAGAGATCCTGGTATTGTACATGCGGTGGAAAAAAATTTCAATCTCTAGGGAAGCCCATTCCCGAGAGTAGTAAACTTGAAACAGGATCGAGTGTCTAAATCGAGTGATAGAATAATCATTTTGAATGTATGGGAAGTTCCTACACGCTATCCTAATTCAAGTTATTATGCTAGTGATAATAAAATATTAAAACCCAAAGAGCTTCAATGAGCAATTGGAGTTGATCTTCGTTGACTTCAATTGTAATTTTCTTGTCAATCACTACATTCCACGTGCCTTGAAATGATTGGTCCCTTGGATTCTCTCTCATGTATTTGTCGTATCCTATCTATGCCTTGTGTTATATAAAAGGCCAGAAGATTTTTATTTTTAAGTTAAGTTTAGAATTTGTGGATGTTAGAAGAGCCAAAACTTCTCTAAGTTTTTTTCTTTTTCTTGTTTTCTGAATGATTTTGGTCTAAAAACTTGTGTGCACATAGACATTGATTAATATTAGATCTAATTTGATAGCTTCCTATCTCATGAATCTTTTGTAGCTAGTTTTGTTAGTTCATCCGAACAAGACTGTATGCTACATCGTTTAAGGGTGCATCCAGAACCTACTCGGTGTCCAAACTAAAACCCTCTCCTTAAAAGTTCGCACTATTTTATATGTAGTTGTGAAGCAATCTGGTGAAGTATAAAGCAGTTTGCTTTGATTTAATTAATTCTTTGGGGCATGTGTGGAGAATAACCGGGAGAAATTTTAATTTTTAGTATTTTTATGCTTTATTTTAGAGTAGATGTTTAAATTTTTGAAAATGTTCCAAAAAATAGATGAATGGATGGAAATTTATTGAAAATATTTCATTTTCTATAAAATTGTTGGATGCTTAAAGCTAAATCTACTTAAGTGATAGAAAATGAAATTGTTGATGTTCATGAAATATTATTTCAAATCTTTTGATTTCATGATATTTGTTCTTAAGATCCAAATTGAAAACTCAATGTCTAATATATGTGATTCTAAATAGCATATTCCCTTTGAGATTAATAGAAAAATCACATCATACCCTAGAGTGAACCTAGTACGATCATGACCTGATTACTGGAGACTTGGGATTGAACTAAGTCAATCTTTTGTTCTGTTAAGGTAGATTCCCCTTTTAGATTGTCTTATTCCATATCTTTCAAGAGGGATATGCTCTTTGTGGTTTGTCTGTGAAAATTTTATTTGAAATGTTGTTGTGAGTGAAATCGTCATCAATAGGATTGGCGCTAGAAGGAGGAAATACTTTGAATTTTTATCTAACCCTGAGTTTAAGAGGAAAGATTGTAAAGTGAAATTGAATACAAGGTGGTCTTTCAGTATGGAAGTTGAGAAAATTTGGAAAAAATTTAACTAGAGACTACATCCTTTGAGTTTGCTCACCTTTGGTAGAGTCACCGAGTGCAGAATTCATGATACAACTAATCACGGTGAACTTGATTGTAATTTTTTTTTAACTAGGGTAAGCTTGGCCATGTGTAAAGTGATTATGCTAACAGAAGAAGTCCTAACTACTAGAAGAAAAAAATTGTTAGCAAAAAATGCGTGCAACCCTAGTGGAACTGGAAATATTAGAAAATTAGCTAATACATCAAAATAGTTGGATAACTGCAATTATTATAATGAAAATCATAACACATTGTAGGAATATAAATGAGAATGTCGAGATTTTCAAATATTGCATCAGAAACGAGGAAAAAAAATTAATGAGTCATCATTCTCCTTATACGTGGAAAACACAAATGAGGAAAAGGAGTAGGAAAATCGAGTGGGAGACGCATATATTTTACCCCAAGCTGAAAATTTACAAGATAAAAAAAAAAAAAAAATTCTTGATTTTATGCAAGATACAGAGTATCATTTTTTTACTTTTTTTCTTTGATAAAAATATAACTTGTGATATATCTTGGTCTAACAAAGTGCAAAGTGAAGATAGGACCAAAGACATGAAGATTTTCGGAGGAGAAAGTTGAAAAATGGACACAGCCATTCATGGAAATGAACAGAGTACAAAGACAAACCATGAACTAGATCTGGAAGAAGGTAGAGTATGGTCGCATCAGACGAAGTGTGTGCAATCTACCTTTAATGAGGTTGTTTTCATACATATGAGCCAATTCATTGGTAAGTACACCTTTGAATTTATGATTATTAAATGTATAAAATTTAAAATAATTCATTGTTACAGTAGAATTGTTAAAAAAATTCTGAATGAATTTAAAGATAGGCCTGTTGTAATTTGTACCAAAATGACAATGGAAATAGTCATAGAAATTAGAATTAGTTGTTTTGTTAGGGTTAATCGCTTGTTAGATTAGAATTTTGGTTAGTTAGGGTTAGTTTTTTTTAGGGTTTGTTTTGTTTTGATTGCTTTTCTTTGATTTTGATTTTGGTTCTTTTTTCTGTTTGGCCCCTAAATTTACAAATTTTGCTTAACTTATCTTGCATGTATGAGAGTTAATCTAAACATTTGTAAAATTATACAGTGAAATGCAAAATGATAAAACCATACACAGTAAATACACACTTTAAGATGTACTAATATATATATGTGTGTGTGTGTATCATGTATTTACATGAGTATTGAAATTCTTGCTTCAAAAGATCAAAAATTCAAAAAAAGAGTAGAGTAAGCCTAGTTGCAGGTGGCGGTAGCCATTTAGTTGATGCGGGATGCCTCATCTATCAAAGCTAAATACCCTATATAGGCGAGTTCCCGGTGAGTTTCAAAGTCACGAATATGGAGGTTTGAGAGGAAAGGCCCAAGAGGATTAACTACTTCCTCGTGCTCCAAGAACCGAGGAATATCATCCATTGAGGGGATTCCAATGGTTGAGTGTGCCACAGAAAAAATAGTGTCCAGATTCTCCAAGTATTCAAGCCTTACTATCAAATTGGCAACTGAGTGAAAATGTACCACAAAAAGCCCAATATCCAAAAGTGATTCTACAAAATGAGAAGCCACGTCAGAGTAAAAGCGAAAGTAGTGGTTGGATTCTACATACTTTTCCCCAAGAACTAAGCACAAGTTTGGTATAGTGAAACTAGAAGTCCTAATGAAGAAAATATTTTCAAGCCTTTGCGATGTGATACTTCCTAAGAAAACATTATGGCGACGAGAGCAGCTTAAGCAAATTGGAGTATCCATGGCCTAGAAGAAAATGAGAATAAATAGAGAAAAAAATGTAAAACTAGAAAAGAAAGCTAAGAAAGTGTGTGAAGAATTCAAGAAGAAATGAAAAATTTATAGAAAGTCGTGAGGAAGTTGCGATACATAGTTGCCTCGAGTGAAGTCTTCGAAATCGTAAGCAAGGTGGCAACCAGACAATTGTCTTCAAAATGAAATGTTAAATCAAATTAATTCTTTACACATTGTTGGTGATAAATTACTTCAAATTTGAGTAGTATGCAGATTGTGAATCAATTGAGTTGAAGATTTCAAAGTTAATAGTGTTCATTTCAAATATTTTTAAGACGTATTAATTGTGGAGGTGCTTGTGTGTGTGGAACAGAAAAGAAAATGAAGTTGGTAAGGTAGTACACGTCATCACATGGGTAAGTTGAAAGAAGTGATACCTGCAAAGTTAGGCGTGTGAATTTAATGAAGAATAATCTGATCATGTTTTGATGTAATCATGATAATCTTGATCCATTAATGAGGTGCAAAGTCATCAAATCAGAAGGGCTAGCCGAATATTTAGCAGTTGCCATAAGATTTAATCGAAAGGGTGGTAACTAATGTTTCTAAATTTACATTTAATTTGGTGATTAAATTGTTTGTTGCTAAATTTTAATCTATGCATATCTTTTAACACATAGCGAGTTGCAGTTAGTTAGGATTTGGCATAAGGGGGTAAAATTTAGCCAAAAACATGCACCAATAGGGAATTATTAAGTGATTTTTTGGGAAATGGTGAATTGATGAAGGGATTTGCATTGAATGAAAAATCAAAATGTAACCTTCACTACCACTGTAATTCCCAACCTAATAGCAGGCTTCATTGCCTACAAGTTGAAAAGGAGTTATTATTGAAATATTATAAGTTGAAAATGAGCTATCATTGCAATATCTAGAGAGAGAGAGAGAGAGAGAGAGAAATCAACTCTTTAGGCTATCCAAATAACTCTAACGAGGCTATAGACATCTGACTGGTAGTAGAGCTATGTTTGGGGGAATTACAGAGATAACCTAGTCGGGGCTATGGATGCTTGACTGGCAGCAAGGCTCTATCCCTAGTTGGCTTTGGAGGATTACCATATTATGTAGTTCAATGTCAATGAACTGATTCTTTTTGTTGAGTTCTAAAAATTGGAATTAATAAAAGCACACATAGATGTTTCCAAAGGAGTTTTACTTTTTATGACAGAATCTAGGTAAAGGTAAAAGTTACTGTTTTAAAATATGCATAAATTATAATTTACAATTGGTGATTTAATTTCAATTTTTGTTTAAATTTGGTTTTATTGGTTGCAAGTTGTTGTGTGGTCTCACAAGACACCCCAAGATTGTAAGGCTTGGGGACCAAGGAAAAAAAAAATTACTCTTATGGTATGAGCTAGCTAGTTGGAAGATCACCGGAAGTAAAAAGTAAAATAAATCTTCAATCAAAGAGTACTTCGTAAGGTAAGTATTCAGGGTATCAGATACCGGGAACCAATAATGTTTGAAAGGTGGAAAAGGTAATGAAAGTATGAGTAGAATGTTCCAGTCCAATATTCGAAGTCTGATAAGATGGATGTTTGGTAAAACTGAAGTCCAGGGAAAGTTCATGGGTAAAGCTGAATACCGGGTGTCAAGTTGTTATGTAAAGTGGGATTTTGAGATTTTGTGATTATCCAATGACTCAAATAGTCCGGTAATCTGGTATATGAAAATGATAATCATGAAAGGATTTATAATGTGCTTGGAAAGCGTGTTATTTATGAAGAATTTATGTTATAGCATTTGAATAATGGTTTTATTTACATGACATGTTTTTAAATGTTTTTATAAGGGATTTAATGAGTGGAATTTGTGATTGCAGGAAATGCAGATTGTGATGCAAAGTTCGGGCATGAATGGTTAGGAAAACTTGAATCGTGGATAGAATCATTTCCAAATCGGGCTGCATACTCTAGGAGGTTTTAATGAAGAAGTCTTTGATTCCACTAGAATGTTGAAGATCTTGGTATTGTACATGCAGTGGAAACAAATGTCAATCTCTAGGGAAGCCCATTCCCGAGAGTAGTAAACCCAAAACAGAACTGAGTGTCAGTTTTGAGTGATAACATAATCATTATGAATGTATGGAAAGTTCCTACATGCTATCCTAATTCAAGTTATTATCTTGGAAATAATAAAAGATTAAATCCTGAAGAGCTTCAATGAGCAATTAGAATTGATCTTCATTGACTTCAATTGTAATTTTTTGGTCAATCACTACATTCCACGTGCCTTGATATGATTGGTCCCTTCGATTCTCTCTCATGTATTTTTCTTATCCTATTTGTGCCTTGTGTTCTATAAAAGGACAAAGGATATTTTTTTAATTTAAGTTCAGAATTTGTGGAGGTCGGAAGAGCCAAAACTTCTCTAAGTTTTGTTCTTTTTTCCTATTTTCTAAATCATTCCAGTCTAAAAACTTGTATGCACATAGACATTGATTAATATCAGAGCCAATTTGATAGCTACCTATCTCATGAATATTTTGTAGTTGGTTTTGTTAGTTCAGTCGAACAAGACTATATGTTACATTGGTTAAGGGTGCATGCAGAACCTACTCGATGTCCAAACTAAAACCCTCTCCTTAAAAGCTTGCACCGTTTTATATGTAGTTGTGAAGCAATCTGGTGAAGTATAAAGTGGTTTGCTTTGATTTAATTAATTCTTTGGGGCATGCATGGAGAATAACTGAGAGAAAATTTAATTTTTAGTATTTTTATGCTTTATTTTAGAGTAGATGTTTAAAATTTTAAAAATGTTCCAAACAATAGATGAATGGATGGAAATTTATTGAAAATATTTCATTTTCTATGAAATTGTTGGATTCTTAAAGCTAAATCTACTTAAGTGATAGAAAATGAAATCGTTGAGGTTCATGAAATATTATTTCAAGTCTTTTGATTTCATGATATTTGTTCTTAAGATCCAAATTGAAAACTCAGTGTCTAATATATGAGATTCTAAACAACATATTCCCTTTGAGATTAACAGCAAAATCACATCATGCCCTAGAGAAAACCTAGTACGATCATAACCTAATTACCGGAGACTTGGGATTGAACTAAGTCAATCTTCTATTCTGTTAAGGAAAATTCCCCTTTTAGATTGTCTTGTTCCATATCTTTCAAGATGTATAGGCTCCTTGTGGTTTGTCTATGAAGATTTTATTCGAACTATTACTGTGAGTGAAATCGTTGTCAACACATATCAAGGTTTTTAGTTGTGAGGAATATGTACATGTACCTAGGAGAAGATATTTAAGTTGGATTTCTAAGTAGACAATTATATCTCTGTTGGGTACATTGATGGAATCAAATGGTACAATCTTTCCAACCTTAATACTAGTAATATATCGTATAACTAAATTTTATTGAAATTCAAGGAGATTAGATCTTATCATAACCTTGTACAACCTAAATCTAATGAAATAATTTATGCAAATTAATATAAACACCAAGGATGCTTAAAAAGTAATTTAATTCATATAAATAATAAATTCATAACCCACTCGAGAGGAGGTCCACTTCACAGAGAAAAAAAACTAAATATATAAACTATTAGGATTAAGGTGATATTAACCTCGCAAGAGTATATTTATGTTAGATTCTTGAACATCCTACAATTGGTACTTTTATGTCCATTATGGTTGAGAGATATTATTATTCATTATTATTCTCCTTGTAACTTGGGATATTGTAGTGTAATTAACAAGGGAGGTCACTTATAATAGTGGAAATTATGAAGTTACTTGAATGCATTTATGACACTATATTATTCTTAGGTGCTAGGGGAGTGAGTTGAGCATCCTTTTCATATTGGTGGGTTCTGTTACCAGATTTTCACCTACGAGCTCAATCAGGAGGAGCCATCTATGTTTCAGGATAAATGGTACATTTTTTTTTAAATCTTCTATGCTACATTCAATTATGCAAATGAAACAGCTTTATAGCATTACAAGATTTTAGGAAAAATAAAGTTATTTTATTCATACAAATGAATGAAACAAAATATTTTACAATATTTTGATGAAAAGAAATATTATTGAATGTGAAAATATTCATTATCTCACACAAGCCGTGAGATTAACTTTTGCTTATTCAATGCAAATTAAAAGGAAACATATATATGAATAAGAAAAGGAAATAAATGAAGGAGCATAAGATGAGGGTAACCAGTCATTGCCTGAATGATTGGTCTATTTTGGTCTATTGTAGGTTGTCCTGCATCTTCTTTGTATGTCGCTTCCATTCCCTATAAGAGATGAGAAAATAGGTTAGAGAAATGCTCTAAGTAATGGATGATTGCATTAATCACATGCACATTCACCCCTATTCATGTATATACTGATCATAATCTGCATTAAGTGAATTGCATGCACATTTTAGGTGTCCCAGAAAACCAACAAAGTCATCATTAATGCAACAAAGGCATTTATTTCTAATATGTTTGTTCCATGTGTAGCTACAGGTGTAGTGATGTCTTTGTTTTACATCAGTTACAACATGTGGGGTAAAATGTGGCTCCCACAAGGGTTGAGCCCAGCTTGCCAAGCAATCATAATTTTCCAAAGCAACTGAAAAGGGTTAATTACGGAATTCATGAAGGCAGTTGGAATAGGTACACATGTAGTATTTCATAGTCAAGGGATAGTTTTGGTTAACATAGCTATGCAATATCAGTTCAGCATAACAATCAATTTAGTGTTAAAAGCAAAGAATGGGAATGCAGTGGTCAAGACATGGTTGCATTTGTTGTCCCAAGGATTAATGCATGAGAAGGAAAATTCATTGATGCAAATGAGAAAAGGTAACTAGCATTTGACAATGGTCATTGCAATAAGGCAGTAGAATGAATACACTATTTTTTCAAAGTATTGTTGTAGGTAATGGAAGACTCACCTCTCTACATTTAACATTCAAATATTTTAACATATGTCCCGATCATACAAAAAGAAGCAGTCCTTATATGGTGTAGAGATATTGGCATAACAATCAATTCAATGTTAAAATAAAAAGAGAAAATACAATAGCAATGGTTAAGTGCAGTGAAAGAAAAGCTCTATCATGGATAATTGTAAAGTAGCAGGAAGAGATGACAATCACTGTCAAAAAAGTAAGTGTGGAATTTGACTGTTGGTTGAGTCAGGGTTGTGCTCAATTACGAATTGCAGATGTTCATAAAGAGAATGACATTCTAGAAAAAGATCAACTATACCTCACATACAGATCTGATTAGTGCATCAGAGATGAGGGCTCAACATCTTGAAAGCAATCACAGAAATGGAGAGAAATACATTGGTAGTCCTAGGAGATTGTTCACAAGGGCACCAAAAGAATGGAGCTTATGACAGTCATCATATAAGACAGACAAGTATCACACAATAACGACATAAGAAGAGACTCAAATGGTTATTGTTTTCAACTTTCAAGCACCTGAATGGGGATAAAAGTGAGCTTTTTCGCTGCCAAAGTTTTAAAAAAATGAAAACCTTATCATACCTGTGGAGGAAGCAGTCACTACAATGGAAATGGATAAAGAGTTTTCACAGAATATATCATGCCTACTTGCTTTCTTTCCAATACAAACTTTTGAGGGTCGGGAACTTTTTTGTGCTATCACAGAGTATTTTCTACAGAGTCTCATGCCAAATAAAAGAAGAAGGTTCATAGCTGACAAAGAGGCAATGAAGTTTATGGACTAAAATGTTGTAAATGCAAAAGGGGGAGATATCTTCAAACATTCCTCATTGACTATAGTGTCAACCATGAACCATAGAGAGCACAATAAGTATAAACCCAAAAAGATACATTGAATCTCTAAAAACCCTTGACAAGTGAGGCCTGGCTATTAAAGTGCAAGTCAAGCAACATAAAGTCAACAAAATCATGGAGGTCGAGCTGCAGGAGAATGATCAAGGATAGTGACCCTAGTGCCAATATTTCATGATAGTAATAAGGAGAAAGGTCCAATAGTTTAGAATGATATACCATGCCTTGATCTTCTACACCAGATTCAACAAAACAGTGACCATACAGTCACAAGATAATGAGGGTTGTCGTATTAATAAGACAGTTACAAGAGTAAGAGTGTGTTAAAATTATATTCATAATCAAGATGGCAGCAGACCTCATAGGAGCTTCAGGTCACATGTAAGATCTCAAGTCTTACTATGACAGTGATAGTCCTTGTGGAAGATAACGATCATAAGTAGGAAATGTTCACAAAGGGTCAGTAGTGTTATGTCTCCATTGAGGGAAATATGTTCTTCTTGATTTTTAAGGAAGCCAACCCATTTTTCGAAGATGGTAGGGTAAGAGTTAGGACTGAGCCATGGCATTTACAAACCCAGAATAATAATATGCACAGAGGTTTTTCTAATGGCATTTGCAAGTTTGCATTTTTGGCATGTCGTTCTATTTTTTGTCCATAGTCCCGACCCAGGGAAGCGAAATCAATAAGTATGGTAATTTACAAGAAAGGCAAGAGTTCAACCCAACATAGCTACAGGGAAGGTTAGAGCTTGATTTAAAATTTTTAAAAAGCACTTGAAGAAACAAGCTTTGGTTGTGAAGGAAATACAAACTGAGTGTTACTCAGTATGGCCAAGGCTTGGCAATCTCCAGAAAGAAGCTAACCCAAGGTGGTAGTGTCTAGAAGGAAGCAAACCTTGAGTTCCCTTTTTTGCAATTATAAACCCTCGGCCTAAGAAAATGAAGGAAAGAAAAGAACCACAGAGCGTGCCATGAGATGTCAATCGAAGAAGACACAGGAAAATGAGACATCTTCACTTTTTCTTTTTTTTTCCACACAGAGCTGAGCAAACAATGTTTCATACAGATAAAATATTTTTCATACAAATAAAAGAGTTTTCGGAAAATGAAAGGAAACTCACAAATATGAGCCACATTTGTACCAAACAAATCTTACCTTCGTTCTCTATGAGAGATACCACTGACTGCTTGGAGGTATGCCATGAAAACATGGTTACTTCATGGAAAACCTTCTACTGAGTTCTTCACTCTTGGCGGCGGCCCAGTTTCTCTAGGAAGCTTCATTGGAATTAAACGTTTGTTTTTCTTTTTCCCTTGTATTAGGGTTTTCAACCCTAATCCATGTTGATGGAATTAAAGGCACTCTATGCTTTTTCTTTTGTTATCGGGTAAAGGAAAACATTACCCAAGACCTTTATGTGCTTCGGAATCATGTGCCTTGAATTTTTTAAGCTTTGTTAGCCTTGTTTTTCTTTTTGCATTTATTTTAAAGCTGTGAAGCTTTTTGACTATGTGATATTGTTATAAATCACATAGTTAAAAAGCTATTTTTGAATGCAAAAAAAATTAAAAAATAAGGTAACGTATAGGTAATCGCCTTTATGAGTTTTGTTGAAGTCTTCATGACTTTGAAAGAATGTAGGGATGTTGGAATTAGTTATGTGGGGAGGTTAGAATCAGTTGGCAAACATGTGCCAAAGAAGTAGGAGTTGTTTTTGAGCTTTTTTGAGATTTGGAGGGTTTTTGGAGCCATTTTTGAGTTTATTTTCATATTTGACATGGTCTTGCACGACTTTTTCAACAAGGTGGAGTTCTTTTGGAGAGGATTTAGGTCCTAGTTTTTTGGATTTTTGGGGGTTAGAAAAATGAGGTTTCTAGAACCTATTTTTGTGGAGCTTGGCTACTCAGCCACTTTGGTTGCTCATTTGAGTTAGTACAAATTAGGCTTATTCATGTATTGGTGAATTTTACAGTCCATATGTAGTGTTGGCCATTTTTGTAACTTTGGAGGTACTGGATATAGATTTTTCCTTGGATTCTATTGGTAATGAATACTTGCCTTTTGTCTCTTTGTAGTTTAGTGTATATGAAGTGATTTGATAAAGCCATCAGTGGAAGTGTCATTACTCCCTCCTAGTTTTTGTCTCATGTTGTTACCTTTCTACAAATAATATGTTCATGCAGGTCATTAATTGAGTATCTTATGTTTTTACTTGCTCATTGTGAAGTATACCTTCCCTTGTGTAATTTTCTGCATTCATACCTTTCAAATGAAATACTTATGCAAGAACATATAGAAGAGAATTGTGCATACTTGTTTCTTATCAATTAAAGCCAAATATTTGCTTTTCTGAGTTTTATTATCTCATTTTTAGTCTGGTGTATCATTTCATGTTTCTTTTCCAGTGTTATATTTTATGTTATCCTTCTCCTTTTCCTTAACAAAATCAGTAGTGCATAAGGTATTACCAACTAGGAAGCTGGCCATTCCGAAGGTTCATTTCAAACTTCAGGTGACCCACAGCCTTGAAATAATCCCATGTTCCTCCAAAGTGTTAAGTTTTAGAACTTAACCAGGGTGCAACTTTAGGAGCTAACAATTTTTGGCACGCCCGGTGGGACAGTTGACTTAGTTAGTGCATTTTTTAAATTTGTTTGTTGGTTTTGATGTGCAACTAGTATATTTTTTTCAGGCTTTTCAAGAGATTTGCTAGCATATTTGGTGACTCCGTAAAGTGGAAGATAGCAGGGCCAATGTTGTCACAGCTTATGAGAAGGATACAAATGAGATGTTCCAGAGGTTTTGATTATTTCCAACTATCTCCACCCAGAAGGAAAGGTAGAGCAACGAAAAGGACACCTCCCTCAAAGAGAATTCAGTCTACACCACCTAGTTTTAGGCCTGAATCGTTATTTTTTCCCACCAAGGAAGAGAGGAAGACCATCTAAGAAGCAAAGTGAAGCTCACTCTGCTTCACCAAATTTCAGAGCAGCAAATTCACCCTCAGGCAGTCCAAGAGGAACTTTTTCTACTACAGACTTTATTCCCGTTATTCAGTTTCAATTCAATCGTTCACAGTCACCTCTAATGGCTGCAAGAAATCAGCCATTCGTGCCATTTAATGGAGGTTGTCCATTAAATCTCTCACAACACAATGCTATACCGATGGTAGCTCTTAAAATTTTTCCAATCTTCACTGGCGAAGATCAAATAACTCCCATTGAGCATATACGGGATGTTGCATCTTTATGTGGTGTTCATCATATAAAACAGGAGGATGTAGTTGTAAGGTTACTTGCGGCATATTTTAAAGGAAGAGAATTACAGTGGTTTAGAAGTCTTAGAGTTGGGACCATTGTCACATGGGATGAGTTAGGAGATAAACTATATAACCAATTTCAGGACAGGTCTAAAAAATTTATCCCTACTAGAGCAACTGACTACTATTAAAAGAGCTCCTCAAGAGAAAATTAATGATTTCAATTTCAGATTTCAGAGGACCTGGGATAGAATCCCTGCAATAGTAAGGCCACCTCCTGAATATGCATTTTTGTACTTTTTGAAATCTATTAAAAGCGATATAGTTATAATGACACAATCTATGGGAGGAGTGTCCCTACGTGATGCATTTGAAACAAAAATTAGAGCAAAAAATTGTTTAATTCAAGCAGGGAAGATTGCTCCTAGGCCACCAATGCCTATTTTTCCAGAGATATAGTCAAATATGCCACTTCAAATACCACCTTTTCCCCCATTACCTATTGTTCCATCATTATCAACTATTGGTGGACAAGAGGCTAGAGTCCCAATTCAATCACACACGTTGCAAGAAATTAAAGAAATTCAACAGAAGATTGAGAGCATTTTAAAAACTTTTGGGAACAAATTGGTTAACTTGGAGAAGCAGTATTCCTACATACCACCATACCAATAGCAAAATCAAGGAGGAAATCAGCCTTTTCAAGGCTAGCAACAACATTTTCAAGGCAGTAGGCAACAGTACTAGGGTAACTATCAAGGTCCAAGGCAAAATGTGAACACAAGACCTTTTCAGGCTTATAATCCAACACCTGTCAATGCAACTAGGGACTTGTCCCTATTCAAAATAACCTTGTTGCTGATTATGATTGGTGCTATCCATGTAAACAACCTCACAATCAAGCTACCTGCTCCAATGGACTCATAAATCAAGCTTTAATGGTGCAGAGCGTCGCAAGCTCACAACAGAACATACCTAATTATGCAACTCCACAACATCAAAAGCAGCCTACAAATGATGCTACTTTTCTCAACTTTCAAGGAGAAGAGTTTTGTGGGATTAATGCGGATGACCCGGTATCAGCAAAAACAAGAGAAAATAAAAGAGCTCTTGATCTTGAGCAAACAACTGATAAGGGGAAGGTTGCAATTGTTGAATCATCCACATCACAAGTGCCTTGCGTTGTGCAAGGGAACACATAGGAAGTTGCTAAGGAGCATCCGCACTTACAAGCTGATTCTGCTAGTGTAAAGATTCATCATAAGGTAGGTTCAACTATGCCTTTCAATATAATTGAAAATATGAAAAAGATGAACGTATCAATGTCCATGTGGGATTCTTTAGCTATCCCAGGTCAGAAAGATATGTTACAGTCAGCTCTTTTGACTTTGAAAGTGACTGGCGAAACAACACTAGGTCAAGTTAGGACTATCCTAATAAATACTCCCCAGGACAGCAACCGACAATCCATCAAAAAACAAGGTAAGGATGTTAAGCCTCCTTTTTACGTTTCCTTAATAGTAGGGGACAAGCTAGTTCATAATTATATGGTAGATAGCGGTGCTAGTAGCTCAATCATGCCCAAGAAGATTGTAGATCAGTTAGGACTAACATATCAACCTTTGGAAAAGAGGGTGCTTCAGTTAGATGGATCAACTGTTAATATTGTAGGTATTATCAAGGACTTGAGTTTGACCTTGCAGGCTTGTCCCAATTTTTCCATACCACAAGATGTTTTTGTCATAGACTTGCCTCTAATTTTTGCATTATGTTTGTCTAGGGATTTTACAGCTAAGATTGGGGGTTATTTGTCATCAAATTGGTCCCGTTTGCTTTTTAGGATGAGATATGGGACCAAGGTTACTATCAGATCAGACAAGCTGGCTAAGGATCACATGGAGCCTTATAACCCAAGCATGATCAACATTGTCCCTACTGCTGCAAACACAAATTGTGTCATTTTTATTGACAGTGAACTTGCTGCTACTCAAGAGCTACAAGCTAAAAACATTCCTGAGTCACTTTTACATGAGTGAGCAGTAGAGAATGTGGTGGATAACCCTGACAATCATACTCTAGATGCTGGTATCGGTAATTATGTGCTTCATGAACCTGATGCAAAGATGCCTAACTTGGAAAAAGGTGTAGATTCTTTGCAGTTGCAGCAGGAGGAGTTATGGGAGATGTTTTTTAACGGTTCCAGAAGTAATAATGGAGTTGGAGGGGGTGCAATGCTTGTGTCCCCACAAGGTGACAAGTATTTTTCTACTTTTTGTTTTGCTTTTGCCTGTTCCAATAATATAGTTGAATATGAAGGGCTTATCCAAGGTCTGGAATGGAAAAGGAAAAGAGGAGTAAATTGTCTCAAGGTTTATGGAGACAGTGAGTAAATAGTAAATCAGGTTAGAGGCTTTAGTGTTGCAAAAAATGATGCTTTGAAGTCTACAGAAATAGAGTGTGGGACCTAATCAAAGAATTCAATGCATTCAACTTGACTTATGTCCCCAGAAGTCAGAACAAACATGTAGATCGGCTTGCAACTATTGGAGCACAGTTTGATATCTCTAGTGATATCAAGAAGGAGAAAACACAAAAATATGTAAATTTTTTTGTCAAGCCATCAATTCTTGATAACAACATTCACTGGCAGGTGTTTGACAGTGATGAAAAAGTTCTATCATTTTTGTTGGAAGAAGATCAATATACTATATTCAATCAAGAGAAACTCAAGAAGCAGTATGATGAGCAAGTCATACAACTAAAGACGAATAAACTGCCAAAGGGACTTGTCACTTTGGAGTCCATTTTTAGCACAAATGATCAACTTAAGAAGGGTAAAGCTGGTTTGCAGATCAAAGAGGAACATTATGAAGAACTGGAAATTTTTAAAGGTAAGCTCCTTAAAATAGGCAAGATATGCTCCCTTGGAGATAAACAAGCTTTTATTGCATTATGTGAGGAGTTTCATGATGTGTTTGCTTGGGAATATTCAAATTTAAAAGGGTTTGATGCCCACATTGCCCAGCACAAAATTGAGTTAGAACCTGGAGTCAATCCTATTAGGCAAAAATAGAGACCTTTGAACCATAAGTTAGAGCCTTTAATGATTAAAGAACTGACCAAATTGGTTGAGGGGGGTATTATCTTTCCTCTCAAACATACTTCGTGGGTTTCTAACCTTGTACCGATTAGAAAGAAAAATGAAGAGATTAGGCTCTGTGTTGAATTTAGGGATCTTAACAGAGCATTTCTGAAAGATCATTACCCTTTGCCCTCGATGGAGTAGATTCTGCAAGTGATTGCCGGTTCTGAAAGGTTCTCTCTGTTGGGTGGCTATTCTAGTTACAACCAAGTGCTGGTCAAGGAAGAGGATCAGTTCTCAACTGCATTTACAACAAAGTGGGGCATTATGGCTTACAAAAGAATGCATTTTTTCTTATCTAATGTTGGTGCCACGTTTCAACGAGCCATGGATATGTCATTCCAAAGTCTAATCAACAAAATTGTGCTGATATATCTGGATGATGTTACAATATTCTCAAAGAATGTTCAAGAACATGTGTCACATCTAAAACGGGTTTTTGAGAAATGTAGGGAGTTTGGAATATCCCTAAATCCAAAGAAGAGTATCTTTGCAGTTCATGAAGGTAAGTTTTTGGGACACATAGTGTCAAAACAAGGAGTTACTATCGATCCTAAGAGGGTCCAAGCCATACTTGAGCTGCCATTGCCCAATCACAAGAAAGGTTTACAAAGATTTTTAGGCAGAATTAAGTTTTTAAGGAGGTTTATTCTTGAGGTTGCAAATTTGTTGCAACCTTTGAATGTAATGCTTAAGAAAAATGTAGTTTTTAGTTGCACTAGAGAAGCCAAGAACAGCTTTGAAGCAATAAAGGAAGCTTTAGCATCAGCCCCAACGCTAGTAAATCCATATTTTTCTAAAGATTTTACTCTATATGCTTTTGGTAGCATTAATTCAATTTCTGCTATGCTGGTTCAGAAAAATAATGATAATTTAGAGCAACCAATAGCCTTTTTCATTCAAGGTCTTGTTGATTATGAACAAAGGTACTCTTTTATGGAAAAGCATGTTCTTGCTGTGATTAGAAGTTTGAAGAAATTTAAGCCTTTAGTTTAAAATATTAAGATTCATCTTTTAGTTGCCCACCCTAGTGTGAAAGAATTTTTGTTAAGTAAGGATCTGAGTGAGAAAAGGGCAGGTTGGATTACAAAAGTTATGGAGTTTGACATTGACATCAAAATCATGAAACTTTTCAGAGGGAGAGGACTTTGTGAGCAACTTGTTGTAGGGTCTGGAAATGAAAAGGAATCAGAAACAGAAGTTGTTTTAGCTAATACTGATGAGCCTCAGAATGCTCAAGATCTTACAACTGTGCAAGGTGCAAGTTCGGTTCAAGACATGACCCATTTTTTACAAACTAGTGAGTGTCCACCAGGTTTAGATAGAGCTAAATGAAGATATGTCAGATTACAGTCTATTCCATATGTGCCGGTGGACAATATTATTTTCATAAAAGATCTCAATGGTGTACTGTTGAGATGTATTCATACTGATCAAACAAAAAGAGTGCTTCACAATTTTCATGATGGAGCTGCAGGAGGTCATTATTCTCCTAGAACAAATGCTTGGAAAATAATGAGAGTTGGCTATTACTAGCCCAGCTTATTCAAAGATGCTCATGCTTGGGTGAGGAAGTGTATAAAATGTGCTTTATTTGCAGGGATGGAAAAGTTGCCAGCCATGCCTCTGTAGCCGATTCAAGTTGAAAAACCCTTCATAAGATGGGGAATTGACTTTATTGGACCCATAAACCCACCTTCTAGTGCTAGTCATAGGTGTATACTTACCGACACGGACTATTTTACAAGGTGGACAGAAGCATTAGCTTTGAAAGAGGCTAACGAATCTTTTGTGTTGAACTTCTATGACGACATAGTAACCAGGTTTGGGGTTCCTGATTCTATTATATATGATAATGCTCTAGCATTTTTGGGATTAAGAGTTACAGATTGGGTTGTTAAACATGGCATTCATCTGAATACATCTTCAAATTATTACCCTTAGAGTAATGGTTTGGCTAAAAGTACAAATAAGAATCTTATCAGAATCATCAAGAGAAATCTAGAGGATAATCAAAGGACTTGGCACACAAATCTGAAATATGCACTGTGGCCAGACAGCGTGACCCCTAAAAGGTCTATTGGTAACTCACCATATATGTTGGTTTATGGTGAAGAGGCAAGATTGCCTCTATCTGTTGAGCTGCCAGCTTTTGACATTATACACCAATTAGAGATGTTTGAAGATAATGAGCCTTTGATAGTAAGATATGCTCAGCTTATGGAGCTTGAAGAGGTTAGAGACAAACCAATGAAATCTATGGAGTATCATCAGCTCCAAACAAAGAGGGTCTTTGACAAGAGATCTACACCTAGATTTTTCAAAGAGGGCGATGTTGTTCTCAAGTGGGATGTATTGAAGAATAGGATAGGTAAGCATTTGAAGTTTGATAAGTTTTGGATTGGTCCTTATGTTATTTTTCGAGTGCAAGGAGCACAATGCTTTCCAACTATCAACAATGGATGGTGAAATTTTACCAATCCTAGTTAACAAGATTCACTTCAAATGTTGTTTTGAGGTTTAATCTACCTTTGTATATCTTAGGATAGTTTTTTATGTTTTCAATAAGTGCTGGTGCATTTTAGTTTAGCTACTTTTCCATTTCCCTAAGTGTTGTTCCAGCACAGTTAGATAGGTTCTTTTTTGTATTTTTCCTATTTTCAATAAGTTTCCATGTAGCCTGATCTATTCTACTGATTTCAAGTGAGTTATAGCCATGTCCAAGATTGATTTAGGTATGTTTCTGAGTTTTCCTAATGAATCCATGCCCAATGGATGAGTCTAGGTCACTGGTCTTTGATGTTTAGCAGGCAAACATTCAGCAGATGTCGCCAAAATGTTACCAGATTTTCACCTACAACCTCAATCAAGAGGAGCCATCTATGTTTTAGGATAAATGGTACATTTTTGTTAAAACCTTCTATGCTATATTCAATTATGCAAATGAAACAACTTTATAGCATTACAAGATTTTAGGAAAAATAAAGTTATTTTATTCATACAAATGAATGAAACATAAAATATTTTTACAACTTTTGATGAAAAGAAATCTTATTGAATGTGAAAATATTCACTATCTCGACAAGCCATGAGATTAAATTTTTCTTATTCAATGCAAACTAAAAGGAAGCATATATATGGATAAGAAAAGGAAATAAATGAAGGAGCTATCACAGAGTATTTTCTACAGAGTCTCATGCTAAATAACAAAAGAAGGTTCATATCTAATAGAGAGGCAATGAAGTTAATGGACTGAAATCTTGTAAATGCAAAAGGGGGAGATATCTTCAAACATTCCTCATTGACTATATTGTCAACCATGAACCATAGAGAGAAGAATAAGTATAAACCCAAAAAGATAGATTGAATCTCTAAAAACCCTTGACAAGAGAGTCCATGGCTATTGAAGTGCAAGTCAAGCAACATAAAGTCAACAAAATCATGGAGGTCGATTTGTAGGAGAATGATCAAGGACAGTGACCCTAGTGCCAATATTTCATGACAGTAATAAGGAGAAAGGTCTAGCAGTTCAGAATGATATACCATGCCTTGATCTTCTATACCAAATTCAACAAAACAGCGACCATACAATCACAAGACAATGAGGGTTGTCATATTAATAAGACAGTTACAAGAGTAAGAGTGTGTTAAAATTTTATTCATAATCAGGATGGCAGCGAACCTCATAGGAGCTTCAGGTCACATGTAAGATCTCAAGTCTTACTATGACAGTGACAGTCCTTGTGGAAGATAACAATCATAAGTAGATAGTGTTCACAAAGGGTCAGTAGTGTTATGTCTCCATTGAGGGAAATATGTTCTTCTTGCTTTGTTAGGAAGACAACCCATTTTTTCCAGCATGGTAGGGTAAGAGTCAGGACCGAGCCATGGCATTTACAAACCCAAAATAATAATATGTACATGGGTTTTTCTAATGGCATTTGCAAGTTTTCATTTTTGGCATCTCGTTTTAATTTTTGTCCATAATCTTGACCCAGGGAAGTTAAATCAACAAGTATGATCATTTACAAGAAGGGCACGAGTTCAACCTAGCATAGCCACAGGGAAGGTTAGAGATTGATTTCAAATTTTTAAAAAGCACTTGAAGAAACAAGCTTTGGTTGTGAAGGAAATACAAACTGAGTTTTACTCAGTATGGCCAAGGCTCGACAATCTACAGAAAGAAGCTAACCCAAGGTGGTAGTGTCTAGAAGGAAGCAAACCTTGAGTTCTTTTTTTTACAATTATAAACCCTCTACCTAAGCAAATGAACGAAAGAAAAGAACCATAGAGCGTGCCACGAGATGTCGATGGAAGAAGACACGGGAAAATGAGACATCTTCACTTTTTTTTTTGCACATAGAGCCGAGCAAACAATGTTTCATATGGATAAAAGAGTTTTTAGAAAATGAAAGGAAACTCACGAATATGAGCCACATTTGCACCAAACAAATCTTACCTTCATTCTCTATGAGAGATACCACTGACTTCTTGGAGGTATGCCATGAAAACATGGTTACTTCATGGAAACCCTTCTACTGAGTTCTTCACTCTTGGCGGCAGCCCAGTTTCTCTAGGAAGCTTCATTGGAATTAAACGTGTGTTTTTCTTTTTCCCTTCTATTAGGGTTTTCAACCCTAATCCATGTCGATGGAATTAAAGGCACTTTATGATTTTTCTTTTGTTATTGGGTAAAGGAAAACATTACCCAAGACTGTTATGTGCTTCGAAATCATGTGCCTTGAATTTTTTAAGCTTTGTTAGCCTTTTTTTATTTTTGCATTATTTTAAAGCTGTGAAGTTTTTTGACTATGTGATATTGTTATAAATCACATAGTCAAAAAGCTATTTTTGAATGCAAAAAATAAATAAAAATAAGATAACGTATAGGTAAACGCCTTTATGAGTTTTGTTGAAGTCTTCATGACTTTGAACGAATGTAGGGAGGTTGGAATCAGTTATATGGGGAGGTTAGAATAAGCTGGAAAACATTTGCCAAAGAAGTAGGAGTTGTTTTTGAGCTTTTATGAGCTTTGGAGGGTTTTTGGAGCCATTTTTGAGTTTGTTTTCATATTTGACATGGTCTTGCATGACTTTTTCAACAAGGTGGAGTTCTTTTGGAGAGGATTTAGGTCCTGGCTTTTTGGCTTTTTGGGGGTTACGAAAATGAGGTTCTAGAACCTATTTTTGTGGAACTTGGCTACTTAGCCACTTTGGTTGCTCATTTGAGTTAGTTCAAATTAGGCTTATTCATGTATTGGTGATTTTTACAGTCCATATGCAATGTTGGCCATTTTGGTAACTCTGGAGGTACAAGATACATATTTTTCCTTGGATTCTATTGGTAATGAATACTTTCATTTTGTCTGTTTGCAGTTCAGTGTATATGAAGTGATTTGATAAAGCCATCAGTGGAAGTGTAATTACTCCATCCTGGTTTTTGTCTCATGTTTTTACCTTTTTGCAAATAATATGTTCATGCAGGTCATTAATTGAGTATCTTATGCTTTTACTTGCTCATTGGTGAAGTATACCTTCCCTTGTGTAATTTTTTGCATTCATACCTTTCAAATAAAATACTTATGCAAGAACATATAGAAGAGAATTATGCATACTTGTTTCTTATTAGTTAAAGCCAAGTGTTAGTTTTTTTGAGTTTTATTATCTCATTTTCAGTCTAGTGTATCACTTCACGTTTCTTTTCCAGTGTTAGTTTTTATGTTATCCTTCTCCTTTTCCTTAACAAAATCAGTAGTGCAGAAGGTATTACCAGCTAGGAATCCGGCCTAACTTGAGGTTCATTTCAAACTTTAGGTGACCCACAGCCTTGAAATGATCCCATGTTCCTCCAAAGTGTTAAGTTTTAGAACTTAATGAGGGTGCAAATTTAGGAGATAACAGGTCCCTAGTGAGATATCATCTTCATATTGGAGCTTAATTTTTGGGATAGTATTACCATAATGTTTAAGAGGTCAAACATAATTTTAAGTGGCTTCTAGTTATGATGCATTGAAGAGTATTAAAAAAAAATTATACCATGGGTTTTATGGTTATCAGTTTTTGTGAATCCATGTGGTTTTGAATCTCTAATTATTTATAAATTATATACACTAGATGGTTGTTTCATGTGTCTTTTGTAGGTTGAGCACTGTAACATTTCCAAAAAAATTATATTGAGATAAGTTAATGTATTGATTAAAAACACAAGAGGGTGGTGTCGACAGACGAGAAGGCACTGAGGTATACATAGAGCAGTGGCTTGAGTAGATCTCACTCTCAATGCTCACCGAGCAATGGGGGAGTCTCTCTGTCTAGAGTACCTCTGTATCAGCACCCACCAAGGTTAGGTCACAAGGCATCACCAACACAGATTTGTCAGGGCATCCCCCTCAAGGGATAGAGGCAGCATAGGCTAGGCATCTTATTTGTATATCGACATATATATATTATTGAGCCTACAAGCTCCGTTTTATTTTACAGTTATACTGTGACACATTGTTTTGATATATATGAGATACACCATTTTTGGTGAGGATAATATGATGTGTTATTGTTATTCATATTTCTATATGATGGATTTTTTTACTTATGGATGGATGCACATGATATATGATTTATGGTTACATGTATGACATGATCTATGGATATTTAATGCTTATCATCTATGATGTGATGTATGGATACTTAATGCTTATAATCTATGATGTGATTTATGGATACTAGTGCTTATGATGTTTATGTAATGATGACATTATATGTTTAAAACATGTTATTTGATATATGATATGATGATATATGGATATTGATGATTCTAAAATGTGATGCAATATTATCTATCTTTTTGTATTTTTTGTAATGTGGTATGTATGAATTATATGCATGTGATCTATTTATGATATTCTAACATGATTATGGATGCAAGATGATGCACCCCATATTTTTCTTTTTGTGTTTCATAGCCCACCACCAAGATAACTATTGGATTGTCAAAAGAAATGTTAGTGCGAAGAAATAGTTATAAGGAGCAAAGAACCATTAAAATAGATCATTCATCCAATTTAAGATTGATGTAATGATAATATCAATTTCATCTAATGTTTGGTGTTTTGTAGGTACAAGAAGTCATGATGTTTTCAAATGCAAATCTAGGAGTTTTCTTGAAAAGCATGGTTCACACGATTTACCGCAAGGTTTACTTGTAGTGAATTAATGGGCTCTCCTTCTCATGAATTTAAAACATACTTTTAAATCATGAAATCATATTTTCATGTGTTTTTATTGGATTTCAAGGAAGGTGTTTGTAAGCAGTGTAATTATCTGATGTCCAACAACTAGATTTCATTTTGTGTGTGTTGGTTGTCTGTGTGGTGAAAGGTGTGAAAAGTGAGCATTGAAAAGTGACAAGATGGCCTTTAAACCATGGAATTTCATAGTTAAGATGGAGGTGTAGCCTTGGGAGTGACCTTTTGAAGAATATCTTACTCATAATTGTTTGAATATGGTTTTCAATTTGGACTGCCTTAGGTTTGAGGAATCTATTCGAACAGTGCTTGGTGTGGAGGTGACAAACTTGTAAGAAAGAAGGATAATATTCCCATCTTAGGGTACAATATTTTCAGTGGAGATGGGTATATAGGAGGTTTGTTTCCTATAGAATTTATCAGGCATCATCAAGGAATTAAGGAAATCTACGAGTCTATCAAATTGCCATTGCAATATAGAAGTGATAGCATGTTTTTGAGGGCCCAGAGGAAGAACAGTCGACGAATTTGTGTGACTATGGACATGGACATCAAAGAGAAGTACTATGCTATTTCCTTTCTTAGAGCACACTCCCCTCACCCTCCTCTGAATTCTTATTTGGATGGACCAAGAGTTTGAGGGATGCCTTCTATTCTGATTGAAATTCATTCAGAGAATGGGGTTGCTCGCGATGGCGCAGAGGATGCAAATATTGTGGGTCATGGGCTTGTATCTCACCCGTGTATTGCTCATGGGGTTCAAATAGAGAGGGAACCAGTTGTAGGATATGAATTTTTGGCTCGTGGTTTGCATTTTTCAGGAGGAGACCGAGGCTCAAGATGAGAATTCGATTCAGGTGGAGCATATAGAGGAGTAGCATATTGGAAGTCAATAAGCAGTATTTTAGGATTTTTATATGAAGTTCAATTTTGTGGCAACAATGAAGCGGTGAAGTTGTTTATCCAGAAGCTATCTACAAGCTCTATGCTTGCTCGGATTTTTTAGATATCGGCATGCTATGGCACAATTTTGTTTTCTATATCTTCCCATCTGTATTATAATTAAAGTAATTATATGAAGTGCAGATAGGGGATCAATATAGGATTTTTTTTTATCAAAAATGAAAACTATGTTCCAACTTCTATATAATATATATATATGCCAAGTTCCATTTATTAAAAAAAACATTAATGTAATTATTGATATTACTTGAGCTTTCAATAGTGCATGTTTTATCATCATCGAGCATTTTTTGTTTCTATGGAACAAGAGGATGTATACACACCTAAGCATGAATTATGAAGGTAGCTTTTGTTTGTGTTTTCTTAAAGATATGATATATGGACAAGTGGCTAGTGTATGCCAAGTTGAGACAAACCTTGGTGACATTTAATATCCATTTATCAAATATTAAGACGTGTCAGACAAGGAGTGTCCTCATTCAAATTAGTGACAATAGACCCTTCTAGGAACATGTACGGAAATTACCATACAACATATTAATCCTATTGCAATAAAGTGTTAGATTGGATTTTGAATTACATAGGATCTTTTGATTATGCTAGATAGAATCCCAATTACACATAAGGACCTTAGTTGCCCCAATCATGTTACCAAGATAAACCACATACATAAATCAACAGAAAGAAACGTCATAATCCATCATTGTCGCTCTAATCACTTGTAGATATCCTCGAGCAGCTTAGGAGTATGGCATAAGATAAATAAAATAAAAAGATAAGACAAATAAACCAAACAAGTCAACAACTATTTAGACCTTTTTAATCCATGGATAAGTGTTTGATATGGTTTCAAAAGATTGTGCCTATTTTAAGGAGTGTAACATTTCGTGTAAGATGCCTAGTCCAATTTCAATAATGCAACATCCTAGAAGGAAAATGATTTTTGATGGGATAAGTAACATTTGTAGGTAATTCGATCAACCTAGTTGAATACTAGTTTGGGTAGTGTCATCTATTATTTTATGATTTGTTAAGGTCGATTCTTGTGTAAGATATCATGTTTATGTCAAACATGTTCATTTTTTACAAAGGATAGTTTTATTATTGAATTTTAGATTGTGATACAAGATTTATTATAATAGAACCTAAGGGGATTGGCCTAATGCCTCAAGGGCTCATGAGTGATTGCCTTGCCTATGTGGCAATGTAGAGACAACACAATTTGGCTAACTATCAAAAAGGATGGTTTATTATGACATACAAATTATAATGAATATTCCAACTATGATGGACTCTAAAGGATAGACCTAATGCCTCAAGGGCTCATTGATGATGGCCTTGCCTATGTGACAATGCAAAGACAACATTGTTTGACTGGCCATGAATTGACATCATTTTTTTTTTTACTATATTTGATTGTTTTTGGATTTTTCAAAGGATATTTGAATATTTTTTAGATTTTTGATGTTTATATATTTTTGTGATAACATCCTTGGATACTGGATGTGTAAGATCCCTTCAAAACCCATAGGTCAAGGATTTCCCCTAGTCCATAATATGAGAAGTTTTATGAAGGGATAGATATCATAAGCTATTTGATGCTAAATGTTTACCAATCTCAGACCATGAGAAGGGGTGAGAAATGTTTTTATTATGAAAGAGCGTGTGCTCAAGTTTTTGTGGATGGAATTAGATGGATTAGTGATAAATGGTAGAGAAAAATCCAGCTACACATGGTGCCTATTTTCTAGGTTTTCACCATGGTACTTCTCCAAAGTGCCACCGAAATGGTTTTTACTATAGGGTGGATTATTTCTCTTTTTATTTTTTGATTTTCCATTTTTTGATTTTTTTGATACCATAGGATCTCTAGATTTTATATATAGTACTTCCAAAGGTGCATGCTATTGATAGGATCATATAACAGTTCACTCTCAGGAGTAGCTATTTGATAGGAACCAAATCCATATGTTGGAGTGATGATATAAGGACCCAACCAATTAGGCTCAAACTTGCTAGGTTTTTCTCTTTCTTATTGGTTCTTAGGATTCTCTTTCAAGACCAGATAGCCAATGTCAAAGTTTTGGACCTTGACTCTATTGTTATGGTTGCATCAGAGGTGATTCTAATAGGCATGCAAGTGGACCAATGCAATTTATCTTCTTTCATCAAGTAACTCTAGCTCATACAATTTGGATATTTTGTAGTCTTCGTTATCAATGAAATTCTGCATGGGAACTCTCAAGGATGGGATCTCGACCTCAATCGGTAAGATGGATTTGGAATCGAAGACTAAGGAATAAGGTCTAACACAAGTAGGAGTACAAATTCTCTTACAATAATCCCATAAGGTTGGATTTAGTTGTATATTCCAGTCTCAACCAGCATCATTAACAATATTTTTTAGGATTTTCATAATGATTTTATTAGATGCCTCTTCTTGACCATTACCCTGGGATAATATGGAGTGGAAAAGTGGTGTTGGATGTGGTATCTTTCACATAATTCCTTGACATATTGGTTTTTAAAGGGCAACCTGTTATCTATTACTATAGATAAAGAAACACCATATTGACATATGGTATATTTCAATATAAACTTTGAAATTTGTTTACCAGTGATATATGTCATTGGTATGGCTTTGATCCATTTAGTGAAATATTTTGTTGCAGTGATAATGAACTTGTGTCCATTGGTAGATGTAGGATGAATCTTCTTGATGAGGTTGAGTCCCCATTGAGAGAAAGCCCAAAGTGAGGTAATTGGATGGAGTCCTTGCCTCAGTGTATGTACCAGGTCTCTAAGGATTTGACATTATCAATATTTCTTCACGAAGTAATATGAATCACTTTCCATTGTAGGACAATAGTACCTTGTTCTTAAAATATTCTTGGCTAGGATAGGACCACTAGAGTGAGCCCTACATATACTATCGTGTATTTCTTGTAAATTAGTCTTTGATTCATCTATGTCGAGATATTTAAGAAGGGTGGTATCTAGGCTACGACAATAAAGGGTATTTGCAATGATAACATACTTAGTTGCTCATTGAATAAAGGTTTTTTGTTGGTTGTTAGACAAGTTAGGAGGTAGTATTTTGGCATGTAGGTATTCGTATATATCCTTATACTAGGGTGAATTGGGACCAACAATTTCATAGATGAGCTCAGATTCAGGGATGTCGAACGCAAGTATCAACAATTGTTCGACCAAAAACTTGCATTGATGTACATTATTAGGAATGTCCAAGAAAGACCCAATGGTGGTCATTGTATCTACTACCTTATTCTACACTCTTGGGATCTGCGTAAATAGAATGGTGTCGAAGTATCCTTTGAGGTTGTCCACCATTTTCTTATATGGTACAAGTCTGTCATCCTTAGTCTCATATTCATCATTGACTTGTCGGACTACTAATTGTGAGTCACCATATACTTGTAGGTTTTTGATTTTTTATCTTATTACTTCCATCATACCTGTGAGTAAGGCTTCATATTATGTTATGTTGTTTGTGCATGAAAATGTGATGTTGTATGATTTATGGATAGTGTCCCCTTGTGGTGTAATGAACAAGACACCAACTCTTGAACCGTGATTTATGTACGATCCATCAAAGTATATTTTCCACTTTGTAGATGTATCTAACTTGAAGATTGCCTCATCTGGGAATTTAGATATGATAGGTTTGAATTCCTATGTAGGGGCATTTTCTAACTGATCAACAATGAATTTCCCTTTAATCACTTTCCTTTACATATTCAATGTCAAACTCGTTTAGGAGAATCACTCATTTTGCCAATCTTCTTGTTAGCATGGCTTTGTTGAGTAAATACTTTAGTGGATCAATTTTCCCTATCAGCTTTATCTATAGATTTAACATGTAGTATTGTATTTTTTGTGTAGCAAAGACTATAGCAAGATATGCCCGCTCTATGGGAGTATAATTGATTTAATACCCTACAAGGGTAAAACTGATGTAATATATTATATGTTTCTTCTCATCCTCATCATTTTGTGCTAGGAGAGCTCCCAATATAGGTGATGTTGTTGATACATATAAAATGAGTGGTTTCCCATTGATAAGCGGCCTTAGTATCATTAGCGGTAGTAGACAGTCCTTGATATGTTGAAAATGTTATTGAGAAGAATTAGTTCATCTAAAGGGTCATCCTTGCATAGGAGATACTGAAAAGGGTAGCACTTGTCTACTAGTTGTGTTATAAATCTACAGATAGACTATATTTTTCCTTGTAGGATCCTTAGCTGAGTTAGGGTTGAAGGTGTTGGCATGTCAATAATGGCTTTCACCTTTGCATGATCAACTTATATGCCTCTCTATGAAACAATATATCTAAGGAGCTTCCCAAAGGTCACCCCTACACATTTCTTCGGGTTCAGTTGAACCTTATATTCTTCTAACTTTATAAAAAATCCAATACTACTAAGTGATCATCCCTTGTGAGGGATTTGGCTAGGAGGTCATCCACCTAGTCCTCCATCATTTTATGCATCATGTCATGGAATATTGTAGTCATTGTCCTTTGATAAGTAGCTCTAACATTTTTTAGAACAAAGGGCATGAAGTTCCAATAGTATGTGCTTTGAATGCAGGTGAAAGCTATCTTGTGTTGATCTTCTATTGTGATTCTAATTTGATTATACCCAGAGAAACCATCCATTAGTGATAATATCTTGTATCTTATTGTAAGATCCATGATCGTGTCAATATTGAGTAACGAGAAATCATCCTTTGGACAAGATTTGTTTAGATCTTTGAATTTTGTGAAAATATGGATTCCCCCTATCAGCTTGGTAACTGGAATCAAATTTTAAATCCATTCTACTTAATTGATAGGTATTATGAACCCAACATCTAGTATTTTCTTCAACTCTTCTTTAACTAGTGAGGCAATTTTCTAGTGTATCTTCCTCAACTTCCACTCAAAATATTTAGTATTAGGAATGAGAGGTAGATGATGGAGGAATAGTCTAGGATCTAGTCTTGACATGTCTACATAGGACCACGCAAATTTTATTTTCCTTTTCAAGAAAGTCAATGAATTTTGGCTTGTCTACATCTATTAGGGACATTGCAAAGTGTATAATATTTGGATCTACTGTTGTGTTGATGTTGACATCTTGTCACTTCTCAACCAACATTGGGAATTTTTCTTGATTTATGGGGAGTGGGTCCAACATTCCATCCTTGGGTTCCTCAATGAGGTTTTCACCTTCGAATACATCTTTTTTCTTATTTCTTGTTATGTTTGTAGGTGCCTTTTGGTTTTCACCCATAGGCTTTTTTTCCTTTTTTTCTTTTGTTTTATGATTGGAAGGCAGGGCTGGCTCCCCATAATATGCAGTCATGTCAAGATCAATGGTGAATCTATCCTTTTGATCCCCACTTGGTATTCTATCTCTAAGTCCGACAAACTCGATAATTTCTTCATCATTTTCAAATAGGTCTAAGCTCGGTGGACCTTCTTGTTCCTAATAGATTAGCTAGGGGTGAAGTAATGGCATGTCATTGCTAGTATCAACAAAGCTGGAGGATGAGGTAGATAGGTGGGAGATGGAGGAACTTCTTGGATCCCAAAAGGTATCAATCCAGGAAAGGTCATTGATTTCAGGAGAGGATTGGTCAAGCTCCCAAAAGGTTTCAACTAGGTCATAGTCGCTAGAGGATTTATTGGAACCCCATTCCCATTCATTAGAGTTTTTTTTGGTATGGTAATCCTTAGATGTCTCACCAACTTCAAAAATGTTAACAACTTGCTTCTTAAATATCATGGTACTAGGAGCTTCACAAAGGGTTCATACCCCAACCCTATGTTGTGTGACCATTTGCTTGCTAGGATAGGTTTTAGTATACCTTGTTTTTGTAGTCCTAGGCCACTGTGCCCATCATATCCTATCTACTTCATTATGTCAAAACCCTTTCCATATTTATCTACAAGTAGATCTACATGTATCTCATCCTCTTCATCTTTATATATCCATTTAGAGAGGTCTTCCTCGATACATTTCTTTCCCAATTCACCCCACTCGGTGAAGGTCATGGGTGGGTGGTATTGGATCATTACTTTGGACTCTTTATTGATGTAATGGGGTTTTCCATAATATTTTGGTGCAAATGGTAGTTTCTCCATGTAGAATAGACTTTCAATATTGTATTCTCCAACTCCACTGTCTCAAACCTAGACCTTAGTATTAGGGAATTTTGTTGGTAATGGCGAGGCTTTTGATAAGAAGTTGGGTCAATGTATTGTGATGATGAAGGGGTAGATGATCTCTATCAATGGATAGTTACATAATTCTTATGTGATCCTCTTAATTTATTGCAATATTAAAAGGGGTCAAGATCAGAAATAGTGATCTTTGCTCCATTTTAGGGGAAATTTAAACATTGGTGGTATGTGGAAGGTACAACCTTCATGGACTGAATCCATGGGAGACTGAGCAAAAGGTTGTAGGGTAGGTCTAGATCCTAAACTTGGCATACTATGTCCTGTATAGTAGGACCCACTCTGACTGGTAACATGATGACACCCTTGGAGGGGCATTCCATATCATCATACCTGTGTATCACGGTCCTCTTTTACTCGTCTATACAAGCCTCTAAGAATCTAATGGTAGTTACTAGTTTCAACGTGCATATATTCAACCCTGGTCCACCATCTATCAAAACTCATCTGATTTTGCATTTGTTAATGTGTACTTCAAGGTGTAATGGTTTATTGTAATTATGTTTCTATGAAGTATAATTATGTTTAGTGAATGTTATGTGTTGGTTGGTGGCTAAGGTCCCTACCATGGCTCAAAATTGATTCACATTTAAGTTTTTTGGGATGAATGAATCCTGTAATCCCTTATCTGGAATAGCCTTGTGCTCGGGAGAGGTGCGTAACAACTCAAGAATTGAGATCTGAGTTGGGGCATTTCCTAGATGATCAAGCAAGTTGTATTCATGTGTCGGTTGAGGTTTGGAAGGAGATCCTTATAGAGTCACCTTCGATCACCTTGTGGAAACTAGACATTCAAGATTCTTATTTGTATGGTGACAGTGGATGCATTATGGTCTGATGGTGATCGATTATGATTCATTGTGTACTCATAGGAAATGCGAGTATAAGTGGGGGGAGATAAAGTAAGATTCATAGAATTTACCTACATAGACCATCATACAACCCTTGATGAGGAGATTGGACAAATAATGGATTAGAGTACATCAAAGGGTCATCATCAAAGATATGTTGCATGTCATCACCAACTGATTTATTATGGGATGTTGGATGCATGAATGTAGGGGGATCCACTAGATTGTACAAATTATGGAATAATGATGTGGATAGAAACGTTGGATCAAAAATTTCATATTAAAATTGCCTTCTTTTGTATATGCCCCCAGTTATTTTGAGATTAAAGGCACATTTGAAGATCAATTCTTTATTTTTTCTCGTCCCAAGCATTTTTTCATTTGAGTGTGCTCTAAGGGTTTATTTTGATCTTTCTACTTTTGCTTTGACCTTGTATCTTTTTTTTATAAAGGATTTTGCATTCTTGTATTTTGACTTATGGCCTTATCCTTTTTTGTAGTTAAATCTTGATCCAAGTTTAGGGAATAAGTGAAATTATATGAATTAAATGGATTAGAAAATATGAATGTCTCTTGTATAAGGCAAGTGATGTCATCAATGCATTCCTTGAGACTATCCTTTTTAGTACTAGTAATATCAAAGGAAACCCGCTCGTTGTCAACGAGTTGGTAAGAAATCTTAGTAGGATCGACATCTATAAATGCATGTTCTAACTCAGGATTCTCAAGAGAGAAGGGTGGTATCCCATGCAATGGACTAGAGAGGATATGATCCTTGAATGAAGTAGGATGTTCAAGGACATCCTCCACAAGATCATCTTGGAAGAGTGGTTTATCTAAGATGTCCTGATGAAATATGGGATTATCATGAACATAAAATGATTGAGATGTGGGAGATAGTGGTTCGACCTCTAAAAGGTATGCTTTTAACTCATATTGTAACATTAACTGACATTACAAGGGTGGGATAAATATGTAATCGATGGCTCAACCACTGCAGAGAAAAATGGGATGGCAGTAGTAGCAAGGCAATGCTTTGGGAGGCTAAGACTACTCTGGGAAGGTCGATGAAGTGTATAGGGACTTGAGTCTACTAGTATGGTCACCATAGTTATGTTGTATGAGAACTTGATGTATTGGTGTAAAGTGGATGAGATGGCTTGCATGGAATGGATCCATGGACGCCCAAGGAGAATGTTGTATGGGTTCTCTAGATCTATAATTTGACAGACAGACTCAATTGTGAGAGGTCCTACTTGTATAGGAAATATGATGGTGCCAATTGATTCTCATTTGAAATCATCATATAGTTTAATTTTTATTCCTACGTTATGATCCACATCATCGTTTGAATACCCTAACTTTTTTACAAGACTTGAACTACAAGTATTCAACCCTACTCCCCCATTGATCAAGACTCATCTAATTCAATATCTTTGGATAAAGGATTCAATATGGAGTGTATTGATATGGTAAGGGTTTTGCGTAGCCATATCCTTCTTAGAAAATGTAATGAGACACTTAGAATTGTCATGCTTGATGGGTGTGAATGAGAATATTTTATTAGGTGGATGGATGTTGTTCACTGTGTACTTGTAGGTGAGACTGGTGTAATTTTCTTTGGCTTTGTCACCTATTATGAAACTTGAGGCTTTTCCCTTCCCATGGTTTTGTAAAGGTCATTGAAGTTCATGTGATCTTTTTTAAAGGTTTCTAGTTGGTTATCTATTTGGATACCCCCCTGCTCGATGTGATCTTGTATAAGATTCTTTAATTGGAAGTAGGTGAATGTATTATGTCCCTTAGTTTTGTGATATTCACATAAATCATTATCATTCCCCTAAGTTGGTTTGAACAGACCTGGCTCATAATGCCTAATCTCAGGTAACTGGATAACATTATTTTGGAGAAATTTCTTCAAAATTGCCTCAATAGGTTCCCCTAAGGGAGTATACTTTCATATCAGTGGAGGGGCCCTAAGAGGACCAAATGGTGTGTTATTTGGAGCCACATGAGTAGTTTTTTCCTACTTCTACAGAGTTTTATTGGTATTTGTTGTTGTGGGTCCCTTCAGATTTAGCATAGGATGAGGTTTA
This sequence comes from Sequoiadendron giganteum, assembly GCA_007115665.2. Taxonomy (NCBI): domain Eukaryota; kingdom Viridiplantae; phylum Streptophyta; class Pinopsida; order Cupressales; family Cupressaceae; genus Sequoiadendron; species Sequoiadendron giganteum. The sequence continues at coordinate 536,949,283 of CM021109.1, forward strand.
TTTATGAGTTTTACTTCTACAACATCATCATTCATAATGTTTTTGTTTTATGACCAATATTTTTTTTCATTTGGTTTTGAACTAGAAGAATAGTTGTTATTCTCCTTGAAAATTTTGACAAGCCCCTTTGTAATTAGGGCTTTTTTAATGAATAATCCCTTTTTCATCACATCATCAAATATGTTAGATCAATGGATGCATAAGTGGAATAGGACCTCCTTGTTGACGTTTTCCACAAAGATTTGGACCAGTTCCTTCCTTGGTATATGGTTGCACACTTGTTGGCTAGGCTTCACCATCTTTCTATTTTTCTTCACACAAATTGGTAATGTTGACATCATTTGAGATGTACAGAAAGTGTGCAATGAATTAAGGTCCTATCACTTTAGTTGAAAATACATCAATTATATCGACCAAGTAGTGTTCGAAGGTTGTATGCAATAGGGGAAATCTTGGCTAACTCTCTTAGATTTTTTGAATTCTTGAAACAATTGTAAACAAAATCTATACTAGAAAGCATTCAAACTAGAAAGTGTAAAGTTGTTTTAAGCTAGAAAGCATGAGATTGTTAAGCTAAAAAGCATAAGATGATTAAACTAGAAAGCATATAAATTACCCAAAAAGAAACACTTACAATAAAACTATAAAATTTAAGTGAAAACAACAAACGGTTAACAACTAAATGCTGACATAAAGTAAACTTGACAATTTGTAACTAACAACAGGAATAGGTGCTCCAGAAGTTCAAATAAACAGAACTAAAAGATTGCACACTTGAACTATGACCTACAGGAATAATTGATAGAGATTGACACACACAAATAAATTTCATCCACATTTATCATGTATAGGATAAAAGTAATAGAATTTAAAATAAAAATACGTATCTATCTACTCTATGAGATTCCCTCGAGTGGCTAGCTCTCGGGTGTTCCTACAATTAATTCAAATCACATGTAATTTCACATCTTCATAATGAATCCATCTATAATACTTCCATTACTCAAAATGATTAAACCAAACTAGGATTAGAAATATTTATTTATCTATATTATAAAAGTATAACACAAAAGACATAAACGAACAGTGTTCAAGGCCTATCATAACATCATAACATTATCACCATATCAATGTTTTTGGCAGTAACATATATACTAAACTACTAACAAAATCCTAAATTTTAGATGGTGGAAGATCCCCATTGAAAAATTATTTAACAAAATTTCCACTAACCAACGGACTGAGGTCCAAAACATAAAACATATTAAAGGCTCAGAGTGGAGCCATAAAGTTTTTAAACAAAAAGCATTAAAAGGACTTGTTCCACTATGCACTCCTAAATTTTTGGTGCCTAGAATTCTAGCGCTCTATCTTCAACTGCTTGAAGTCTTCTTAAATTCCACTTGGTCGTGCATAATGTCTTGCACAATGACCTAAAACTATACCATTATATTAGTGTTAGTCAACTAATTTCAATCGATTTAGGAAATAACGATTTATACACTTTTCACAAAAAGTAAGCAATTATTAATCCTAAAAAAAAAAAATTGGTAGGGTTAAAGTGATCGGTAAGAATTAACAAAGGGTTTTTAGCTTATTATAATTATGAGGTTATTTATACCTCATCACTCTCCCATTCTTAAGTTTGAGTAGGTCCTCCTGCTCTCTGTTGTGTTATTTTCCTTTCCACATCCCTATTTCTATTTAGTTCATCATATTTGGCACTGAGGTCATATGGATCCTTTGTATCTCTATCCCAATCACTAGGACCCTTAAGAAAAACCTTGTTGTATCTAAAGCTTACTTTCCATGAATGCAAGTCCTCAGGATTATGCTCTATAGTGACAAGTACTACAGGGGGTGGCTAAAGAAGCAATGCAGGTCTATACCTCATTCCTATCCATTTGGTTTAAGCTACTAAAGTATCTCTACTAATGCCTCGACCCTCTTGTAGGACCACATTATATTGGTAAGTGAGATTACCTCCCTTCTTGTAAGATACATCGATAGAGGAGTGTACCGCTCCTCACAAGCACTCCATGTTTTTTCTATCAATCTTGGCCCCTGAACTTTGAAATTCTTATAAAAAACCCACAAATTATCATTATATTTACTTCTCACATCTTCATAGCTCTTCATTCCTCATAATCGAGCTTTAAAAGTAAAGGGTTTTCTATAGGGATACCTCATCTGAAGTACCACATTCCTTTTTTCCTACAAATACTCTTTAGTCCTTTCCTGCCATTGAATGAAATTTTGCATAGTGGACATGAATGATCTGAGCTATACTTCCCCAATAAAGAGATTGACAAAGAAATCAGTATGTCTTTCCAAAAACAAATTATGTACAAAGAATTCACACAGTAAATTATGTTGAGCATGTGTTGCCTCTTTAAATTCTTTTAAAAATTCCTCATCATCTGGATCATGAGGAAAATTGCAAGAAATTCCCAATAATTTCCATCTTAACAATTGCTTATTAAAAAAAAATAGAATACAAGCTGGATGGTTTCCTAAAAGCTAATAGTAATTCCCCAATTTGGCATGCATTTGTTTTAGCTTGATAAAGCCTATCATATGATTCTCTTAATAAAACTATTTCCTTCTTAAGTCTGGCATTCTCTACCCCTGCTTGTCTCAGGATATAACATCTTTCCATCCATTTTGTCATCATTGTGGGAATGTGGACTTGGAACCACTCCATCTTGGTTAGCTCAATCTATATTTTTTTCAATTATATTTTTGGCTTTATCTTAATTTCTTACAAATCTTGTTCTAGTTCAACAGTCCTAATCAAAGCTACATGGAGTTCATCTTTCAGTTTTTCTTATTTTTTTGCAAATGCTTGAAGAGTTTACACTAAATTATCAGCTAAACCTTTAATTAGTTTGTCTTTTTTAGACAAATTTATCAAATACCATTTACCTTCCTCATTCCATTGTTGCACTTGAAATTGCAACTCTCCAATAATTTTATCTTTTTGCTCCAATTGAGCCTTCAAAGCTGTGATTTCTTGATCTCTTTTCTTCAAAATTGTAGTTTGTACATCTATTTCCTCCTATTGTTGATTTATTTTTTCTTCATTTTTCTACAAGCTAAATCTTAACTGAGCAATTTTTTTTTCAACTCATCTAATTTTGTTTTTGTGTTATTAGAACTTTCAATTTGCACATTAGAATAGAGAGGAGAAACAAAAGCTTCTACATTATTTTCAATCACATTTTCTTTATCATGTACCTCTGGTGGATCTGGTTTTGCATTACTGGCAATTGGGAAAGACAATTTTTCACTTAGGTGAGTCATATCACCTTCCTATGTTTCCATTGGCTAGTGAAAAGGAGAAAATGATTCCAGAGGCTCATCCTCAATTAATACAACATTTGGCAATTTTTCTCTTATTTCTTCTTGTCTTGTCTCAAGTGAGACATTTTCCTTTCCAAATTCACCTAGCTAGGTTGTTTCTACACATGGTTGGGCCTTTTTTCACATAATTGTGCTATAGTTTCTTGGGGTTTCCTATTTTGTCATTTCTTTTTACGGATATGCGGCTGATCAGAAGCCGCAACACAACTAATCTCAGAAGACAATATCTTCCTTCTTCTCAAAGGGGAAGGTTTGTATGCTTTTATTTCAGGCCCCCTTCCCTTTTTAAGGGGATGAGCATTCTCGTCTTCTGACTTTTCTAGGTTCATATCTTCTTATTTTTCTGGAGCCTCTGATACATTTTGTGGAATCGGTCCTTCTTGAGGGTCTGAAGGGTTTATTGGATTTTTCGGTGCCTCATTGTTAGGAGCCCCTTCAAAATTTTGAGCTACCAAACTGGATGGCTCTCCTTCCTCTATATGTCTTGTGGTTATAGGGTTCTCAAATTTTTGAAGAAATTTTTGCCATTTTTGTTTCGTTCTTCTTTTCTTCAAGAAATTATATTTACAAATTAAATGTATGAGGTTGTAATGTTTTAATGGACCCAACCCAATTTTAAACTTTTCAATCATAGTAACAATAGAATCACTAAGAAAAGTGGCAAGGTTGACTCTGAATTCAGGTTTTTTGACACCATGGTGCAAATGAGTCAATAATCGAAAGGGGGGTCCAACTATTATGACACATTGTCATTCACAAGTGAAATATTTGATTATATAGGCAGCTACCGTTCTCCATGGATCGAGAATTGACATTCTTTGAAACCCTTTATTTTTCCCTAGGGTATTTACAACTTATAAAGGTTGAGGTTCCTCGTCCCTCCTCGTCCCTACTGAAAAGCTCTACCATTTTCTGATAGGAAATATTTGTAGTATCTAATAAATTTACTACCTCATTCCTAATACCAGATAAATGAGAAATGACTTGAGGGCTTACCTTGAATTTCTTCCCACACAAAATTAACCGTCCATCTAAGAAGTTTTCTAAAAATTCTTTAACCAGCTGCTCATTGTGCCCTTCAAATTTTCTCATAAATTCCACCCATCCAACCCTCTGAAATAGTTTTGAAATTTTTCCTAGTGCCAATAACTTGTCTGCGAAAGCTAGCTCTGATTTCTGCTTGGCTCCTCCCATGCTATCCCTTTCTTTTGATTATGCTTAGTTTTTGTTGAATGTTGTGGCGTTCAAAAGGTGAAAAACTATTTAAACGAAACTAAGATGAAGGTTAAAGAAAATATAAACTCTTCAACCACTCGTACTTTGACATGAATTAATTATGGCATTTGGCTTTGTTGTACTGAAATCATTACTTTGCATGGAAAAGAGTGCATGAATTTATGCATCTTAAGTGAGTACAATCTGCACAATCTAATAAGTTTGGAAAGGGTAATGGTATGTACCAATTTATTTATTTTTATTCACAATAATCACCTACTTAAAGTAAAATTTGTACATACCTTATGTCTCATCATTGATTTGAAAATCACTTACCTTTACTGACGTAACAGTATAATCGGATGGGATGGCGAGGGTGGTAATGAATTTATTATGAATGAAGATGGGATGATGAATTAATGTTGTAATTATTATGATACAAATTAGCCATAATAATTTTGATTTATTATGATAAGAGATGGCAGTGTAAGGCATGGATTTCAAAGGTGATTCCAAGATTTTAATGATGAGCATGTGTATGACGCTAGAAATATCAGAGCATTTGGAGATGAAGGGAATTTATAAAATTTTGGAGCATCACTGGAAGATGCAGTTGGGATGAAGAACAAAAATTATGGAGCATGTTGAGAGATGTTTCCGGAATGAAAAAGTGAAGTACCAAAATTTTAGAGCATCGATGAGAGATGCAGCCAGAGAGAAAAATAAAATTCTGGAGCATCGCTGAAAGATGCCACTGAGATGCAACAATGAAATTTATAGAGCATCACTGAAAGATGCAGTTAGAAGCAACAAAAAAAATTCTAAAGCACCACCAAAAGATGTAGCTGGAAGAAGAAAACATAATTTTCAGAGCATCGCCGAAAGATGTTGCCAAAAGGAAGAAGCACAATTTTTAGAGCATCGCCGAAAGATGCAGCAAGAAAATTTTGGGAGAATCGCCAAAATATGTCGCCGGAAGAAGGAAGCAAAATGAAGGACTTTTGGAATTTTAAGACTTTCTAGAGCATCGCTGAAAGATGCGCCAGACTGCAGGAATAAAATAGGAAATGGCACCAGTCGCGCATGCAAGTTTTGGAGCATCGAAGCAACCAAGCCCACAAGTTTTGGAGCATCGTAGCAAGATGCATTGAAATTTGTATTTGATTAAAAATAAAGTCTTGGAAGAAAGAAATGAAATTTAGCCAAGTCCAAAAGATGGAAAATTCAAAAGAAATACCCTGAAGTAATTACAAATACATAAACATGCAAAGTTTTTTTTTTTCAAATTGTGACTCAGAATATGAAAACTACATTGGCTCTACTATAACAAAGTTGATGCATTATATTTATCCTTGCATTTATACCATTCTCATAAATTCCTCATTATTGACAGGTTTGTGGTAGATACGTAATCAATGGTCATTGACTAAGAGGGTTCGAGTGTCACCATCAATGGGTTTGAATTGCACTGCTTCATTTGGAAATACTTTAGAAATTTCAAATGGACCCAACAAATGAGTCCTCAATTTCCCTTGGTGATCTTTATATCGAGAATCAAATAATAGTGCCCAATCCCCATTATGGAACTCTCTTTCCTTTATGTGTTTATCATGCCAGGCCTTTCGTTGTTGTTGAACTAGCTCAGTTTGGTGGACAACATCTAAATGGAGTTTATCTAATTCACTAAGCTATAGGACTCTTTCAACCCAGGATCCTTTAAGATCTAAGCCTAACTCCATTGTTGTTCTCAGGGTTTGAAGTTCAAATTCAATGGGTAGAAGATGTTTCTTCCCAAAAACTAACTCGTATGGACTGAAACCAGTGGTTGATTTCCAAGTTGTATTATAAGCCCAAATAGCTTCAGGTAATTTCTTGGCCTAGTCTTTTCTCTTTGATGAAAATTATTTTGTTAGAATATTTTCAAGCTCCCTGTTAGTGACTTCTACTTGACCATTTGCTTGTGGGTGATAGGGTGATGACTTCTTATAGCTTACCTAGAAATGATCAGTGAAGGCTAACAGAACTTTAGACATAGATTGGGGTCCTTGATCTATGAAAATTATTGTAGGGGCTCCAAATATAAGAAAAATATTGTTATAAAGGAAGTCATCTACTTGTTCCTCCCTAGCAACTCTTAGAGCTTGAACTTCTTCCCATTTGATCAGATAATCAGTACAAACCAAAATTTACTCTTTGTCTTGTGAAGGAGGGTCTATCAGACCGATAAAATCCAATCTCCACTTTTCAAATGGTTCAAGAACTACCTACGGTTGGTGAGGCATTTCATTGGATGTAGTGGGTCTCCCTACTCTTTTGAATTCATCACAGTGGCGAACATAATTTTTTACATCTTTATGCATAGAAGACCAATAATATCCTGCACCCAAAATCTTATGGGACATCCTCTTGGTAGAGTAATGGCCTCCAGAGGGGTCATCATGGAAAGCCCTAAGGATGCTATATGTTTCATCTGCCCTGACACAACATCGTAAAACCATATCAAGACCGCATCAAAATAATATTCCATTAATCCATTTGAACGAAGCGCTTTCTCGAACGAGGCATTTCTTTTTTTTTACGTGAAATCTAGTGGTAACTTTGAAGTGGCCAAGTAGTTGGAAATGTCAGAAAACCAAGGGGTTTTAATGGATATGGAAAACACATTCTCATCTAGGAATTCATCTTGCATAGGAGCACAATCTCCATTGTCTTGTTTAATCTGGGATAGGAAATCTGCAACTACATTGAACTTCCCAGGTTTTTCAATAATGATCACGTTGAATTCTTGTAGAATCAATAACCACCCGATTATCCTTCCATTTGCTACAAGTTTTTTCATTAGGTACTTGATAGTTGAATGGTCTATGAACACAGTCACTTTGTACCTTGTAATGTAATGTCAAAATTTCTTGATTGCATGTACACCAACTAAAAATTCTTTCTTTGTGGTTGTGTAATTTCGTTCAATGGGAGTCAAATTCTTACTAATGAAATAGATAACATAATTTCCCCCATTCTCATCTTCTTGACCTAAAACCTCTCCGATAACATCATCAAAATCATCTGCCTAAATATGAAACAAAAGGTTCCAATTAGGTCCACGTAGGACTGGAGCAGAGATGAGTTTCTCCTTAATGATCTCAAATGATGATTGACACTCTACTATCTAGACAAAATTTGCATTCTTTTGGAGGAGGGAAAACATAAGGGCTACAATCTTGCTAAAATTTTCTATAAATCTCCAATAGTATCCAACATGTCCTAAGAAGCTTTTAACGTCAGTTTGGTATTTCAACGTCTCAAGTTGTTGTATTACCTCAATTTTCTTAGGATCCACTTTTATCCCTTCAACCAAAATGTGGTGTCCCAATACTATTCCTTGCTCCACCATTATTAGACATTTTTTATTACTTAGGGATGGTCGATGGTCCTCACATCGCTTCAATACTTTGTCCAAATTTTGAAGGGCTTCATCAAAAGTTGACCCATACATAGTGAAGTCATCCATGTCTAATTCCACACAGTCATTCACTAGCTCAACAAATATTGCTAGGATAGCTCTCTAAAATGTTGTAGGAGTGTTGCATAGCCCAAATGGAAGGACATGATATGCGAATGTTCCCCAAGGTCAAGTAAAATTTGTTTTGTCCTGGTCTTCTGTAGCTACTTGTATTTGGTTATATCCACTGAATTCGTCCAGGAATGAGAAATACTTCCTCCCAACAAAATTATCCAAGACTTGGTCTACAAATGGTAGAGGGAAGTAATATCTATGGGTAGATTTGTTGAGTTCCCTATAGTCAACACACACTCTCCACTTCCCATTTTTCTTTGGGACCACAACTAGAGGCGAAACCCATTTGTTGTCAAAAATGAGATAGATGAATCCCACTTGCAAGAGTTTCTCAATTTCAGTTTTGACAATGTCTTTCAAGGCAGGGTTGAGTCTTCGCTATGGTTGATGAACAGGTCTAACATCATTAGTATATATGTGATGGGTACAAAAACTTGGGTGTATTCCTCTCATGTATGTATAGTCCCAAGAAAAAGCTTTAGATCTATTCACCAAAATATCAAACAATTTGTTCTCTTCTAGCTCTGTCAACCAGATGTTGATATTCAAAGTTTTTCCTAGTAATAGCATGATGGTTTTGACCCCTAGATGGTTAAAGGTGATAGTATAAACTTCTCCAGTCAAAGTGTTGAGAGGAAAAATATGTGGTATGGTTTTGTGGAGTGTGGCAATATCTTCAAAGAAATGATCCATTTTTGGAATGATATTAGCCAAAGCATAAGGTAACCCCATGAAGCTGGTGTAATCAAATTCAATGTGATCAACATTGATTGGGTGCCCTAGAATCTCTTCTATGTCTAAAATTTCTTCATCACTCGAGTCTACGGTAATATTTTCCATATTGTTTTCTAATTCATCTTCCAATTTTTCACCATGTTGTTTAATGACCACTAATGAAGGTCAATGTAGTCCTCACCATTTAATTAAAATTTTCAAACTAGAGTGATGTCCATGGCAATATGCAAGAGGGAGAAGAAATCATTCGCATGACATTCTTTTTCTACAAACAAAATTGAAAGGTAATGCATGAAAGAAAATTGTTGGAATCAAATCTAACCTAAGAGATTGTAAATGAAAATGATGGAATGAAATCTATCTTAAGAAGAATTCAAAGGAAAATTCTAGAAATGTAAATAATAGGGATTGGAAAGATTGTTTAAAAATAAACTATCCTAAGAAACTTATATAGGGAAATACTAGAAATGTAAAGAACTTGGAAATGAAATTGTTGCTAAGAAATGAAACTACAAACAACTACTGCTACTAAAATACTGAACTATATTATTTCATGAAACTCTTCCCACAAAATAAAGGTCTGAAAGATGAGCCTTATAGTTGTGCAATAGCTTGCTAGAAGATAGGAACATGTGTTGGGGGAAAAATATGTCTTTTCTTCATCTTGTTGATTCAATCTCCTTTAGTCTTCCAAAATAAATATGCCTATTTTGTAGCCTCTAAACAAGCTCCAAAAAGACATTTGAATGCTGAAAAAGTTATGCATTTACCTTGTGTATTATTAAAGCTCATAAAATAGCTCCTAGATGCTTGGACAAGGGTTCAAACTGCCTAAAACAACCTCCTAGATATGCTCCATTTGTTTGCACAACCCAACAATTTGCCTTAGATTCTTGGAACTGCCCCCTAGATGCTCTCAGCTTATGTCCCTTAACTACTCATAGAAGCCCAAACTGTTCAACCTTTTCATAAATTCTATCATACTTATCATTCACTTAGATCCTACTTAGCTCTGAAAATTTTAGTGCATGGACTAGTAAAGTTTCTGACACATGGACTGGTGAAGTTTTCTCTTAAACCACAAACTGGATTTTTTTGAAATTTAATGGGTTTTTTTGCCTTCTTGTTTCCTACTTTCTATCAAAAATATCAAGAATATAGATCGTAATTTTCAAGATATGATGAAATCTTGACTACTGAAAATCACTCACTTCCCTCATCATTACTGGACTTATAACCAGAGTGGGTGCTCCATAATTTTAGGCTCACTACTTCTCTTTGTCTGAATAAAACACTAATTTAGCTAATAGATGAGACATTTTTTTGTCTCATAATCTCCCCCACACCTAAAATGTTGTAGGTCCTCCTGCAACGCATAGTGAGCTTTGAGAGCCAATTTCTTCACTTTTATTGTAATTGCTCTGGAGATTTTCTGAGAGGTGCACTAGAGATGCTTCTGAAGATATTTTGAGTTACTCTGGAGCTATCTAGAGCTTGTTGTCTTTTCTTCATGGTTGATTCTGAGAGATCCAAAATGTCTTCAAATGCCAAAATAAATCTACAAAAGCTCTTGGGAGTAACAAATTTTATAGAGAAATGCATTTTTTTGAGCTTTAGAGAAGAAGACATAGCATGTGTAAAGCACTTATTTGTAGAAAAGAAAACCTACTCTATCCTAATCTACTTATTGATGTAGAGATAGGTTACACAAAACCATTAACTGGTTGTGAAAATAACATTCTTTTCTCAAAAGATGGATCCATGAATTCAACTTTTTGAAAGAAGAGGAAAACCATGAGAAAAAGATAGCTAAATATTTGAACTCTAATGCTCCTCCTTCCTTTCAAATGGCATCCTTCTCCATAATTTTTGATTCTAGTAGATGCATGATTTTATTGGAAATATCTTGCAATCCTTCCTCGCATTTTTTCGGATGCATAACTGGATGCAACTCGTTATCCTTCAAATATCTGATTGGGCAGCCCTCCTTGGATTTTGAAGGTGTATAAAGAATAACCTTTTTCTTGTTGGGGCTTGAATTTATGTTCCTCTAGTTGAGGATATTGCACAATAGTTACCACCTTTGCATGCAAGAACCTCTTCCTTTGGATCTATTATTTTGGGGGGAGTTCTCTAAAATAATAAACCTAAAAAAAGACTTGCCAAACTAATTTTCTCTTTTGACCTACTATCACCAGATCAAAAACAACTCCCTAATGACACCTATCCCCGAAAATGGTGCCAAAAATTATGAAGGTCACTACAATCCTCATCATTTAATTAAAAATGTCAAACCAGAGCAGTGTCCATGGAAATATGCAAGAGGAAGAAGAAATCATTCACATGACATTCTTTTTCTACAAACAAAATTGAAAGGTAATGCATGAAAGAAAATGTTGGAATCAAATCTAACCTAAGAGCTTGTAAATAAAAATGTTGGAATGAAATATATCTTAAGAAGAATTTAAAGGGAAATTCTAGAAATGTAAATAACAGGGAATGGAAAGATTGTTGGAAAATAAACAATCCTAAGAAACTTGTAAAGGGAAATACTAGAAATGTAAAGAACTTGCAAATGAAATTGCTGCTAAGAAATGAAACTACAAACAACTATTGTCGCTAAAATACTGAACTATATTATTTCATGAAAATCTTCCCACAAAATAGAGGTCTAAAAGATGAGCCTTATAGTTGTACAATAGCTTGCTAGAAGATAGGAACATGTGTTGGGGGGGGGAAAAAAGTATTTTCTTCATCTTGCCAAGTCAATCTCTTTTGGTCATCCAAAATGAATATGCTTATTTTCTAGCCTCTAAACAAGCTCTAAAAAGACATTTGAATGCTGAAAAAGTCATGCCTTTACCTTGTGTATCATTAAATCTCATAAAACAGCTCCTAGACACTTGCAAAAAGGTTTAAACTGCCCAAAACTACCTAAAACTGCCTCCTAGGTATGCTCCATTTGTTTTTGCAACCCAACAATTTGCTTTAGATGCTTGGAATTGCCCCTAGATGCTCTCAAATTTTGTCCCTTAACTGCTCATAGAAGCCCAAACTTATCAACCTCTTCATAAATGTTATCATACTTATCCTTCACTTAGATCCTACTTAGCTCCGAAAATTTTGGTGCATGGACTGGTAAAGTTTTCGGCACATGGACTAGTGAAGTTTTCTCTGAAACACAAACTGGGTTTTCATGAAATTTAATGGGTTTTTTTGCTTTCTTGTTTCCTAATTTTTTTTCAAAAATCTAAAGAACCCAAATCTTAATTTTCAAGATATGATGAAATCTCAATTATTGAAAATCCCTCACTTTCCTCATCATCACTGGACTTATAACCAAAGTGTGTGCTCTGAAATTTCAAGATCACCGCTTCTCTTTTGCTAAAGAAAACACTAATTTAGCTAATAGATGAGACATTTTTTTGGTCTCATCCACCACCATATCAAGTGAGGCTAGATTCTCTTTAGGACCATCTGGTTCATCAACCCAAACTTTCTTATGTTCAATAGGTTTAGCGGGAGGATACAAGAATAAATGCTTGCTATTGGGACCATGTGAAATGGTCATTCCTCCCTCTCTGTAGTTGATCTTGGCTGAAACTGTAGCTAGCCATGATTTTCCTAGGATTATCGGATAACTATCTTTTGGTGTGAGGGACTGGATTATTTGGAAGTCTACTGGATATTCCCAACCTTCAACCTTAAGAAGAACATTTTCTATGTCACCTTTGGGAATAGCTATGGATTGATTTTCCATTTGAAAAACTATAGTTGTGGGACGTAAATCAGTGTGTCAAGTATTGCTACATCATTGATTGCTCCTAGGTCCACAAGTGTGTCAGGTATTGCTACATCGTTGATTGTCACTATTATAAGTGGATTGCCCGGGTCATCATATTTCATAGTTGTACTTTTTCCAACCAAAAATTTAGTTAGATAACATTTATGTGGACAGTATTAATCCATTTTGGTTTCCTTCCTGGTGTTTTGATGCACAACTGATTGATTAGTTGATTTAATTTAGGGATCTCTTTAATTTCTTGTAACAAAGAAACCTCGATTTCAAGTTGTTTAATCTCTTGTATCAATGCGGTTTCAGTGGATAAAGTCATTTTTGGAGAGTTATTCAAGGTGGTAGGTTTGAGATGCTCTGAAAAAGGTGCTTGAGTTTTCTCTTTCAAGGAAGAGTCCTTTAAAAGATCATTTAGACGCTAGCCACCCTCCTCTTGAGGTAACTCAGAAGTTCCAGATGAGGATTGTGGAAGGGTCATGTCTTAATTATTCACTGGTTTTGCTCTAAAGGTGTGGAAGATGTCTTGGTCATCTCAATAGATCCTTTAATTGGCTCATCTAGGATCTTAACTATAGTAGGTTGTTCGAGTGTTTTTCCTTACCTTAACTGCAGGTTTCCACAATGGATAGCATTAAGTCCAGTCACATTCTCTTGTTTCGTAGAATACATTGGGGTATTTTGATGATTATTCTTTGGATTAGGGACAGGTTGTACTGGGAGTTGTGGTTGGTTGACCTGCTCATTTTTTTGAGGGTTCTGAGGATCTGGTAAAAGATTTTGTTGCAGATTAGGCATCCTTCTTGGCCCAATATAAAACTAATCTTGAGTTTGATTCCATTGAGGCATAGGATTTTGAGGATACCATTTTTTTTTAGTCTGGTTTGGCCATTGGGGGTTTCCCTAGGACTGATTTTCCCATTCAGGTGGTCCCCAAGGGTAAGCTCCCTAGTTAGGTGGTGCTTGAGGCCAAGGTGTCGCCCATTGATTATTATTCCAATTTTTTGGGGGCCTAGCAAGAGGGATTTGAGTTATGACCATAAGAGAAATTCCCTCCAGGTATTTGATTTATAAAGTTGACCTCCTCCTCAACCCGATATGTCCGTTTCTTGGAATCCTTGATTGCATTTAGGATCTCACATTAATCAGTAACATGACTCTTCTCACAAACTTGACAAACACCATTTTTTCCGAAGGGAATTCTCTTAATAGATGTTTGTTTTGACACCTAGGACAATAGATGGATAAGGTCTCAGGATTACGTGTTTTGGCTTGTATTCCATCCAATGTTGTGTTTAATTGAATGAGAATGTCAGTTTTGAGATTTACTTTCTCCTCACACAGTTTACCTATTTCATTGGAACCTCTAAAAAGAGTAGATTTATGAATACCTCCTTGAGTACAAGAGAAATTCTGGCATAACTCAGTGATATCATCAAGTCCAAGTTGGGACACATCTCCTTTTCCCATTAAATCTAGGATTCTCCTAGCATCTTCATCAAGTTCCTTAAGAAATACGGTCTTTAGAATTTCCAAACTTATGGCTTCTTCGCCACATCATTTAGATAAGAAGATGAACCTATCCAAGTAATCTTCCAAGATTTCATCTTTGTTTTGCCTTAGTTTGAATAAATCCTCTTTCCTATCACTCACTCTACAGTAACTCTAGTATTTTTCCAAAAGGGCGGACTCCATATCATCCCAAGAGGTTATCGACCCTAAAGCTAATCCCATGAACCAACACATTGCAGTGTCTTTTAGGGTGGAGGGAAAAAGTTTTATTTTTTGGTTATCATTCTCGTAGTCATACGTATGACACAAAACTTTAAACTCAAATAGGAACTAGTTAGGGTCTTCAAAGGATAAACCTCTAAATGTTGGTAAGAAGGCTGGTGAAATTGTTTTCATAGGTGTATCGTCATCTTGATTGAGAGCAATAGGATAAGTAAATGTATATGCTCCCCTTGTCGGGTTAGTGCCATTTCTATAGTCACCCATGACATTGAAAGGAATGTGTTCCTCTTATAAAAAATTCTCTAATGGTTGAGGTTTTGGGGTATGCAAAGGAATGCTTTCCTCTACAAATGTTTGTTCTAATGGGTGAATTTTTGGGGTATACTGGGAGGTCTCAGGTTGATCCTTCTCGATCAATTCTTCAATAAGTTCTTCAGCTAAGACTTCTTCCTCCCTTCTTGTGGTTGGAACATCTTTTGGGGGGGATTTGGTATGAATCTTCCATGCGGGCCCTGTTTCTTGACCATGCAGAAAAAGAAGCCTGACAACTTTTGTTTTCCTAAAAAAGGTATTCAAGCAATCTCCTACTAACACTTAGAAAAGGAAGGTCCCCGACAACAATGCCAAAAAGTGACAGATTTTCATGAGGTCCTATCGCTTTAGTTGAAAATGCATCAATTATATTGACTAGGTAGTGTTTGAAGGTTGTATACAATAGGGGACATCTTGGCTAACTCTCTTAGATTTTCTAAATTCTTGAAATAGTTGTAAACAAAAGCTATACTAGAAAGAATGCAAACTAGAAAGAGTAAAGTTGTTTTAAGCTAGAAAGCATAAGATGATTAAACTAGAAAGCACATAAATTACCCAAAAAGAAACACCTGAAGTAAAATTATAAAATTTAAATGAAAACAACTAACGGTTAACAACTAATTGTTGACAGAAAGTAAACTTGACAATTTTTAACTAACAACAAGAGTGGGTGCTTTGAAATTTCTAATAAACAGAACTAAAAGAGTGCAAAACTGAACTAAAACCTGCAAGAATAATTGGCAAAGCTCGACACACACAAATAACTTTCATCCACATTTATCATGTATAGAATAAAAGTAACAGAATTGAAAATAAAAATACTTATCTATCTACTCTACGAGATTCCCTCAAGTGGCCAGCTCTCGGATGTTCCTAAGCTTAACTTAGATCGCATGTACTTTTGCATCTTCATAATAAATCCATCCATAATACTTCCATTACTCAAAATGATTAACTCATAATAGGATTGGCAATATTTATTTATCCATATAATAGAAGTATAACACAGAAGACATAACTGAACAATGTTCAAGGCCTATCATAACATCATAACATTATCACCGTATCACTATTTTTGGCAGTAACATATATATATTAAACTACTAACAAAATCCTAAATTTCAGATGGTGGAAGAACCCCATTAAAAAAATTTAACAGAATTTCAACTAACCAACAAACTGAGGTCCAAAACATAAAACATATTAAAGGCTCAGAGTGGAGTCGTAAATTTTTTAAACAAAAATTAAACATAAAGCATTAAAAGGACTTATTCCACTATGCACTCCTAAATTTCTAGCGCCTAGACTTATGGCGCTCTATCTTCAACTACTTGAAGTCCGCTTAAAGTCCACTCAATCATGCATAATGTCCTCTACAATGACTTAAAACTATACCATTGTATTAGCATTAGTCAACTAATTTCAATCAATTTAGGAAAGTTTGATTTATACATTTTTCACAAAAAGTAAGCAATTATTGTAGACACCGAAAATTGGTCTACGCCTGCGAGTACCACTTTCGACATAATTTTCTATAGTCCATGGTCATGATTAAATAATGTTAATTATTTAATTACCTTTCTAATACATATTTCCTCTATTAATTAAATACCCCTTTTTAATTAATTCATTAATTCATAATAACCTTTATTCAACTTGATTAATTAAATAAATCGTAATTATTTAATTATGTCGCCATCTAATTAATTCTTCCTTCTTAATTAAATAATTTACTATTTAATTACCCCTTTGTCATACTTTAACTATAATTAAATATTTAATATTTAATTATTCATTTAACCCCCTTTATCTATAATTAAATATTTTATTTTATTTATTCAATTTATCCTTTTCAACAGTCAAATTAAATAAATTATCTTTATTTATTTAATTAATTCATTTCATTTTCGAATGTTGAATTAAATTAACATTTAATTCATATTTAAATTATTTATATCACATTCTTCTATCGTTCAGTTGACTAGTCATTCACTCACCTTCTGACTCAAGATCTATTTTTAGTTCTCCATTTATCTCTGGATTCAACACCTGTTTGTTTATGCGAGAAGACTCTCTATCACAACTAGTTAGTTAACTAGTTCTAACTCCTATTTGCATTTGAATGCATTATTCCTCGAGTTCTAACTTTGTCTTTGACATTCAAAGTCTATTTATTTTGTTTTCGAAGACTCTTAACTGAAGGTTAAGATCTTGAACTCTCGTTCTTCCTGTTTTCGAACAATCTTGACACAAGATTAAGTTATCGTTCTAACTTAGTCTTTATCCTGCAGTCTTTTCTCACTCATGTTCTAACTCACATTCTATCTGACACAGAACTCACATCTCATGACATTCATCAATCTCATCCGTCGATCTCTCTTTCCATCTGAGTCGATCGTTCGAAAACCCAAAATCTATAAAATGGCCTGTCATTATCATTATTCCTCCTCCAAAAATTAATGCACTTTTGAGAAGAAAATTATCTTCGATATTTTGCTTAGACATTCAACAAGGTTATGCTTGCATCGATACTAAAAATATGAGGGTAAGAATACTGAAACAACAAAATGGAGAAGAACAATCGAGACAATTCGAAGGAGTGGACACATATTTGGTGAGAGCTTTCCAATTGATTTGTTTAGTTTATTATGTTTACTTATTCATTCTTTGTTGTTTGATTTAGATTAATATTGTTAAGATTAGGATTAACATTGTCTATTCTAGTTGCAAATCATTATCCAAATTTTATTCTATGTTACATTTGGTGAACCTTACGTGAACACACTTCAAATTCGCACATCTTTCTATTTTTCCATTTTTTTATTTTGCAGGAATCGTACGGCACACCGCATCTTCTTAACGAAATGACGCATCTGTATACCTGAGCCACATCTACCATATTCCATGATTCATTTGTCATTCTGCACCACATCCGTGAACCTGTGCACCACATCTACCTGTCAACAATTCGCAAACCGCATCTGCTTGTCAACATCAAGCCGCATCTGTGGTTTGAAACACCATATTTTCCTGGTAATCATTTTTCACTTTTTAGTCATTTTCATACATTCGTATTTTCATTTTTGCTGTTTAGGTTATTTTTATTTTTGCTAATGTTTGGTTACAGTTGTGTTAAGGTGGATTAACTTGGTGTTTGCAGGACGAAGCATAGAAGACCATAAAAACACAAACCATTATTTTTTGTAGGATGAAAGTCGAAGACACCAAAAACAAACTACTAATCATTTTTGCATGTAGGACCTAATGAATTTGTGAATTTTGTTTCATAATATTTTTGTTTGGTAGTTAGATAATTGTCGTTTGGATTAAAAAGAATCACTATTTTCCTTCTTTGGTGCAAAAACACGTTTTTGTAACCCTTCACGATTCAGTATATTGGAGTATCCTCTCCCCTTGCGTAGTCATGCGATCCTGGGTGTAAGAGAAATAGTTACTAACTCTAGAACTTGGGCCTGTCTTGGTGGGAAAAAGTACTCACCCCAAGATGACTCAGACTGGTAACACGCTTTAGCCAGCAACTTCCACCCGGTATATAGAAATGGATTTCTAGAGAAAGCCCAGAAATCACGCTCACTATTCCAACAAGAAGGGCAGAAATGGTCTCTCGCCGAAGTTGAATAGTGCCCCATGAACAGAATGCCCTTACTAAACACCTTGTTGTAGTTTTTCCAAAATCGTACCTATTTGCTGGTGCAGTAATGTCGGCCTTGTGAAGCCGTCTTACATTCTTATAGTTTATGTGTGGAGATGAGATGTATGCCATGGGAGTTTCATGGGTATAGTAGCTTGGCTGACCCGTATAAGTGAGTGTCATGGAGGGGAGCCAGTGGGGTGAAGCTACTAGTCATCCGCCATAAATATGCGTAGCTGGAGAAATCCAAGTAAGAATTCAGTAAATATTGTCCAAAAAGCCTAGGTTGTAAATTTTTTTTGGTCTTAATAGTTCTATCATCACAAACTAAAAATACATTGATTGTTGTGTTTTTTTTCTCTATTCATCAAAAATCTTGATCAACAAACGGAGTCAGTCAAAACAACTTTCAAAAAACTTCAACTGTCAAAAAGTGAGTCACAACTGTCATTTTTAACACCACATATGTCTTAGCGAGTCGCATTTGTTAGGGGAAACGTCGCATGTGTCTGTCAAAAAAAGTCCATTTTAACAGTCTGGATATTATGAGCCGCAACTGTCAACTTTTGAGTTGCATGTGTACATGCAAGCCGTGACTGTCAAATTTTGAGTCGCATGTGTACATGCAAGCCACATCTGTCAATTTTTAAGCCGCAAGTGTCTATCAGAAAATTTAGGTTTACAGAGTCCATATTTATCACCGCATGCGTATTGAAAAACCGCATTTGTCATAACAAAAACCGCATATGTCAGAAAACCGCATGCGTATTGCAAACCGCATCTGTCATAATGAAAACCGCATTTGTCATAACGAAAACCACATCTGTCAAAAAGTCCAAACTATCTGTCAATATCCAAAACGAGGTTTTAGTCAAATCACCGCCTGTGCATGCTAAACTGCATCTGTCAAAAATAGAACCGCAACTGTTAGGTGAACCGCATTTGACTGTCAACATAAAACTTTGAAAACTGCAAAACTAAGTCTGAAACATCACTGTCATTTTTGCTTCTATTTCTAAAGATCAACCTTGGATAGAAACTGGAAAAAAATTGCTCAAAACCTTGCATTATTAGGTGTCATATACGTCCTAGTCATAATCATCCTAAGTTGCATGCATTTAGAAACTTCCTAGGAAATTGAATATAGTAGAATAGAACAACTTTCGACGTCATTGGATACGTTCATGTTCTGATTTGTCCTCATCATTGAACCTAGTCACTTTAGTCCTATTAGTGAATCTTTTCAGCTCAACAGTCTAGTTTGGGAAATTCACCTTGTCAATTGTCTTTGTCCTACAATCAGGTTCCTTGGTCAACTCAAATCATTGCTTGGATTTATTCCATAAGTGGTAGGTTATACCCATCTTAGAATCATTTACCGTCATAGTCTACTCGAGATTTTTCATATTGTCCATCCTAGCACACGTCATCCTAGCATAAAAATCATTTTAAAAAAAAGTTGCATTAGCATTCATTTTTTTTTTATATCCAAAAAAAATCATATCATTTATAGACATGATTCCATATCATTTGCATTTCCTTCCACCACCATGTCTTTCATTCACCTTGATATGCTTGCTAGTCAAGTTGAATACCAATTACTTCGCATGGGTCAATACCAACAAGCCATAGACTTCAAAAGAAAATTTATCCAATCTAAATCCCAATCAACTTCAACCCATGGTCAACTACCCACATATCCCTCTTATCAACAACCCATAAAATCTAGTCTTCCATCCATCTACCCTCATTATCAAGAGTCTCTTAGCACAGTCAATGCCATTAATCCACAACAAACATCCATTAATCACCCTTACCTTAACCTTGACAAGGAAAACCAACCTCCCACTAGTCTATTCCAAGCCTCCACACCCTATCCTAGTACATCATCTCTCAACCCGTTCCAAGCCTCCATATCCTATCCTAGTCCATCATCCACTAATCCATTCCTACTCACTCCATTCCAACCTACATTTAGTCATGAAAATTCATTTGGTCATGGTCTCCAAAGTCAACTCACATCTACTAAACTTGAGGATATGTGTCAAATGGAAAATCTAAAGCATGACATCATGGCTTCACCTTCATGTCAAGATCAAAGTGGTCCACCCCATGACCCTATCTTTAAGTCTATCCAAGAAGTCCTTCTAGATAACCATGGAATACAAAATACACCTATCCTTGATCAAGATTTTATTCCCAATCAATTCATCCAAGACAAACCTATCTTTGACCAAGACACTACCATTGATCAAGAAATCTAAAATGATCCACTCATCGACCTTTATGCCATCAATGATCAAACATTTGAGGTTGATCCTACCCAAACTTTGAACACCGCCATTTACCAAAATGAGACACTTGCCTCCTTTGGAAACATAGATGATCTTCCTCTAGAACGAGAGTCTTCTACACTAGAAATATTTTCAAATGATCAAGGTATAGCTAAATTCATTGGACTCCATGATAATGACCATAAGGACAATTGCTACATCGACTTGGAGGCGCCTATATCTTTTGAAGAGCCATCAAAATCTAATGTTTCACAAAATCAAACCAAAGATGTTAATCATAAATGTATCCAACATGTCAATAAAGCTATGACATCTTATCAGCTAGGATCATTTATCTTTGTCAGAGCAGGATTTCTTACAGAAGAGAAGATTCCAAGTAACAGTGTCTACATACACAATGATAGGCTAGCATCTTGCTTTCAAAACAAAAAATACCCCATTGCAAACAAAATCTATCAAAACATGCAGTATCAAGGAAAAGGACTAGGCCTACACGAGCAAGGAATTCGAGAACCAATACAACTTCAAGAAAATCCTAGAAATTAGGGTCTTGCTTATTCATCAGTCAGAGAATCTAATGTTGTTAGTGGTACCTTCTCGATATTGGGGGCAACTTTATTTGATATAAACATCAAAATGGGAGCCACGAGTGGTTCTTACCATAAGATTGTTGCCAACACTCCTTCCATCCACAACATAAACCGTCATTCCAACATGAATAAACCTTCGATTTGGAACCAACAAAAAGAAATTTATTACAAATCCAAAGTTCAAAATCAAATGTCAAAGACCATCAAAGCAATCAAAAATTTGAGTAGACAAATGAAGTTAAAATGGATCCCAAAGAAAAATGGATCAAGCAAAGAAAATATTTCAAATCCAAAAGTCAATCAAAATGTGGAGCCACAAGAAAAAAGGGCTCCCACATATAATAAATGTCCACCTCCTTTAAAATGGTCATCAAACAAGACATATAAAAGTGTTGGTTCCAAATGCTATCCCAATCAAAATTCCAAACTCCGCCATCCAACATCCCAAGTTTGGAAAATGAAAAGCGATTCATCTAAACTTCTGAACAATCCCCCCACATCTACCATCATCCATCATAATCCAACATCTCATCTGAAGTCCAAAAATCCCATGTCACAAATCCATCGTATCTTGGCAGCAACTCTTTATTGTAAGGACTCTAATGGCACTCTATTGCGATGTGTGTATTCTGATAAGGCCAACTCTAGTATCAACAAGGGTCACAATGACATCGATCAGTTATATGCAAGCACTATGATCCTAATAAGACAACTTCTTCATAAAGGTCATTATTGGCATATCATGGCACTAGTCTCTACATCAGCACCATCAATGGATTCAACACAGTCAGTGATCATCTAAAGTATCGAGGCAATCCAGAAAATACAAAAAAAAATTGTTACCCTAATGAAAACCTGGCAAACAGGCATTTGGTGACACCAAAAAAATTGGAAAATAGTAAAGAGAAAAATTTCTTCCAATAGTGAAAACCATTTTTATGGTGCTTTGGATAAGTACCATAATGAAAACCAGGCAAACAGGCGTCATGTGTAAGAGAAATTATCTATGTGGATCTTTACACTTGGGGGCAAGTTGTCTCAACTCCCATGCCTTCCTCATGATATTTCCATCCATCTATTTAATCCATATCATTTGCCTCCATTTTCCCACCTACCTTGATCTTGATAAGGACTGGGGTACAAACATAAATCATGCTTTGGGAAAAATTTTGACATGACTATCCTTTGGTCATACACTATCCATGAAACATCATGTCATTACCTTCATAGCTTCATTATCCCTATGCAACATTGTCCTTGACGACCAAATGATAATTCTCCCAGCCATAATCCTCGTGTCTCTTATCTTTTACCAACACCACCCATCATCTTTTTATACATATCACCTATCTTGTTTTCCCTTGTCAACCATCTAAGGATTTTAATCCAACATCCTTCCATCATCCCATCTAGTCCTATCCAAGTCATTCCAAATGCAACAAGCCCAATCCATACAATCTTGCTAGCCATTTTAATGCATCATCCAAAACATTCCTTGGCTTTATTTCTCACCTTGCTGCAAACCTTGATCCTTAAGTCACATTATTGTCATCCTCATGTTGTTTCGGGATGTGTCCTTCCCATGTCAAACAACATCGTCATCATCATCACCTGGTAATTGGTTTTCAGCTTGACTAGGAGCAAGATCATGGTTGCCCTGGGATTCTTGTGTGTAGGCATCATTTACATGCATTTGTCACGATCATCATAAAATGTCCTGAAAAAATCCAAAAAATCAAAAATCAAAAATCAAAACATGTCAGAAAATACCAAAAATAGAGTCAAGTCAGTCATGTTAAGTCAATCATAGACATAGTCGAACTACGTTGCCTCTGCGACTGGGACGTAGGCAAGGCCATCAATCGATGTGCCCCCGAGGCATTAGGTCTATCAGTCTAGGTTTTTCAAGTATCACACACATCAAAATCATGACTCTTTGTACATTCAAAGTCATTGGTCGTGTTGAACTACGAGGTCTTTGCGTGTACAACGTAGGCAAGGCTAATCAATCGATGAGCCCCCGAGACCGCACTAGGTCAGTCCAATAGGGTTCATTCACATTCGGTCATTATCACACATGTTGCATATCATCAGCTTAGGTCGGTCCTTTAGGGTATCATCTCATGTCATACACTATCCACATACACACACTTTTTATCAAACAGGGAATCAAAACAAGTCATGCATCAACAAGGCAAAACATCTCAAATTCATCAAGTCAATATCAAACACATTGTCAAATTGATCACCTTATGTCTTAGCAAGATATGTCTTTCTTGTCAACAGACATCGTCAAATTGTCATAGCCTCATGTTGTTTGTCACATCAACATCATCAGGCTCCAACGTCTTATACGACACATGTCTTTTCTGAAACCAAGCTTTGTCATGCCTTATATAGATAGTCACCAAGTCGAAACTAGACTCAATGTCTTATGCGATATGTGTCATCCCTCACATTACGCTATGTCAAACATCAAACAATCAAACAATCCCACAAGATCAAGTTTTGGTGAATACTTTTATTTGGCTTTATGACTTTATATCTTATTTTGTCTTATCTTTTTATTGATTTGTGAATTAAGTCCGGTTACTAGCTTTCTCAAGGATGTCCCTGGAGGGATTTAGAGAAGCAAGGATGTCTCGGGACTCTTTTTCTTTGACTGTTGTCTATCAAGTGTCTTTTTAACTTTGATTTTTGATTCATGTTACTAGTTTCCTCAAGGATGTCCTATTAAGGATTTAGAGGAGCAATGACGTCTCATGACCCGTCTTTTATTTCTTTGTTGTCTTTGGTTTGTCTCGACAAAATGACTGGGGCAATCTTGTCCTTAGTATGAGTTAAGACACTCCTTATCTATTTTTCATAGATGGATGACTTTTTACACTATGGTCTATCTCATATCATGGTGTGTACTATCCATTTGTGTCATGTCCCACCCAATGATGATAAAAAGAAAGCATAGCATATTTGGCACAATATCGAAGATCATATTTTTCTCAATCGATAACCATTCTTTTTCAATACTAACTTTTTGAATTATCCATGCTAACATTTCTTCTTTTTTGCATCTTCACCACCATTATCTATCCATTTTGAGAGCACACCCATGTTCTTAAAACCCGTTTATCCTCTCAACGGGGCATACCACTACCTCCTCGTCATTCTCCCTTTCACTAGGGCATACTTTCTTTGACACAACACCGAAACAACATTGTATCAAAGAGGGGCAAACTGTAGACACCGAAAATTGGTCTACGCCTGCGAGTACCACTTTCGACATAATTTTCTATAGTCCATGGTCATGATTAAATAATGTTAATTATTTAATTATCTTTCTAATACATATTTCCTCTATTAATTAAATACCCCTTTTTAATTAATTCATTAATTCATAATAACCTTTATTCAACTTGATTAATTAAATAAATCGCAATTATTTAATTATGTTGCTAACTAATTAATTCTTCCTTCTTAATTAAATAATTTATTATTTAATTACCCCTTTTTCATACTTTAACTATAATTAAATATTTAATATTTAATTATTCATTTAACCCCCTTTATCTATAATTAAATATTTATTATTTAATTTATTCAATTTATTCAATTTATCCTTTTCAACAGTCAAATTAAATAAATTATCTTTATTTATTTAATTAATTCATTTCATTTTCGAATGTTGAATTAAATTAACATTTAATTCATATTTAAATTATTTATGTCACATTCTTCTATCATTCAGTTGACTAGTCATTCACTCACCTTCTAACTCAAGATCTATTTTTAGTTCTCCAGTTATCTCCAGATTCAACACCTGTTTGTTTCTGTGAGAAGACTCTTTGTCACAACTAGTCAGTTAACTATTTCTAACTCCTGTTTGCATTTGAATGCATTATTCTTCGAGTTCTAACTTTGTCTTTGACATTCAAAGTCTATTTCTTCTATTTTCGAAGACTCTTAACTGAAGGTTAAGATCTTGAACTCTTGTTCTTCCTATTTTCAAACAGTCTTGACACATGATTAAGTTATCGTTCTAACTTAGTCTTTATCCTGTAGTCTTTTCTCACTCATGTTCTAACTCACGTTCTATCTGACACAAAACTCACATCGCATGACATTCATCAATCTCGTCCGTCGATCTCTCTTTCAATCTGAGCCGATCGTTCGAAAACCCAAAATCTATAAAATGGCCTGTCATTATCATTATTCCTCCTCCCGAAATCAATACACTTTTGAGAAGAAACTTATCTTCAATATTTTGCTTAGACATTCAACAAGGTTATGCTTGCATCAATACTAAAAATCTGAGGGCAAGAATACTGAAACAACAAAATGGAGAAAAACAATCGAGATAATTCGAAGGAGTGGACGCATATTCGGTGAGAGCTTTCCAATTGATTTGTTTAGTTTATTATGTTTACTTATTCGTTATTTTTTGTTTGATTTAGATTAATATTGTTAAGATTAGGATTAACATCGTTTATTCTAGTTGCAGATACATATCCAGATTTTATTCTATGTTACAATTATTAATCCTAAAAATAAACAATTGGCAGGGTTAAAGTGATTGGTAAGAATCAACAAAGGGTTTTTAGCTTATTATAATTATGAGGTTATTTATACCTCATCAAGATGTGGTTTTGATTTCCTTGAGTGTGAGCCTTTGGTTGACCTCTTTCAAAGTGTAATCTTCAAAAGGAGGAAGAGTTTGATAATTGGGAGTTTATGTGACTACTCAGTTTTTTGCCAAAGTTCATACCACTAGTTGGGTTGTACATTGGATGAGAAGATGAGTCCATCTCTTTTCTTCTTTTGATTTGCGATCATGTGACAACCATAAAAGTGATAGTGTTGAACATTATCTTTTTGTAGATTTTTGTAATTCTTTTGGTTTTTTCTATGAAGTTTTGGTATGGAATGCAATTAAGATGAGCCTACTTTATGTTTTTGATAGTTTTTGATTTTGGGAAATTTTGAAGGTAAATGACTAAGATGACAACTATATTTTTGTTATTTTTTTATTTTGGGAATTTTTGAAGGTAAATGACTAAGATGACAACTATATTTTTGTTATTTTTTTATTTCGGGAATTTTGGAAGGTAAATGACTAAGATGAAAACTATTTTTTTGTGATTTTTTGGTAATATTTTGTTAAATGCAAGAGACCTTTGTTACCTTGACTTTTTGACCCTAAAAAGATGATAAATTTTGACAAGTTTTTAGTTTTTGGGAATAGTGTAAAATCCTCAACCTCTAAATGATGGTGATGATTTGATAAAAAGTGATTCCACAACTAGACTAATGAGTTGGTTTTCAAGTTTTGATCAAAATTTTGTAGAAAAGTGAATTTACAACTAGCCTAATGAGTTGCAATCCAACTTTTGTGATGGGGTAGATTTGTAAATGACGAGGTTTTTGAGATTCTCCAAATGACAACTCTAGACTTTCGACTTCCTAAACTTTTTTTGGGTATTCAATTTTCAAGATTTTTTTATGACAAGATGGTTTAAAGACCCTATGATAATGACATTAAAATGATGATGTTTTTAACCTAATAAAGTTGGAAACTCTATGTAAAGATCAGGTTTTCAAATGTAGCCTTTGAATTGAACTTTGTTTTTCCTATCAAGAAAATGTGGCAAACAAAGCCATAGATGTGATGCACAAGATTGCGATTGCGGTGCAATCAACAATGATTGTGTTGCAATTTTTTTTAGATGTGTTGCACATAGTTGTGGTTCATTTTTATTTTATAAGGCAAGAATTTCAACTAACATAGATGTGGTGTTTAACCAAATGATTACATCACAGTTGACAACATATGTGTTGCACTATTTATGTGGTGCATATACACAATTATGTCACACAGGTTGGAAAATGTGATGCAAAAGTTTAGGCAAACAAACGACCTCTAAGAACCCTAATGTTTTTTAATTTTCTGATTTTTATATGAAATTTAATGAAGATAACACATAAAATAGATTGTTTGATAAGTAATTTAGTTGATTTTAACAAAAAAAATCATTTTCAATGATAAGAACATTAACACTTTGGGTAAAACAAGAATCAAACATGTACAACCTAATGTAGTGGTAGAACAAGTGTTAAAATGTAGATGGACCCACCTCCCATTTAAGGGGTAAATCCTCAGAAAGATAGGGTATCTAAAAAATTGCAAGCAACTTTTCCAAACACCTTTCTCTATACGAAGGCGAGTAGTAGAGATCCGGTGACACATGATCGTCAACATACACCACAACACACCTTCCTTCTCCTCGTAAGCACTATTGCTAGTAACTCAAGAAGATTCTACTTCAACCTAAGAGAAGACATGGTGAGTAGCTTCAAGGTACGATGTGCATCCCTTGCACCACTTTATTAGTTATGTTCGAAGGAATTTGAAGGCTTCTAAAATAAAAGGTTTTTAGTGGTTGAATATTGGTGAACATCGTCGACCTCTCAAACATCGCATCGGGAAACCCACACAAGTCTGGAGTGCTACATGGCACATAGATAAACCTACAAATTTCACTCACAACCAATTTATATAGTGCACCCAAAAATGTCGCTTGAGCTCAAACCCTTGAGTTCTCTGTTAGGATGTGTCTTAAGGTAGGCCTCCTACTTCAAATAAAATTGTGAAAGTTAATATTGCTATTTCTTGTCACCCAAATCACACAAGTGCACAAGGGGAGAGGATACTATGAGCAATAAACATTCATGTGCAAGAACACAATAGATAGTAATCAAATGGTTCTTTTTAATTACACCAAAATGAAGTGTTCAATTTGTTTGTTAATTTTAACCCAAATGAAAGATGGCATGTGCAAACACTTTGTCCTTTTTAAACCCAAGATAGAAAAATGAGAGTTGTGTTCTTTTCCTTTTTAAGAGCACCAAAAATCAAATGTGGGAGATAACATTGTTCTTTTTAAACACCATAATCGAAGTGTGTAATAAAACATGTCAATTTTAATCACCAAAATTGAAGTGTGTACCAAACCACACCAATTTGAACATCAAGAACTTGCTGGGTACTTTTAATAGGTTATACCTATATAACATTTTTTGGATCGAGGATAACATGGATTGGTTAAAACTCTATTGGATTCTAGATAGGATTATATCTTTTGATTCAATTGGTGTAGGTTGATGTTTGTTTTTTTGTTTTTGGGTGAGGGGAAGTGGTTATCCTTTTAGTTTTGCTTTCTCCTCTGCTATGATGTTATGTCTGGTTGTTGTTTCTCTGGACTAATTTGTTGCTTCTGTAAGGGATCAGGACCCTTTCCTTGCTTAATAAAAAACAAACCATGTCAATTTTGATCACCAAAATTAAAATGTGTAGAAACTATGTCCTTTTTAATCACCAAAATTGAAGTGTGTAACAAACTATGTCAATTTTAGTTACCAAATTTTGAAGTGTATAAAAACCATGTGAATTTTAAACACCAAATTTGAAGTGCGTCAAAAAGAATTGTCAATTTTAAGCCCAAATTTGAAGTGTGTAAACAAAACTATGTCAATTTTAAGGCCCAAATTTGAAGTGTGTAAAAACCCATGTGAATTTTAAACACCAAATTTAAAATATGTAAGATAATTCAAAAACACCACAAGCTGGAAGAAAAGGATCAGTAGCATGAAAACATTACTCTACTAATAAAAATCAACAAACAATATTGTATTCATCATAAATTTACCTTTCTATTTTTCAATAGTTAGTTACGGTGTGGGAGGGCTCATATGTGTCGCACAAAAAAGTGATCGTGTCACAAGAAGCCTCATATGTGGTGTTTTGGACATCGACTGTGGCATTTTGTTCGTCGATTATGGTTTACAAAGGCACAGATGTGATGGACTGTAAAAAAAACCTGGAAAAAAAACAAAGTGATGTGTACGACACAACAAACTACATATGCATAACTGAGATTGGTGATTGCATTGATTGGTTAGGTAATTGTAGTGCAGGGAGCCACGATTACATAACACTTTTCCAGAATTGTGTCGTTGTTCCTGTAGCTTCACAAAAAACTAAACCCATACGAAATTAGTTAAAAAATGTATTTTTCACATCAGGTTCACCAAATTGTAAACTAGAAATTTGACCCAAGGCCATGGAGATAATAGGAAACGAAGCACACAACCACTGTATGCAAATCCTTATTACTCAACAAGATCCAATATATTCAATAGAAAACATGCAATCTATAAGTAAAACTAGATTTCAATCAATTGACATCTTCACCTTCACCGTATTTATGTGAATGGCTTCCATTGTTCCTTCTTTATAAGCCTTGCTCTCAATTATGGGTATGCTACTCTATCACTATGAAGATTCAAGTGTATTTGAGGATTGCAATGATGCAAAATGCTAAAGTTTAATAGTTTGTGGTCAACCATGAATGTGCAACAAGGCTTGCTTTTATAGAAATGCTTGTTTCAGATGAACGATCTGGATTAAAAGATGAGAGATCAGGATCAACGACCGAGGCTTGTTGAGAGGAAATAGATTGGAGAGTTAACTGGCTTGATCGATTCAATCAAGGGAATTGATTGGATAATAAGTGGGGATTTGATTGATTAATCAGTGGGATCGAATAATTGATGGAATTGATTGAATCGTCAATTGATTTGATTGAATAGTTAAAGATTAGATTGTGCAGTCAACGGATTAGATTGAATAATCAATGGGATTGATTGATTAGTCAATGTATGAGAGGATAATTAATTAATTGAATAATTAGTTAATCTTTGGAGGAATATGCAAACAAGATTGAATTAATAAACACAAGTTTATTTATTAATAGATCATGTTGAGTGAATAGTGGAGAATTAAATAATTAATTTTATTATTTAATCTAGAAGTGGGAAAGTGGTTCAATTAAATAATTTGTAACAATTATTTATATTAGAAGGGTGTTTGATGTTAATTAAATAATTACTGATAATTACTTAATTAAAATTGAAGAAAAAGTTAAGTTAGCGACATAATTAAATAAATAAAGTATATTTAATTAATCAATGTTTAATTAGGACATTATTAAATAAATATGATTTATTTAAAATTAGTCAATAATGATAATCAGGACATTATTAAATAAATTTGATTTATTTAATTAGTTAGAAATGATGAATTTGAATGAATGAATTAAATAATGTAAAATCACTTAATTAATAGCAGAATATGAAAATTGATAATATTTAAATAAGGTATTATTTAATCATTAGGAAAAAGAGTGGAAATTAATAAAAATGTGTTGTTCGCATATCATGACAATTTAGGGTATCTACACACTTATTCCATTAGGGGGTGAATTCATGAGTTTGCTAATGTAACAAGTGGCAATTTCATTAGAACTCAACAACCAAAGCCTTTTGTCACTTGCACACAAAACCATCTTCTTCTCCATGATGCTCTAGATTATCTCAAATCACCATTAACCTCACATACAAGCTCATCAAACTCCAAAACTGACGAAGCACAAACTTTCTCATATAAACTCTTGAAACCAAAATTTCCTTGATTGAATGAAAAAACATCTAACTATTTGATCATAACACGAATTTGTTTTCAAATTAAAATACATTAATAAATCTTTAAACACTATCAACCCTAACATATTCAACAATAAAATAAAACTAAATACCATAAAAAATATCTCTCACCAACATAATAGCATCACTATCATATCAATTGAATAGCATTACTCTATTTGTCCATTGTAGATTAAGGCCAAATCACTAAAACAAATAATTAAATTTAAACAAGATAAGAATATCAATTTGTATAGTAATTGTCTCGTAGGTGGAAATGTGACTTTTCAATAAACCCAAATAGGCCGAAGAAAACGCAAGTAAAAACAAACATTCACATTAGTGCCTTAACCATGAAAACTTATATGAACAATTATAAAATTTAATATAATTTATTTAATTCTTTTTAAATGTAGTATGATTTGGAACCGAATTATGAGGACAACCATACTCCGAAGTCAAGGAATCTTGTATCCAATTTTTAACTTGTCTTCCCTACTCTAAAAAATAAACATTTGCACTTACTCCCCATAGGCGGTGCTATTTTAGCGTGTAAGTGATTATATTTTATAAGATTTATCTATATCATAAGTTTAATCTCTATCTTTTTTAATTTTAATTGAAAAAATTACGGTGAGATTATAATTTTCTTCTTATAAATAAATTTAAAAATTAAAATTAAAACTAGCAATTGCACTTTGATGTACAATGGGTAGTCGAAGAATTGTGGAAAGTCAGTTAAGAAATAATTTGTTTTTTTTGGCAAAATAATAATATTATTATATTAATATTTTGTTTTATGTATTTACTAATATATTTTTTATTATTATTTAGATTAAAGAGATGCACATATCTGCCACTGCACATTCATGATTGACTCAAAGAATGTTGACTGAAAAGAAATTGATGATTGGATTCATATGTCATTTATTGTTTTGTGTTTCTTGGATCTAATTGATCTCCTAGCATCACATATTTTGGTTATTGGTAATTTGGGTTTCTTGTATTTTGGAGTTTTGTGTGTCAGCCAAAAGAGTATGAAATGCGCATATTTGCAACTCTGTTCTCACGATTGATTCAAACAATGTTGGTTGAAAAGAAATCGATGATAAGATTCATATTGGATTTATCTTTTATGTTGTAGAGGTCTAATTGCCTCCATAGGAGTAAAAATTTTAGTTATTTGGGTCTTGCATTTTTGATTTCGTATATCAACGAAAAGTAACGAAAATCATACAGTGCACCTAGAAGAGACTTTCCATCAATATATTGAGCATCTTCAAGAGATCTCACTAAGAATGACATATAAGGTGTCATGCTTCATAAATATTCGTGATAATGAGCAGGATAAATAATCTTTTGGATGAAAACAATTCTAATAAATAAAATGATAGCCTAGTTAATAGAATGCACTTTGCCATTAAATAATACATCATATAACCACTAAACTTTGGTCATATAACCTATTCTTTTGCTCTTGACATTGTGTGTCTGTATTCCAATTTTATCTTTCGTAATTGTTGCCGAATTAAATTGGTGTTTGTTTGTTTAGACGTCACCATTGTTGTTTTTCTCTCAATATCTCCTTTTGTTGTTATCTCAAAATCAGTTATTTGACCTAGCACATTTTTGGCCTGAAACTTGGCATTGTTCAACAATCTTTGAGCACCTTTCTACAAAGATTAAAAACCCAGGGACAACCAAAATTTTACAGTCTAGAGAGATGGATATATGTGTAACTTTTTGCAATTGTCTCTCATTTCTTCCTCAAGTCATAACCTCGGGCTCTAATACCACTGTTAAGCCCAGGTGAGGCAAAATTGAAAAGTATATTTTATTGTATATCAAGAAAATCACATTCTGAAGAAATGTTTACATCTTTATTTTATAGGAAGAGCATTTTAATTGCCATAACTATCTGAACTGAAAAGTATATTACAAATGTGTTAACCCAGAAGATTATCATGTAACCTGTTGCATTATGACTGTATGTTGGCCATTGATAGTGATCCAGGATTCAAAAATATTCTAAAAGTGATCTTGTCACCAATACAATATGATTGAACATTAAAAAGTAACTATGCATATATAGCACCAAGATTACACCAAAACACTTTTTGATCTTCTCTTTCTTAGCAATGCAAAATGAGATAAAATCTACTAATAACTTGGCAGCCATAAATGACCAAAATTACAAATATATAACACATTATCAAGTAAGCTCATCAAGCATCTCCACTACTAAGCAAACTGTCACATTTTTTTAAGTATGTGGATCTTATATCTGAATTGAATATAAAATACCAAATAAAATCATATCACATAGTAGTTGTGCTAATTATATAATGACATAAGATAAAAAAAAAAATCAAGTTTGTAAGAATGAGGCATTATATGAATGTCACATTGTAAAGAGAAAATAGACATACAAGTGACAAAGTAGAGAACCACCATCACACCATAATAATCAAGTAGAGCATGGTTGATGTAGTAAATAATGCATTCTCTACCCTCACCATCATACTAATCTAAAAGGGAAACTAAGGCATGAGACGATTAATATTTTTAAAGTAGAAAAAGATGACCTATAATATTAAGCATTAGAATAAGAAGATTAGCCAAGTAGATCTTAATACTTTCAAAATCCATTTGACAATTCTTTTTCTAAAAAAAAATGTACATGGTTTCGAGAAGGTGGGTGAAGGGGAGGGTCCAATTTTTCAATTGTGAAATAAATTTAAAATATCTAGAATATTCCCTTAAAGCATGTGAATTTTATTGATATTTATCAAAGGTGGCATGTTATGATAGTGTCTATTTTCTTTGTGTCTACCTTGATACCACAATATGGTATGATAAATCCTAAAAAATTACCATTATTTGAATCTAAAGACAAACTTAATTGGATTTAATCATATATGTTGTATAATATTTAACATGCTCAAAGATAAGGCAGATATTTTGAACATGATCTGGGTCAAAAATAGACCTGACCAAGAAATCATCAACATAATCCTCTAGAATCTAGTGGATAAAATCGTGAAAGATAAGGGTCCTAGCTTGCTCATAAGTTGTCCTTACATTCTTTAAACCAAACAACATGAACACATAATAAAATATACCCCAAGGGGCTGAGAAATTTTTTTTATACTAATCAAGAGGATTGATAAGGATATAATAGCCTAAGAATCCATCCATGAAAGAGAGTAAGGCATGACCTGATTTTGATTCTACAATAATATTGATATTTGGAGGATGGAATTAATCTTTAAGAGATTCTCTGTTTAAATAAAAAATCAATACATACATGAATGGATTCATCAGATTTGGTGACAAATGTAATATTCAATTGATCTAAGGTGAATAGTATATGGAGTAAATAAATCCAACTTTAAAAGATTCCCTATCTCAACCTTAACCATCCTTGGGATGTATTTTTTAGATTGTTTATTTAGGAAGCTAGGTGTTGGAATAAAGAAATATGTTATCGACCACTAGTTTAGGATTGATACCACGTATATCCTCATATGTCTAGGAAGAGAGGTTAATAAATTTATGTAGAGGGTTTAAATGAGAAGAGTGTTCTTTAGGACAAAGACATTGTCTGATTTAAATAACTTTCTTAGCACCATCAAGATCTATGGGAACATTGATAGTGTTACCTACTACAAGGGTACTATGGTCTTGAGGATTGGGATTGTGTAAAACTTATTGAGAGGTGATTGAAAGTTGAGGAGAATTATTGGACATCATGAAATATTCCCCAAAGTATGGTTGAGCATCAAAAAAATAAGAAAATATTTTATCATGATGGCAAGAAGTTGTATTCAAGTGTATATACCAAGAAAATTTCTAGATCTTCATCTATAGAAAAAGAATCTAGAGGTGGTATAGGTAAATATGTGTTATCCATGATAAGTCGATTATGTAATAAAGGAAGGGATGAACAATCAAGATATGCAAAAATAATATTTACATCGATAAAATTAAGGTAGTTATCTTTAGAAGGGTACAATCAATATCCAAGACTTGTAGTAGAGTAATGTGGATTAGGTTCTATGGGGATCTTGATACCTTGCTCTGTTTAGCCATAATCATTTCCTATATAGTCAATTTTAAATTGGATATTGAAATCACATACATCTAATAGAATTGTAGCTTTACAAAATACAAAGGATCACCATAGTCAATATGAAATGTTTAATTGCATGATTTATTAGAGGAGGTAGTAGAAATATTAATAGTTTTCTATGAAGAATTTGTAAATAATATTTTTAGAATGTCAATGTGAGATGTGTTCAATTTAAAATAGCCAAAAATTAAGGGTATAAATTCTAAATGACCCTAATCATCACAAGGACATGCATTGAAAGATGTAGAAAGCAATTTATCGATGCATCATTAGCTAGAGTCAATGATGGTGTAACTTTCTTAGGAGATGATGAAGGTATGAGGTCAAAAAGGGTTGTAGAAGGACTAGGATGATGTCCAAGGTCTATCTAATGAAAATATTGGAGGAATTTGCATCAACCTTAATTGTATGTGTTTTGATACCCTCCTTTATCCCCACCTCAATTACAAATTTTTTTCCTTTTTCATAAGTTCTAATCTATCTTGAAATTATAAATGGTGTTTCTTCTACTCTCCACACTCGTCGCTAACCTTACCAAGTTTATAAGTAGTAAAGCCTACAATTCACACATCTAGTTTTACTCATCTTAATAAATCACAAAGAGTGACCTCAATTGTTAATACAATGTAAATCACACAATCAATTTCAAAAGCATACTAAAAAAGTATTCTTCTCAATTTGTTGTAGTAAATTATGTGTAGCCTAATTTTACTTCACATTGTTATGAAGATTATAACATTGATTATTAAAAAATTTAATATAATGTAACTCACACAACCAATTTCAAAAGCATACTCAAAAATTATTCCTCTCGATTCTTTGTAGAAAATAATGTGCAACCTAATTTTACTTCAAAATATCTTATTAAAGAATATTTTTCTTATTTATGAAAATTAATGGGGGAAACTACTACTTGAATATGTTGTAGATGGTTTTGTACCAATTGTTTCGTGTTTCTTAGTTTGAATTATTTCTATTGTCATTTTCCATTGATTATTATTATAATTACAAATGAGAATAAAAATCAGATTCATTTGAAAATAGTATTTATCAATAATGAAGTCAATATATTGGCATAAGCATGTATGTGAATACTACAACTTTTAACGAGACATGATAGCATTCTTTGCTACAATTCCTATCCATATCATCCCTTACACATATACATGTTATACAAGCTGTGGTAAAATAAATCATTGTCCTCTTCCATTGGACATTAACTCATTTTGCAATGCGATTTTTTTTGGGTTCATTTTAACTCACCAGTAATAGTAATCACATTTCCCCTTGAAAATAACTAATATATACATTTCCAATGCTCACGCTTAATACCTATCAAATTTTGTCTTCTAGAATAAACCGCATCATTCATCTGAGATTTATTGAAAACACGAGATGATAGAGCTGAATTGGTTGTAGCTGGCTGAGTGCAAAACCCTAACAAATCACCATGATGACCATGCCAAACACTTTCAATCAACAAAAAAATTTACAATACAAGATATCACCTTTCAATTGAAAGTGAAGGCAAGCTCAAAAATTAAGGGCTAAAACAAAATGCTAGCGAGGTTAAAATATTACGAGAATACTACAACTAATATTGCTTGACACTTTTCCCATGCCAAATGTGCAAATTTAGGAGACAAAAGAATTTGAGAAATTAGAATTGTTCAGATCAACATTGCTATAGACCATAGAAATGTTATAAATTTTCATAATAAACACATGAATGTAACTCTCTTCAAGCTAAAAATATACCAAAATTTTATTTCGCACCATTTTTTGGTCCAAGAATATATCATGTAGAAAACAAGTAGGTTTTAGAGATATACTTGAAAATTCATAAACTTTGACAACTTCATGTTCAAAGTTGATGCTATAGTCCAATTTCTACCATATGTTACTGATGAAGAGTGAAAATTTCAATTTTGAAGATTGAACATCTTATATATGTGTTATCAATTACATTCACAACAAAAGAAATAGTAAAGCATGAATCATGTCTTAAACCAATCCACAATAAATATTTAACACCACAAAATTTGGTTCAAGAAGGAACACCTATATCAATATAAATTTTACAACAATTGTACGATTTTGGAAAAATGGGTCCAGAACTATAGGTGGCAAATATTAAAGCCAAAGTTCTACACCAGAAAACAATGATCCATATATATTTTGTTCAACCAATGCAAAAAATAGGCTTATGTGAGCACATTATTCATGTGGTACTCTCAACTTAAGAATTGATCACAAGTTTTAACTTCTAAATTTGCACAATACAAATGAGCTTTCTGTTAGATAGTCGTTGTGGTATTCAATAGGAATGGTGTTGGCCGTTCCCTACAGATAAATGTATCACTACTCCCTTGGTGCTTATCCAGGTCTTGCTAATCTTGGGGGGCATGATCAAAACAACACATCACAAGACCTAACAATGTATCTAATAAACCTTCTTTCATATGCTATGTACAAAAACTCTATTTTACATTATTATTCCTCTCTTTACAGAATCACTTCAGTAGTCATGTATATCATGCACCACTGTAAGAATTCAAAATAAATTGATTACTTGGACAACCAACATAATTTTTAATAGAATATAAATGCCTACAAGCCATGGTTAGTCATCTTTCCCATTATCCATGTGAGAGTAATTTCCAGAAAGGAAACAACCAAGCATGTTACTCCACCTACAAGTTGTATACAAGCATCATAGGTTGAGAACACATAAATGTTAGGTCAAGTTATAGATATTTACCTTCTAGAGTGATGCATAATAATTATGGTTAAATGGCAGTAATCTCCAGCCGCTGTTGAAATGACCTACTCATCTCTACGACCAAATTTTTATTTTTTTTCGTTTTAAGTTGGTGAGGGTCAAAATCATGAAACTACTCTACTTGGATGAAAACGACAACCTTTTTCCCAATAAATTCAAACAAGGTAATGATTCCCCCAGCAGCACTCTAGACTAATAGTGAAGCAAGAATGTGGACCCAAGAATGATACAAATTTGTACATAACTAACCACAAAATAAAATTTGTGTTATTTCCTACACTTGCTTTGGTATATTGCATTCTCCATTTTACATAAGGCATCTAGCTATAGTGAAATTTTCAAAAATAATTGAAGATAAAAATAGGACATGAGGGACAATTCCATATGTAGCAGGAGCAACAGTTTCATCCATCGCTTGTAAAGTCATCATAACCTAAATGTTTTGAGATGGGTTCCAACATCCTCCCATCATCTGTGGAACTCAAAAATATAAATTCACGGGTATATAGCTTAAAATGTCCCAAAATCTAGTTGTAAATACAAATATAAAAATCTAAGAATCTATATAAGAACTGTAAAAGATTGAAAATTGACAGTTGAGACACCATGACATGAGACAACTATAAATATAAATGTCAAAGGTACTTACCTAAACATTCTTTCTCTGGGGAATGGGGATAGGCTGCAACATCGGGTGTTAGAAATGGATAGCTTGAATAACTTCCCAATATATCTGACATCAAGGATCCAAATATCATCTCAGATTATCAGTCCAAAAAAACCTATATGTTCCAAAACTACAATACATCAAGTTAGCTACAACTTTGTTTTAATTGTTTGCCAAAATTAAACCTATTTTTACTTATATCACCAACATAAACAGAGTCTCAAACATTATAAATAAATATCAAAGAGTGAATAATTGGGTCTCTAGTCCTTTCCCATAAAATGGTTGCTTCCATTTATTTGCTCACCGAAATGTGTGAAAAATCAGCTATCAAATCAGAGAGACTAAAATTACGAGGAATTTGACTCAAGAACCCAAGTGGATCCTTTTGGTTAGTTGTATTTGTGTCTTGAGGGAAACCCACTCCACTTTGCATGCATCTCATTAGAATTAAAATTAGGGTCAGAAACCTCCATGACTGTACCATGTGTGTCTATAGAATTGCCAACACCACTATAAGAAAATCTTGTGTTGTTCAAGAATCCTGAACTTGGTTCGATTGTTAGTTCATTTCCTGGTGAAATGACAGAATGGCCATGCAATACTGGTGGTACACCTGATGAAGTTTCCATCCTTCCGCTGTTGTGAACATTCTGAAGTAGATTAACTCAAATTTTTATGTTCAATCACATGAAATGCAATCATGAGTATTCAAAGAATAAAAGGAGTTATACAAATATACTCATGTATAGAAATAAACTATGCGGATGCTTTGAAATTTAGTATAAGTGTTGAATCACATAAAATGGTGAAAATTTGAGGAAAATAAAAGCTTCCTCACCTTGAGATCGAGTTGTCATCAGAAGATTGTATAA
Organism: Sequoiadendron giganteum; assembly: GCA_007115665.2. Lineage (NCBI taxonomy): Eukaryota > Viridiplantae > Streptophyta > Pinopsida > Cupressales > Cupressaceae > Sequoiadendron > Sequoiadendron giganteum. The sequence goes on from CM021109.1 coordinate 536,988,535, forward strand.
TATTAGGCAGGCAAGCTCCACCATTAACCAGGGATGGATTTGATGGCACTAAATTACATCCCATAATGTGAATCCTTTGCATTGGTATTGTTGGTTGTTGTACATGATAGCCAATGGGTGTATGTTTCAAGAAAAGTGGAAATTCAATGGATTAGTAGAAAGTAGAAAAAAATAAAATATTTCAAGTGTGACCCTGGTTTCTTACTCAAACCTTTTCATGAAACACTGGGCTCCTGCCTTCAACCCTGCCAAGTTCTTCCAACCATGGTTCTTGTATGGGAGCAAAAATCAAATAACTTGCACATAGAACTACTAACAAAAGCCAAACACAATGGTTAAATATCAATATGTTTGATGCACAGATAGATGCCCTCTTATTTTCTTTAGATACATACAGATAGGTCACTTGGTGTAATGATAACTGAAACAGGGTGGCCCTCTAAGGAAGGGCCTAAAGAGTCTGCAACAAATCTAGACAATGCTGCAACTTATAAAGCAAATCTTGTTAGGCGTGTAATTAAAAACACAGGGACACTGTAACAGCCAAAACATGAGATAGATACATACATTTTTTCCATCTTTTATGAGAACAAAAAGACTGGAGTGGAATTAGAACAGAACTGGGGACCTTTTTTATCCTTATGGAAGCAAGGTTTACAATGTAGAAATCAGTGGTACTAGGTTGCCTTAGTTGGCTACAAAGGTAACTTAACAACTGTTGATGGTGCTACTTAGTGCATTGCTTCATATAATGCCAATGAATCTGACTTGCAGAAGGTCCTGGATTGAGCTTGTGGGTCTGGTAATGAGGACTGTTCTCCAATTCAAGCTTGGACATGGGCCTAAATGATTAGTCTAAGATTCGGGAGCACATTGCAAACAACTTGCACATAGAACTACTAATAGAAGCCAAACACAATGGTTAAATGGTCCATACTTTCGCCACCATATCCACAAATTCACAAACACCAAGTGCAAGAGGTACACTTCAAAAACTATCATCATCAAGGAATCTTAATGATACCATGTGGAAGGTAAAATATCCATAATATCTACAGCCAAGAACAAACCTCCAAAGTACTAGATTGTAAATTCTAAATATTGACATTTCTTGGATTTGACGATTTAACAAATCAAGAAATTGGCCATTTTTCAAGAAGAGGGCAACACCATATAGCATCCTTGGTCCTCCATTAAGGGAATTATCCCTTTTCATTTTATTAGAGAATTATATGAGAAAGAATCCTCTTGAGAGAAACTTAAGTGTGTAAACATCCCCTCAAAACCATGTGGAAGGTAAACCATCCATAATAATGATGAGACCATTACTCAGGATAATCCTCCAAGCCCAAGAAAAAAGCTTTCACTCGTAACTACCAAACAAAACAGTTAACACCCTCCCAAGGAGAACAAAAACTTGCCATACTTTTTCCTTGATGGAAAGAAGAATCCACAAGAAAAATAGGCGGGAAGCTCTCCCATTCCTATTACTTTTTCCTTGATGTGAATGAAGGAATGCATGAATATTACATTTATATAGTTAGTGCAAAAATAAATAAAAAATGAGAACAAATTAACCAATCCCCATTGTATGTATTCAACTCCAAATATCCAAACACTAAACTGACCTAACAAAGCACTACGAGGGACAACAGACAACGTAAACAAGTGAATACGAGTGTTTTAGGAAGAAAACTGATGCAAGATTTAAAAGCCCCAACTTGATGAGCAAATCAAGCCCACGCCAGTCCGTATTAGTGCATCCGAAACAGAGAAACTAAGGGAGTAGAACCCCAAAAAGAAACTAAGGGGGTAGAACCCAAAAAAGGGAAACCCTAAATATATCAGAAAATAAGATTTCCATGTGTTAAAAATAAGACGAATAACAATGTAAGTCTAATATTGAAACCAGGGCAAGTGACTTACTTGAGTTTCTGCAAGAAGAATATTAAGATGCATTTACCAAGCAGGAAGAAGAATGAAAACAAGAAGCAGTTTAAGAACAAATAAATATGCCATCGAGAACCTGTTAAAGGGGCGTATTTCCTGTGAACTCCATAACTTCTCATTTTTTGTTGGGCAAAATAAGTGGCATCTTCTTGTTTTCTATTATTTTTTTAATGAACGCATGCAATTGATATTCACAGAAGCCTTTTTAATAATTGAGGGTGGTGTATTTATTTAAAAAACATTTATAAGCATTGTATGGGCGAGATTTAATAAACCGTAGAGCATTCCTTGTACTAAAATTTTGACCGTTGATTTGATAATTGACTTTGGAAATCTCAAATAGGACATGCCTTCAACGCAATTATCTATTTACATTAGTATTAAGTATGATTTCATGAGGGGTTTGGGTTTCTATTTTGAGGGATTAAGAGTTCTCATGAGAAAAATAAAAAATAAAATTGTGCTACAGGATTAATTGGAATGTTTTTCAAAAAATAGCAATTCCTATCTTTTAAGACTAAAGATTTAAGATCGTGAAATTGGGGTGGGACTAGAAATTTCCCCTACAACTTAAGATTTTTTTTCGCCACTTGTCTAACATCTAAAATTTTAAATTCTTATAAAAAAATGAGAGAATTTTTGTCAAAGCACTCCAACTCATTCCTTAAATTTTGGTGCTCAAACTTTTAACTGAATTGCAAAATTAAATTCATTCCAAGGATAGGAGAAGACTAGACCTTGTGACCTCTTCTTTAGTCAATCAAACTAGGCTCCCTACTTTTAAGCTAAATTGTAAAATTAAATTCATGGGATGCCATCTAGTATCACAGAGATGGGAGAAGAGTAGACCTCGTGACCTCTTCTTTAGTCAATCGAGCTAGGCTCCCTTCTTGAAAAGCTATAATATTGTTATGAAGAGTGAATGCTCAATTTTTGAGTTCATTCCTTAAATTTTGGACCTCAAACTTTTAAGCTGAATTGCAAAATTAAATTCATAGGATGCCCTCTAGTATCACAAGGATGAGAGAAGACTAGATCTCATGACCTCTTCTTTAGTTAATTGATCTAGACCCTGTTATGCCTTGCATAACCACCCCATATTTTGCCTTTGTCAAAATGGGTCCCCCTTTATGTTTTTGTCCTTGGTTGTTTTTCAAACAAAGTTTGGAGTCTTGTTTTGCCAACACTTTGTTTTCTTTAATTTCTTCTGTCGGAACCGGAACCAGAACCAAATCGGGTTTTAAACTTCTTTTAAAACTTGTTTTGATTCCCATCCTGACAGTCCTTTTATTTTTCCTTTTTAGTTTAGTCTCTATCGGAGCCAGGACCGAAATGGAAGTTAAGTAAGTTTTTATTCAAGGTTTCAAAATCGAATCCCATTCCGCCTCCGCCTCTGCTTTTTGGTCTTTCGTTTTTAAGTTAGGTTTTTATGTTGAGTATTCTCTTTTTGGACTCTTGTTTTATTTTGTCATTTTTTTTTGTTTTTATTTATGTCGGCGGACCCAGAATCAGAATGAGAACCAAGTTGGGAATTTACTCAAGTGTCCAAGAACAGTTTTCACTCTGATTCCGCTCCCGCCATTTCTTGGTCGTTGAATTTTACTGAAGTCACACAACAGTGATGTGTTAGTTCTTCTGCAGCTCCGACTCCACTCTACTCCATTGATGGCATTAATTGCAGGGGCCATACATGCATGAACTCCGAGTTTTTACCTTAATTAGGGATTAATGTGTAGTTATTGTTATTATTGGTAAAGAAATCAAAGAGTGAACTAAAGTTGCAGTGGAATTTTTTTGGAGTGAATCGATTGAAAGAAAGAATGTTGTGTGTGGATTGCTTCAAGGAGTTTGTCTATTAATTTGCTTTCGAGGTAGGGTTTCCTATTCTTGTCTTTCTTCTTGTTTTCGTGTTTTTCGTTTTTATTCACTTTGGATTGTCTGGTTTTGTGTGAATTCTTCTATGAATTTGTATGTTCTGGTTTGTTTCTCTTTTGTTTAAGGTATTCTTGTTTTCTTTTGCTTTTATTGTTTTTGTTTCTGGTTGTTTGTTTCAAACGCGGTCGTTTTCACGTTTTAGCCGTGACCGAGTCGTGATGCCCTAAATTTCAAATGCATAGGTTAAAGTTTTAGTTAAATGCAATTTTTACAGTGAGTAGGGTTTAGTAAATGGTAGTTTTTACTTAGAATCTTTTGCGCACTCAGTCTGGTTAGTTTAAATTAGGTTAAATTTGTGCCCTAGTTGTTTGTAATCGAGGGTTTTAGGTGTAGGGTCTCTTAATGTATTTATGTGATTCGTGTTTAATTTAAAATGATGCCCTAAAAGTATAGTCGCCTCACGATCATATGGGGATGGTCTTATCAGGTTATGTTTAAGCCTCTTTTTGTTTTAATATGGCTTAAGTCTTTTTGAATTATGAAGTTATTTGTCAAATTGTTAAAATCATTTATGACGTCATGATCACTTAGGGCGAAAGCAGGATCGGAATTGATTTCGACTTTGAACATGTTTTATAATTAGTGTCAATTCCATTCCCATCCCGTCTCCAACTTCGCTTATGGTTAGAAGCAAGCTTTGACAATAACGATAACCTAGGTGGAAGCAAAATCATAACTGAATATGAAATTAGAAAAATCTGAAAGAAACCAAGTTAGTTTCCATTTCGGTTCCGATTTCGGTTGCCATTCCCGTCCTAACTCCAGTCCTGCTTTTTGTTAGTATGGTCTCAATACTTGTTTTGATTTCGATCCTGACAGTGTGTTTAAAAGAGCCTATTTAGAATATTTTTCTAGATGGCTCCGCCTCCAATGTATATATGAAGGGTATGATTTTAAAGCATGTTTTGGTGATTTTTATTCAAGGATTTAACTAGAGGTTTTGTTGTAGGAAAGCTAAAGAATGTTGGGAGAATCAGGAGAAGCTGCCCAAAGGAACCGACCTGTAGAAACATCAAAGGCTGATGCTAAACCAAAGAAGATCAAACCTGAGCAGTTACCTTATACCATGAGGTATAACCATCAGAGTCCTGTGGTCATTGCAAGCAAAGTAGAATCGGATTGGTCTGATATAACTGAGACCAATCTGGGCCACTATAATTTTGAGGAGTTACATGTTGAAACATTTATTGAGGATATGACAGGAAGAACTAAAAGAATAGTGGATTCCGGCTTGACACATATCACCTTGTTTCCTCTATCAATCCAATGCCCAAAGTTAATCATGACAGCTGCAGGAGCTTACAATCCAACTACTAGGCAATGTATGGATGCACAAGATAATGTAATCATTGATCTCACTCCTCAAATGTTCTAGCACATGTTTGGTTCCTAGATCCCAAGAATTTGGTACAGTTAAAGGAGGCATAAGCTTTAGAGAAATATAGCAAATACAAGGCGGCCAATAAAGCTTACTTGAACAAGAAATGGTTGAGAATAGAGAAGAAGTCTATAACCAAGCACTCAGACCAACCAAAGAGGGAAAATTTTTATAAAGAAGTGTTAGATCTAATAATGATGTTATCAAGGGTCTTTGGGAAGAGAGATGCTTTTCATTTCAAGGAGTGGATGTTTCCTTTCATCCAGATAATCTTGAATGGCACTCAACAGTTTGATTGGCCAATGATTGTTTCAAATGCTATTCATGATCAACTGACTAGAATCAAGGAAACTAAATGCTTTTTCATGACCTCTTATGTTGTGTATGCAACAACAAGAGTTGGAAAATTTCCAGGTTCAAACAGAGTAGGAATATTGGGGGAGGCTGATGGACAAAATAAAGTGTGGAATCATTATAACCATTTGTCCCTGCAGGTTGTTGAAACTCAATTCAGAAGGGTTAGTGATGCATTCTTATATGTGATCATTAACCAACTCAATGGAGATGTAGGATATAGATTGAGCCAAGAGGCTATGGATTTTATTACAAAATGGGGATCTTGGTATATTCAATACCCCAGATTCACATACTTCAGACTGGCCGGATTTGAGGGTCATCCTCACTTATTACCAAGGTGTTGCAGCAACCGGGTGGTGTTAATGGAATTCATTTATCAAGCCCTAGGGGTTAATGCCCGATTTTCTTTGAAGCACAAAACTAGTTGCCATAAATTTCCCATGCAATTGGGGTGCAGTGAATTGATACATTTGAAGTTGGGTTTGTACACAACTCATAAGTATTTTGATCCAAAAAATAAAATGAATGCTTTATTAGCTTCTGTTTTTGATAAACATTTCAATTTATTAGAGGATTTTTGGAGTGATTTACAAGATGAGTATGATCTTAGGAAGAGAAACTATGAAAGGTTACCTATTTTGCTCATGGTAGAGTTTGGAGTCAAGAATGACATTCCTGACACATTGGTGGATGATGGAATTGTATTAGATCCATCATATGAAGCTCTAAATATTGGGACTAAAAGTTTAGATCCAATTGATTGGGATAGTGAGGAAACTATTGATATTAAGCAGATAGGGCGAGCAGTCTTGGATAGGAGCATTCAATGGGTGGTTTTAAGAACTAAAAATCCTCAAGGACCAACTCCTAAGAAGGGGAAAGGGTATAAAAAAATCAGAAGAAAGTTGCCATGCAAGGAGCCTCTGGAGTTCTTACCTCCGGACATTGAAGAGATTGAGCTTGAGGTTTTTGCCCAAGAGTTACCTGAGGTACAAGAGGAGGCAGTTCAAATAGGAATTGTGGTTTCAACACCAACAATAGGTGAGTCCTCTACTCAAGTCCCACTGGAAAAGCAACAAATTGAAGAGATGCCTAAGGGAACTCTTTATAACACGGTTGAATCAATAAAGGGAAAAGGAGTGGAGGTAGAAATTAATGATGTTGGAACAAACTCAGATGAAACTCTGTCGGAGAGAGATGTGCAAGAAAATATGCCTTTGGAGGAGGATACGGAGCAGGTATTGACACCAGAAGATCAATGGGCATTATTTGAGGAGGCAAGGAAGACTATCGAGACTCATGCACATGTTGTAGCAATGGAGAAACAAAAGGTAGTGGATGCTAAAAGGTAGTGGATGCTAAGGCACAAGCTAATGCCTTACTTCAGCAGCAACAGGTAGAAGCCAAACAAAGAGCTGATGAAATGGAAAAGTAGCAGAGGCAAAAGGAGCAAGAGTTCAAGATTAAGGAAGAAAATGATAAACTGGAACTAATACAGAAAATCCATGATCTTGAAGAAGAAAAGGCAAGACACCGAAGAGAGAGAGAGAAGTTCTTGTGGCTTAGTTGAATCTTGCTGAAGAGGCTCATAAAGAGAAAGAGGAAGCAAAGCGAGTGCAAAAAGAGAAGGATGTCGAGGAGTTGATCAAGAAGCTACAAAAAGAGAAAGAAGATGCAGATAAGCTCAAGGCATTGGAAGAAGAGAGAAACAAGGAACAAGAAAAGAAGAGATTAGAAGAAGAAAGATTAAAGAAGGAAGAAGAAGATAAGAAGATACAAGAACAAAAGGATAGGGAGGAAGCTTAAAATCTTGTACAAATGCATATGGAACAAGAACAACAAGAGGAACCAAGGGTTTATTCTCAACCCCAAGTAAATATGCAACCACCCTCTACTCATATTATTGCTTCTTCTTCCACTACTCCGGGTGCTCCCACTTAGTTAAAATTAGATCTACAGAAGAGATCAGTGACACCTTCACAACCTCTCAATTGGGAGGACATGATGAAGGAAGTTGAAAAGGAAAGGCCTAAGAAGAAGGCCAAGATCCTACACTCCATCAGGCTCACCAAAAAGGTAGAAATTGTTGTTGAGTGTGCCATACCAATGACAGACAAGGAGGTAGGAGACATGCAATTAACAGATTATCAATTGAGTACTTGGGAAGGCCTACTAGAGATCAACAGATGAATCTAATTGATGTGGTAGCCTCAAAACCAAGTCAAGGATGCTAAAAGATAAACAAAGGAAAGATGAGATTAAGGCTCAGTTAGATTAGCTGCATGTTTTCTTGAAAAGTGTTTCTGCTCCTAGATCACAATAGGGTGCCGCTATTGAGATCCCAATTTTGTTAAGTAAGAACGAGGTAGATGATTTGGTACAAGTAAGGGGCAAAGCGAAGATGTTAGATATGTGGGTTGATAAGTTAAAATCAAGAAGTAGGTGAAATATTGGTCGAAAGTTTTGAGGTTCACAAAGGGACAAAAGAGTTGATAAGGGAAATGAATCAATTGTTGAAGCATTGGAAAAATAGGAAGAGGAGTACAAAGAATACAATCAGAGATTGAAAGAAGTTAATAAATTGCCTACGACTACTCTTCTAGAGTAGTCAATACTCGAAGAAGATAATAAAGATTTTGTGGAAAAGACCTCTCGTATACTCCGATTTAGATCAGACTTCCTATGCAAACATAGAAATGAAGTCCAAGATTATGTTAAAGATTTGAATGAGCAATTTGAGGAGTTGGAGGCAGTCATTGTTGTAATAGTGGATGTCAATATACCCGTAAAGGAGGGCTTACCTTTGGACCAGATAAAAGAGAAATGGGACGATAGGTTCAAAGGAGTTATGCAAAAAGGAGATAATGGAGAGGATTTATTAATAGACCGGTTAATAGACATTAAAGGAGAAATAAGAGAAACTAAGAGGGAGTTGACAAAGCTGAAGGATATGAGAGGGTTTGCTGCTGCGGAGTTGGAAAGAATTAAGTTCGAAGACAACTGGGTTGATGGGCCAGAATTAGATATGTTACAACAAGTCTTTGCCAGTTATGACGAGTTCATTGCAGAACAAACTTCGCATGCATAAATCTCATGCATGCATGGATTTCTTCTCTTCTTTGCATACAGGATTGGCAATTTAATACGCATGGCTTTCTTCTTTTTCTCTTCTATATTTTGTTCTTCAGTCTAACTGAATGTACTAATGTAAGAAATCGAGATCAAATTGATCTGAGTTTCCAAGAGAGCTTTAGTTCGTAGAAAGGTAGATCAGCTTAAAATAGAAAGGGTTTCAAATTTTGTACATCTATAAATATCCATGGGGTATCATTTTGTAAAGGTCGGTTGATAGAGAATAGAATTGGCCACCTGATAGTAGAAGATAGAATTTCATAGCTTTTATCGAGATGCTTTGTCATGTTCTAGTTACATTTGAATAAAATTTACAGGTTTTTTTACGCAATATGGTGTTAGAATGGAGTCTTGTTTGATAAGGCTGATGAATTATAATCTATCTGTATGCCAGTGATTGTGCTGAAGCATGATTGTTTCTTATGTGATGAAAGTCATTAAAAGAATTCGGATTTAAAGATTATTTCATTAGATTATCTGTGAGTTGAATTTATTAAAGTTTTTTGATCTATGGTCTTGGCAACGAATGAGAAGTTTTATCCTTTGAATCTTTGAAGTTTTGTAATATGTGATTGTGATGTTAAATTAAGCACCTTAGATGTATGCAATAGTATGGACTATTCTGTAAATTGCATCATGCTGTGGGTTTTGTGATATGTTGGAAGAACATTAGTTGTTGAAGATATATGTTCGGATGCTAGATAAGTTTTATTCATATTTACTGATATATGCCCTGATTTATCTTTTTCTTTTGTTTAAAACCCCCCTTTATTTATCAAGAACAGTTCGGTGAATGAGTCATTGCTTGTATTCTTTTGTTACTAGCACATGCCCCTTGAATATTATAGTTGCATGGACCAATTGAGTGACATTAGACAGTTGAGAACCAACTACCAGGACCTTGGGAGTTAGACCACTATATGTTGTCTTTCTTTTTCAGGAGAAATAGAGTAATAATATTCTGTTTACACATTGTTTGTGTCATTTTCACCATCAATAGGCCCCCCATCTGAAAAGTTATAATATTGTTATGAAGAGTGAATGCTCAATTTTTGAGTCAAACTCATTGATCCATATACATGAGTAGTGGTACTAATGAACCTAGCCTTCATTAAATTGAATGGTTCATATCACTCATTACATCTAGATGATATTTAAACAAATGAAATATCAAAGACTTTTTGCAACTAGAATGTTCCCATGCAAATTTATAATTGTGAGAAAAAAGTTAATTTAGAATCTTTCCCTTATTTTGTGGAGTCTAGAAATTGAAAATAAGTAGTGAGTCAATGGGCCCTTGGTCTATTAGTGAAGTTGAAAGGTTCTAAATGAGCCCACCAGAGATCAAGTCTTGTTGAGTGCAAAGGCTCCGACACCGATAAAGGGATGAGGTCGGGATCGTGCCTCGGGCGAATTTGGCTGAATGGATACCCCTCCGTCCTTGGCTCTTAGCCGAAGAGGTTCACTTGGCTCGTGCTCTTGTATTGGGTAGCAAAAAAGAATTTGAAGATGACCTCCATAAAAACAAAAAAAAAGATAGTGAAAAAAAGGGTTTGAAAATAAGTAACAACTCCATATTGAAAAGAATGTCACTTTACTCCATAATTTTCTTTCCCTCCTTTACATTTGCCTTCAATTTCTCCCTCCAAATTTTCTCTTATCATTATCAATAAATAATAAAATCAATTATTCATGAATCACCAGCTCCACAAATTACTAAAAAAACATTGAACATGACGAAGCAGCTGCTGCCTCAACTAGGATGAATGGATGACCTACCTTCATATTAAAAACATCATGAACACCTTAAAAAACATTGATGGATGCCCTACCTTCTACGGTTTTGCTCACGTTTCTTTCAATAGTTAAGAAAATCGGTGGCAGTATTTTTTGCAAAAAGTTACAAAACTGCTCACCATGCAAAGGAAACATTTGATCCTGTCACTCCGTGTTGACTTCTGTGTCGTAATGTTTTAGGGGTGATGGAACATAAATTATATTCATACCACTCGTTCTGGAATAAGATTCCATCCTTTCTCGTCATACTTGTCTAAAATACTCGTATGGAATCACTCTCTAATTACAAGAATTAATTTGCCAGCCCTCAAATCTGCTCTCGCAATTTCGATATGAGATTCAAACTGATGGAAAAGCATTTGGATGAAATGCAGTTTGAATCGATGTTGATGTTGTTAGGATAGCCTAGCTGTGGTGTTACATCACACAAGAATCCATGTGTTGCCATCAAATCACCACAGCTGCAGAGCAAAAAGAGTAGTGGTACAAATCTTATTTTTGGGTTTCGAAGAAGAGAGAACTTCACCGCGTTGAGTAAGAAGAGTGAAGGGATTCTACAATGAAAGAAGGAGATGCAGCAAAAGAGAAGGAGAGTTTTCTTCTCGGGAAAGGAAGGTACAAGTTCTGGGCGCTTGCCATAATTATCTTGCTGGCATTCTGGTCTGTGCTATCAGGCAGTGCGAGGCTCAAATGGTCTGCTGGAAACCTTATGCTATTCAGTGAAGAGCTTGACAAGAGGCTCCATGACGACTTTGATGTTTTGGTAAGTTGTGTATGTTTTTTCCGCCTTTTTCTCTTTTTTTGGCAGATCTGCAGAGAACCATGTTGTGACAATCAGATCTTTATGTTTGAGCAATTGGGTGTCGTTGTAGACAATTTAAAATACTTGGGCGTGTTTCTGAGACGAAATTTGGGGGAATTCTGATATTGGGTGCATATAAACCTTGGTAAACCCCACCCGGGTGGCATTCTTGGGTGATTTTGGTGCACTGAAATCAAGTTGAATACGATTGAGATTAGGAAGATGATTGTTGCTAGACGTTTTGGGTATCGCAGGAAATCGAGGAAAGAGAGAAGATAGTTCGTCATATGTGGGATATATACATACATAACCCTCGCCTGAAACTTACTAGATTCTGGGAAGAAGCATTTCACGCTGCATATGAAGAATTGGAAAGCGAAGTCCCGGGAGTCAAGGAGTCTGCCATAACAGAAATTGCCAAGATGTCTCTGAGATTGGTAGACATGGACCCACTCGCTCAGAAAATGGTATTTTTTAAGTGCCAGATTGCTTTTTGTATAGAAATACATTGCTTTTTTTGTAGCAATAATAATTCTTTTTTCTCTCTTCTTTGATTTTATTGTGGCGGATCTTCTTGAAACACAATTATGAGGGTCAGTAGGGCACAACACTGAATTTGTATTGGTTTACATTCCTTGTCGGTGGGATATCTATTTTGCCGAAGGCGCCAATAAATCACCCCGTTTATTCATATGAATTTGGCTAGATCTCAATACGGGCAGAGTTCTAGTGTGCGGTTTAAAATTTAATCGATCTTACCAGTAAATGATGGTTCTGCTCTGTTTAGGATTTTGTGATTGGTTATGGAGATGACTCTTTCAAAAAATCTTATTCGCTAGAAAGAAATCTTCTTTGGGTTATGTTGAAGTGAGGCTATTGGAATCTTACCCTTTTTGCGCTAGGGGGAATTGCCTTGTAACTTAATGTAATTCTTGTGTCATTGGCTTCGCTTGCCCATAGGTACTGGTGTATTTTCTCTGCTGGAGAATTTTTCCATAGCCGAGTTTTGAATTCATAAACCTAATAAGTGTGGGTCAGCATTTGAGCCCTGACCTTTAATAATTCATAATATAAAATAAGATTATGTAAATCTAGATCTGATTGTCATTTTATAGAGATCTAAATTTACTTCAGCTTCAGTGGCAGATACAGTTTAGTAATTTTTTCTTGTTTGATTTCTGCCACTGTATAGCATATGGTCCTATCATTTATGTACTAGGCACACCCACGCGAGTCGAACTAGAACCTGTCTGTTGTCTAGGATGGCATCAGACTACTTTTAATAGTTACTCACCCACTGCTGGAGGATACACTTACGGAGATTTTATGTCACCCCCATCAAGTTTTTGTATTTTATTTCAATCTGTGGCTTTCTCAGCTTCTATGGTATTCCCGCTCTTACCCAATCTAGTTGATCTTCAGTGGCAGTATCTGCTTTTTACCAGATAGATATATTCTTACCGGCAAAATAGTTTCTAGGCAATCATTAAAGTCAGATGTAGCCAAAGGAATGTGCTTAAGTTCATCTGAGCCAAATGATTTGACAGGTTCAAAGGACTTGTAGTTTGAATTATGGGAGTGATTTGGTATTTATTTGTTTAAAAGATAGTTGTTATGTTCATTTAATATAAAAGTAATGCACAAAGAATACATGAAGGAATATGCTTTCAAAGTCTCAAACATAAACAAACAGTTGAACAGATCAACTTTAAGATGCAAAGACCAGTAGAATAATATGATTTGAAATGAAAATACTATTAATTCTGAAAGAAATTGTGTAAAGAAAGCTTTAATTTGTTGTATTTTATGTAGCTTCCTGAATTTTTACTAACTATTCAAAGTTAAAATTACTTGTTCAAAGAGGATATTGTGGGCATTGCACATCTTCATTTATGTATTTAACTTGTTGTCGAGTGATAGGAAAGACCAGTCTCAACTTTTCCACTTATTGATGATAAGACCGATGTTCCGACCTGGGGGGCAAGGGTTTGGAACTCTAGGAAAAGCTAACCGACAATCTTTTGGCCAGGATGGTAAACAAGAAGAGGAAAAGTTAACCAAAAACTTCTGATACAAGGTGGGAAACAAAATACAAGAGTAGGATAGTAATTGTGCTTTTCATAGAATGTAAAAAAATTGTAAAGTGAAGTAAGCACCAAATAAAATGGGAGTCCAAACCAATGTCATCTCCAAGTAAACCTTGTTTTCGATCAAGCAAATGCTGAAATAAATAGGTAAGGTGGTCTTTGATTACATTCTCAAAATTTTTGGAGTGCCGACAGTGCTGTAGAAGATGTTTCCGAACTGAATTAAGTTGGTAGTTCAGGTGACAATACTCTAGTTATGGAACTTAATGCATTATGAAGCAGTAGTTGAAAAAAAACCGAACAGAAAATAATGGACAACCAACAATCACTGGATAGCTGAACAAATGGATGTTATTTCAACTTAGAGTATATACAAAAGAGACAAATTTTGTAAGGGAGATGCAAGCCTTCTACTCTACTTTTATGTATTGAAATTAGTGATTATATGGTTTTACAATACAAAAACTGAAAACTTACTAAAAAGAGTAAATCAGGGTTCCTGGTGAAATTTGAAGAGTCACCACACTTGGTCCATGTCCTTGGAAGTTGAAGTTGAAGTAAAAATTTGATTTTTGATGAACTTATGATCAAATAAAATCTATAGTACATTTGATTCAAATTTGACCAGATAGCGATTGAATGGTATAGCCTTTCGAATCTGCTGGAAGCTTTTAAGATCACAATCATGACTACTGTGTTCCAATTGTCTATGTTTGCAGTAATTGCAATTTCAATTCTTCTAGTGATTAGTATATTTGTCACACTTGCCTCTCCTAATGGTTGGTCAACTAGCAAAAATGTTGGATCAGTCTTTTTAGTATCATTTTTAGTGCTTCAGAGATAATTTAAGAGTTTTTTGCAGCTAAATGGCCCCATGATTACTACAATTTCAGCTGCAAAGAAAATTTAGGTGTCAAAGTGTGAACAAATTAATTGGTTAGAAATTCATTGTTTAACAATGAAAATTTCTCTGCGGCTGTTGCAAAACTTCAGCCTCCATCTGTCAGGCATTTGTGAAATCTCTTTTCTGAAGCATTAACCACACGGTATGTTAGTTTTATATATGATCAGATTAGAATGCAAAAATTAATTCAAAATTGACACAATGACACAGCCAATACCCTGGGAAAACCCTCCAACCCGAGGGAGAAAAACCCAGCCAATATATCTCCTATATATTGATATAAATAATAGCAGCAATCTGCTTACAACTTAATGCCTCAATGATACAATGAACAGCACCTCTCCTAGATGCAATGATACAAACAAGATGATTCTCCTTGAATAAATCTGCTGATAGATAAATCACGAACTGCTGAAGTAAGGCGAACTTCTTCTTCAAATAAACTGAATGAACTTGATGATGAAATGAATGAGATACAACTTGTATATATACACCAATGAGGAATCGCACCGCTTCAAGAATCAAGTCGGCCTCAAACACAAAATACGTTTTTTCGAGAGGAGGCGCGATTTTCAATGCAAGTCGGCTTCTTAAAAAATAAATAATATTTATTTTATCTTTTAATATTTTATTCTTTTAAACTTGATGAAGGCGCCTCTTCATTAAATCTAATATATATAAATTTAAATAGCAACTTGCTACATTTAAATTTATTCTTCTTTCTGATATGGAGATTACTCACGCAGCTGTCTAATCAACAACACGGTACACCACTTGTTAGGGTGAAGACAACTTTTTTCATGATTTTTACAGATATGTAGCTGCATGGGCCACCAATGCAGAATAATTGCATCAGCAAGTAGCCCCATTTATGGGCCCTTGCCTTTCATCCTTACATTGCACAAACCTATCATAAAAAAAGGGGAGCATGTGATCCAAGTGGCACTTCAACACAGGAGCCTTTTCTGCTCATACAGACCCCGATTAACTCCCCTTCTATGTTGTACTGGGCACAGCAGGCCTGAGTGGCTTTGGCCCCTGCAGGGTTGAGGAAATGCCCTACTGATTGCATAGCCAACCATACATTGGGAATGTGCAGTCAGGAGTTTTGTCAGCTGCCATACCATGAGTTTTAGTTACCACCTTAAAGTGAGACACTTGTTTGATGGCTCTTTAAACTCTTGAGATGAGTTGGTTATTCTCGTATGAGTCAGTCATCCTTCTCTTACGATCCAGTTCTTCTCCTCTTACAATAACTGTGTCACCCACCCCTTAGCAAACAAATTCTTCTTTTTCACTAATGTACCTGGGGTAGTACCATATACCTATCTATTAAAGGCAGTACCGTATATAAAACTATCCATGTCCATGTATACCTTGATCACAGCATTCTGGCATTCACCTATGGCTAACTCATTGATGAAATTACTGCTGGTGGTGGCCAGTCATGGAGAATCACCTCGGCCTAGATATATAAATGGTTTCTAAATAATGGCAAATTCCATTCTTAACTTAATTGCGAGGCTTACTAAACCAGAACTCTACTATGACCACAGCATTGACTCTTTTAAGGAAGTGATATAATCTCTGCAGAGAAAGTTTCCTTAGAAGTGTAAGTTGAAAATAAAGAATTAATTATTCCAATGACAGTCCATCTCCCTTGTATACACTCTTACCTGGCATCTGCCTACCCCATACCCACCCTTAATTGGTATTCGCCTCTCTCATAGCCTCCTTTGTACCTACCAATACTCTTCACTTAACATCAAGGTTTCTAAATTCTGCGAGATCTGGCCTGGTCCACATTTTTTTTAAATTTAGATGTACTGAACTGGTTGGATCCAATGCAGGCAATTGTTTCATAATATTTTCTTTTCTAGAAAACAAAAGTTTCAAATGTCTGCAAACCCACATCCCAGTTGATTGGCTCTTCTCAGCCCAGCAATTGTTCAGGTCATAATATTTTTACATTTATGTTAGTGTGTGTACATATATACACACTTTTCTGAACTAGACTTTACAATTTTATTTTTTTGCATCCTGTAGTGTTGGATTTTTTCCATGTCTTCCATGTGCTTAATGGTAACCTTCCATACACAACAGCCTGCTACAGAGAAGACCAGGGAGGGGATTTTCCTTAGTCATTTTGCATCATTCAGGTAGAGTCCACTTCTATCGCTTAATGCATAACTTGACATTGGAGCAGAGGGAGTCCAGTGTCCACACACGTTCCTTGGATCCTGCAAACTCCTTCACACTGTATTGATGTTCATCCATGGTGGCATGCAGTAGTCACCCCCTCAAACCAAGCTGTGGCACAATGTACTCCTTTCATGTAGAAAATAAAATTAAAATACACAATCCACATTTCTATTATTTGCTCTTTATTCATTCTCTTTGCAGTTCTGTCATTATTTGTGTACTACAATTGTTATTATGATTTGTTTCTGCTACATATCCACTTTCTGGCAACATTATATAATGTTGTCCCCCGAAACCTCCTGGGATCAGGATCACTATGCAAAGGGGTTTACTATTATCATGTAAGGCATAATTCCACATGAGACTAAAAACTTTTCGTGGAGTTTCCATTCATTTCATGAGGGTAATTGTGCTTTCAAACACTGCTGCAAAGCATGACACCTTTAGCTTAAAATAACTCTGGCCAGAATGATTGTTAATTTATCAATGTGCCAACTATGATTCTACACATGTGTAAGCTTTGCAGATGCTCGTCACAATCCCCCTCTGTATAAGCTTGCTGGATTCAATATCTCAATAGCACCTGGAAAAGTTTCAGTGGATTATCAATTTGCTCTAAGTGGATTATAAATGATAATACTGCAATTATCCTGGGCATGGATATGACATATTTAAAATCTTTTTTGTCATTAAAATAAAATAATTTTCAAGATAATTACATATTATGAAATGCTTTAATTTTCTCTGTTTATACTTTTAAAAATGATTTGAGCTTTGAGTTAACTTGAAGTACTGAAAAATGTGCCATTAGATACTGAAGGTTGAGCATTATTTCCCCAGTGACTGGTACCTGTCTGACCATGTATGGGAAGAGAACCATAAATATCTTCAATACATTTGTGTATCATTTTAAGTGAGGAATTACGTGAATTGCTTAATTTTTTGGGAATTGTACCTTGTTATAACTAATTTGAAACAACCATCCCTACCTTTCTTTGTCTGCATGTCTAGAAAACAAACAATTATAGAACAAGGAAACCAATGCAATGGCAATTCCATTAACCTCTTATTGTTGGGCACTGGTTCAAGATAGTAAAGATGAAATTCTACTGTAAGGCCCTCTGATCCCTGATTAGTCCTAGATGGATGATCTGTGGGGAGTTAGCAGTAATTTTTTGTTCATGACAATTGAATGTATATGGAATTATTGTCTTAGTTTACGTGATCATGTCATTTAACGATTCAGGCAAAGATTGTTAAGAAAGGATGAAATGGAAGTCATAATAAACTCATCCAAGGGAAAAACGTGTGTCCAACTATCCTAAGGAGTTTCTAGTATTCTCTAGTGTCTTGTGAAGTTCAATCTAAGACTTCTCCTTTGTCATAGATTTTCTAGAAGTGTAGTATCCCTATTATACCGTTTCATCTAGTATTTTTGTTTTAATTTTCTGCACTAGTTTCAATGTATAAAAATCAGCCTTTATCATTGTTGTGCCACTTATCTGTGGACATATTTCTATCTCAGTTATGTACTTATTTTCTCACTATCTTTATTTCTTCACTAAGTTTTGATGTATAAGCTGGCCTTTTTCATAGTTGTGTCACCTATCTGCAGCATATTTCTATCCCATTTTGTACTTTTTTTTCTACAACCTTTTTGTATTATCTTATAATCAATGCACAATCACACCTATTTTCTTTCAATATTTCTTTTCTTTGAAGGTTAGCCCCCAAAGTTCTTTAATCAGTTCCTTGTGCCTCTTGCATTTATGATGGCTGTAATTGTTGGATTGTACGTTACCCATATTACAATGGAGCTTATCTGTGTCATAATTTTAGTTTTGAGGAAACGATGGATGGATGCTTCTGTTTGATGATAAAAGAAGTTACCGTGCCTTTTAAGAAATTGTATTTTTTGAGCTTTCGCTACAAATAGATATTTGAGATTAAAAGCTATAAATAACTTTGAGCTTTTGATTTGTGGAAAGCAGGATGGTAAAAAGAAGCATAACAGGAAGCAGAAAGCTCATATCAGGCTACCAGATAAGAATGGATGAAGTAGGCAAAGAAGTCTTTTTCTAAGGTCTCTTTGGGAACCCAAATGAATATCCTGGTTCTCTCTAAGTAGTTAGCTTTGATCTCCATCTCTTGAGCTGTTTTATTTTCATCGTATTGCCCTTAAAAGTGAAAATTTACCTTAAAGGTACGGCGGTCTTCATTTTATCCCTATTATTGTATGTGTCCTTAAACAAGGACAGTGATCTGATCAGATATTTGTTAAACTGAGATTAGTCAAGGTCACGTTCTT
This sequence comes from Sequoiadendron giganteum, assembly GCA_007115665.2. NCBI lineage: Eukaryota > Viridiplantae > Streptophyta > Pinopsida > Cupressales > Cupressaceae > Sequoiadendron > Sequoiadendron giganteum. The sequence goes on from CM021109.1 coordinate 537,007,387, forward strand.
CTATATTGAATATGTATATGAGCATTATTATTTTAAGAAGAGATGATGATGATGCTCATTACATTTAAGGCCTACCGAAGATAAAGCTAGGTTGTCTGGGTTTATGCGAATGGATGTAATGTTGAGTTTATTTTGAAATGCTTGCCAAAAAATTGTGCAAGCAACAAATTTGTATAACATGCAAATTTTACAAATAATTAATAATATGAGTTGCATATTTGCTCGTTTCAAATTGTTTTTGTCTTTGCCCTTATCAAAGTAGTTATTATATTAAGTTCCATCCCGTTATTAACATCCAAATGATAAGTTTTAAACGTGTGCATGTTTTTTATTGTATGCATTTGTGGTATATTCATGTACTTTCATTTTGGGACTTCTCTAATCCCTTAAATAGATCTTTACCAGCAATCTAGTTAATAATGCTTAACTAGTTGTGTTTTAGGATTCATAATTCATGCTTTTGATCCTTCTGTTCGCAGGAAATAATGAAAACAACATTTCCCAGGGCAGGGTAAACTCAATCTAGCAGCACATGTAAATTCTGTTGAAATTAAATTGAACAATGTTGCTAAAATTTGGAAAGTGTAAAGAGATTCATTGGTATAAAGCTACTAAATAATAAGATGCATAAAATATTGCCAAAATACCTATTGACAACCATGCATTTCTGTTTGGTTTGGCCACAATCATGTACCGACCAAAAGGAGTAGGTAGGGTTTCAATGCATCATGTTAGGGGAGTCTATGTACTAATTTATAGTAGTAAATTGATAGTCGGTTTGGGTTTTGGTCTCTTTCTCTCTATATGCATATATATAAATAAAATTAAGGAAAGGAATATCTTTCTAATAGCTTGCTACTTGCCCAGTCCTAAGAGATATATGAAATATTTATCTCTATTAGAATTAAAATCACTTTGAATACATATCTGATGCAAGAGGCTTAATTGATAATTTGACTTATTACAGGGAAGCTTTTAACATTTCAGGGTGACCTTTCTATACTAAAATAATAGAATAATAAAAGCCACTAGATGCACTAATTCGTGAGTCTTTATCTTTATATATAATATCTTAGTACAGGATCGATATAGACGTATAGTTGTAATATGTGGCCTTAGATTGCCACTATATGTGACTGTTGTACAAGTAATGCATTCAATAATTGGTGAGTCTTTATCTTTATATGGAATATATTAGTACAGGATCGATATAGACATATAGATTGCCACCATATGTGGCCTTAGATTGCCACCATATGTGGCAGTTGTACCAGTAATGCGTTCATTAATGGGAGGATGATAATGGTTAGAATTCCAGAACCATCCATAATCGTTATTTTTCAGCTCTAGTCTTTACCACATGTCACCAGAAATAGGAATAACCATTTATCATCTAATAAATGGACAATTCTAATATTTTTCAATGGATCCATATGGATAAAAAAGTGAAGTGCACTAATGGAACTTGCTATAACTGTTACAAACCCTAGAGCAAAAGCTTTAGGTCATAACAAAAGAAAAATATTTGGAATTTTGATTGCTCAATCTAAGGATCTGAAAACTGAACAATTTCTATGAATGATCTAGATGCTTGGAATTGGGGAAAATACTAGTCTGCGAATTGAAGTATAGGCAATAAATATAAAACTTCTACAAGTAAGTTGCAGTCTTAGCCAAGAAAGTGGGATACTATCTACATGGGGGTGCACAGACAAACCATCCAAAATTATAATTTACAGTAGTACCTTAGAACTTAATTATAGTTAATTTAGAACCAAATTCTTGTGAATATGAGTCCACACCAAAAGATTAAACCCTGCACTTTCTTAAGCGTTTTGCACCATACCAATAAGAATAAAGCATGTAAGATGTGTATAGATACCAGACTGCGAGATTAGAACCTAGAATCATATATATATATATATATTTGAGTTCACACTAGAAGATCAAATTGAAGCTTTCGACAAATGACTTTAATTCTTTCTCTTTTATATAGAAAAACTTAATTTTTATTTTTAAAATTTGAATACAATTAACATTAACCAAATAATTAATATACATAAAAACTTAAAAACTCCTACTGAACTTAGATGGTGAGAGATTAGTAGTTAAGTGTATTATCCACAAGCATGCAACATCCCCACCTTCAATTGTTTTTGCCCAAATCAGTTGTAATGTTGGGTCTTGCAATATCTTAGATGCTTCCTATATCATGTACTCCATTGACAAAATCTCACAAATACTTTGAACATAAACCAATATTTGATCTGAATTCACTCCTTGAAAATGCTTTTGTATAATGTGGTATCATTTTTATTTGAGAAAGAGCTATTTGATGTGACTTTTGAGGTTAATGATTGGAGAAAAGTATTCAATAAAAAAACATGTCAGAACCCTGATTTAGGTGCACCATAGGTGGGTGGCATACTGCACAAATTATGGACAAACTATATTTTCTTTAAACTAGTGAGGAATACCTCTAAAAATAGCTTAAAACAGTGGAGCACTTAAATGAAAAACATAGATTTAGAAAATGTTAATATTCTTATTGTATGAATTTGGATGGATGACGTGGATCAGAAAGTGACTGTTTTAGAACAAAAGTAGCAACAGTGTTATTTTTATAATGGAGAAACAAGTGGTAGGAGGAGAAAGGGCAGAGGTAGGTGTTGGCCGGGAGGACAAAGGTAGCAATGGGAAGGTCAAAAAGGCCGTCCAACGAGTTAAGAGTAGACCAACAAGACAGGGACATGGACAAACAAATCTATGGAATGACTTGATAGCAGATGTCAACAAAAGAAAAAAGAAATTGACTTGCAAAGATATAACAAAATATATGAAAACTGACAAAAACCATGACAAAAGGAAAAACTAGAAGGACACTTAGTGATTGAATACCATTTTGTGTAGAGTTTTATGACTATCGATAGACGCTTGTGTGGTTCTACAAAGTGTTAGTTTTGATTGAATATAATAATATATCTGGAATAATTATATTTTTTAAGTTATATTTAGCTATTGAGAATGACAATTAAATTAGAGGTTAATATAGGCTTGTATCTTTTGTGGAGGTGTGTTTTAGTGATCATTTTTTACCTTGTTTGATGTAAGAGTATTTAGGTTTATAGGCAATCTTATGTCACCAAAAATAATAGTGATTTATATATTTAATCTTGTGTTTTAACTTTATTTTTACATGTTATTTGATGTTCATATCAACTTACCTTCTTTGTAGGTGTTATAGGAAGGAAGCATGTTCTTATGTGCTTGGAACGATCTGTAGTAGTGTTATAGATTATTATCATGTTGCTCTAGACCCAAATCGAGTTGTTCTGGATAGTCCTTGTTGTAGATGAGCATCTATGGCAAAGGGACAAGAGCTCTATGTGTAAAACTATTGTGTATCATGCTATTGGTTTGTGTCTCATGCTTTAGGCCAATTATGTTGTAAAATGCATTGCTTTGGTAATAGCTACAATAGGAATTTTATGTCTTAAGGGTTGCTTCTATTTTAAATGCTTAGTTGGACTATTGGCTAGAAGAACTACATGTTAGTGTTGCTTATGCAAAGTCGGATAAGAATCTAAAAGATATGTTGAGTTTAAAGTTATTAGTTATAGCTTTCTACATAAAAGGAGCCTTTTATTATCTTTTTCCACCTTGGTGTTATGGGCCAAACAATTACAAATGACTACGATTACCTTTGATAATGTGGTCTACTTGTAGAGATCTTTCCCTTGATTTGTTGTAGATTTCATTTACCCTTGGAAGATTTGTTGTAGATTTCATTTACCCTTGGAAGCCACTTGCTAAATTCTAGTTGTGGGCTAACTCATATCATGCTTGGCCATGACCTTTCACTTACCTTCTACTAGTGGCGTTTGACCAATCACTGGCAAAGAGAATGTTGCATATTGCTAGGTGTTGCTAGCTATTTCCTATGGCTATGTGGGTTTCATGTGTTTTTATTAATAATTTGGAATGATTTTGAACCTTCACACTTGTTTTCATAGCAACTACATGACAAGGATGATTCCTTTCTTGGTTGTTTGAGATATGGTGAGCATTTTCCTACTTTTGTTGAGGCTGCATGTAGACTTGCACTTTTTGTGGAGGTACATTTCAAGTAACCATTCATCACCTTATTTGATGTAGGAGCATCAAGGTTAATAAGTAATTTCATTTCACCAAAAATAATACTTGTTTATATTTTTAGTTTTGTGCTTTATGTTTTGTGTATTTGTTATTTGTTGTTCGTATCAACTTGCCTTATTTGTAGGTGCTAAAGGAAGGAGGAAGGCCCTCATGTGTTTCAAACCATCTATATTGCTATAAATAATTATCATGTTGCTACATCAAATTTTGTAAAGACTCTTCAATAGAGAGAGATCAATCTATAATTCAATGTTCTATTAAAATTGGATCATTATTGATTCCAAGTTCAAATGGAAACATCAACTAGAGATCCCTATTTTCTAGATTATTAAATCAATTCAAGTTCCTTCCTAAGGAAAAATTCAACTAAGATAACTAAATTTAACTTATTTCTACAACTTTTGCCACAGCTAAATTCAACTTTTTTCTACAACTTTTTCCACAACTAAATTCAACTAAGATGATTGTTATCCAAGGAGGGCCAACTAATCTAAGAGGATCTTGGTCGCTCAACCACACTAATAATCTTAAGTGTTGCTCAAAAACCTTGTGGTTTCATCAACAAGCATTCATCATCCATCTCAACACATATATTCCAAACCATTAAGTATAATTTGTGGCTTCCACAATACTACATGTCTTGACTTACCTCTAATATAGTTTTGAGTCATGATATTTTAGAAGGATATGAAGCATAAAAATTAAAATTAATGATATATTTTCCTCCCTCTCTATAGATTAATATTCATAACCATTATTTGTAGGTTAGAGAGGAGATATACAATTCACATCTTTTCTCATAGTTATTTAATAAAACTAAGATAATACAACTTTGTTGTTATAGTTTTGTTGTCAATTTTCTTCTTAGTTTCCCTATTCTATTCCAATCAACATACTCTAACCTCTATCATGTGCATAAACTATTTACACACGTAACCTAATTGAGTTTGTTTAGTTGAGTTGTCCACTAAGTTCTACCCTAGGCCTCAAATCAATAGTTTGACAAAATTTACTCAAACATGTAAAATGATTTAGAATTGTTGCAAAAAATGAAATGTTCTCCTATGATGTTCTATAATTTTTTCATTGTATGCAATGTTGTTACACTATTTGAATTTTTGGAATATGAAAGTTTAAACTATTTCTCCAAATAAATTTCAAATAATAATCTTGAATTCTATTCAAATATATAGTCCTATTTCTCACAAAATCTCAAGTGATAGTCAACAAAGAGGCTCAATATTAAGGTCATTGAAATAATGCAAGATGTTTGAATATTATTGCAACAATAATGACTTTATTTAAATGTTAAATACTATTATTTCAACAAGTTTTGGGGCTATGAAGAGTGATGCTTGGAGAGGGATGCTCTAATATCTAAGAGAAAGGGGATAAATAATAAGGTCCTCAATAGAATGCTTTGATACAACAATATATAAGGTTTAATAATGAGAAATGAGATATTTTTGTGGGGATTTGATTTGACACATGCTAGAGTTGTTCTTAAGAGAAGGAAAATTGAAACTTGAGTAGTAGACAAAAAACTAAGAGGTCTAATATTTGGGATACCCACAACAAATATATGAGATAAACAAGATGGCAACTTAATGAAGATCAATACTAAATATAAAAAAAAATAGAGAAAAGAAAATTAAAATTCAAACTAAAAATAAATAAATTACACTAACCCTACTATAAACGCACACTTAAACAAGTCTAACTACTAAATCTAAGTTAATCCAATAAGAATTTAATCAACTAAAACTATCATGCCTAAAAATTAAGGTTATAAGCACACAACAAATGTAAAAGTTTCCATCCCTATTCAATCACCATAAAAACATCCATTTGCAAGTACAATGTTCATTGTTGCTTCTAAAACTAGGTAGAGGCAAGAATGGAATGAAATATGGAAATACAAAGGCCAAGGATGAATTAAAAATGGATGTGAAGGATCTAAAAACCAAAGTAAGAATGTGTGTAAGAAGGTTGGGAGTTGAGGTAAAAGGTGTTACAAGAGTTTTGAGTGGGAAAGGAGGTTTTACAAGAACCCAAAATGTGAATGGAGAAAATTGTGACTTATTGATTCTAAATTACAAAAGTGGGTGAAATTGTTGGCTTTCTCAATCAAGAAGTTTTGAGGTTTCCAAACCACCATGATAAAAGGGGAAAAATTATGATAGTTATGAGACTACCATAATTCTTACAAAAATGTCATGGTAGTTTTGTAACGTTTGGCTACAAAATATCAGTAGTTTCACCAAACTAGAAAAAATCATGAAATTTAAAACTTAAAAATTTGAGAAATAGAAACATAGTGAAAGGGAAGATTATAATGCATGCTAAGAGAGGTTATAAAGATTCTAAATTACAAATATGACTAAGGGAAGTAGAAACTTACTTGTATATACATTCATTATAAGAGCATTTTCCTATTGATAAATCATCATCAAGAAAAAATGTATTCGCATGCATATTAAGCACTAACAACATTATAATCTATGAAATTATTAGAGGTTTATATGATGTTAGAATCCATCCAATGTGATAATAAAATAATTAAATTTGATTTTAGTGAAGTGCAAAGCCCTTTTATCACCAATAGAGATTTACCATTCCACACTATGTTTTGCTCCCCCTAAATATTGAGCCTATTGGGTCCCTAATTTCCTAAATTATGAATTCTATATCACATTTGTACCACTTTCTAATAAATTACAAGCATTGAACACATGCATCCAACTATTATTATGCCCCTGACACTTAATGTTCTAGAGAATAGGGCCAGGACATGAATGGGTCCCCCTATTCTATCAAGGACCAATTTTGGACATGTCGGAGTGGTCATTTTAACATTCAAAATCCAGCTTGCAAAGGTTGGATATCAAGATCTAATTTTTGGGAAATTGAATAAATGTCTATAAATACCTAGTCTTTTCACCATTTAAAACTAGAAAGAAGCAAGAAGGAGAATTTATGAGCAATAATTATTGTCAAGAGCAAGTCAAGAGCAGCATTTCAGAGCATTATTGTAGTAATTCAAGATCCAAGCATCATGTCAAAGTGTATATGAATGTATGTGTTCATGTTATCATTGGTTTATGAAGGCTAACCCCTTTTGTAGGTATCCAAAGCATTCAAGAAATCAAGCAAGCAAGATCCAATACCTTGAGGTGATTGTGTATGACTTTAGTCCTTCAAGGAAGCCATTGAAGGATGGTGAGTTGCAATACTTTGTGATTTAAATCACTCTTTCCTATCATTATCATTCTATAATTGGCATTGCCATTGTGGAAGTGGAAACGCTTACATAGGGTTTGACTGAGGCAAGCCCCTAAATGGTCCAACATTTTCCCTCTCTTAGATGTGTGGGTTTTAAGTTTGAAGAGGATTGACGGAAGCTTGAAGACAAATTGTTCATTATTGCATTTTAAGCCTTACACCTTGTCAACAAACGAAAACAATATTGCGAAAATTATGCAACTGGAAATCAAAAGCTCAGATCTATCATTAGAGGACCCCAAAAACAGAGTAGAAGTGTCATACAAATACCCATTTTCCCTAGGGTGACCCTGTCCTACAACACTTAGATCCAAATTTTGATGATAGGTACATAGTCCTTTGCACTTCCTAGATTTGCCTACAAGTTGTTTCATTATGTTAATCATCTATTTATTACATTTTTCATATTATGGTACATAGTTGAGTTTAGTTGATCATAGAAAAATAGTTCATTTCATTTCTAAGGCTCAAAAGGATCATATCTAGGTCTAATTGACTCACCTTGATGGTTGAAAGTTAATCAAAACACCTTGTGAATTTGCATCCTAATGTACCTTTGAAAAAGGAGCAAAAAGCAATCCTAGGTTTAAACATTAAACTTAGGGTTCCCTTTTTTCTTATGATACAGGTTTGAACATCTATATTTTATACTATTTATGTAATTTCAAAGTTGATGAATCTAATTTTCCAAACTCTAAAATTATAATTAAAGGTTTTGACAATATTGGACAAGATTCTATATGTATTATTATTCCCATTAAACTAGGACTTGTCACATTCAATACTTTACTCCACATGGTGTCAATATATTTATCTTATAACTCACTTTTAGGGAATCCATGGATCCATGCCATAAGAGTAGTCCTCTCTACACTTCATCAATAGATTTTAAAATTTATCCATAAGGTTACTACTGATATCATTCAATTTGATGATCTTTTCAAGTTTTATCAAATAACCAAACCTCGAAGAATTATTATTATCCAAACCCAACTAAAAACAAATCCTATCACACTTAAGGGGAACCTTGTGTTATCCAATCTCAATATAGATTATTGGGGTAAATCTGATTTCACATTGTCATGTATGTAGAAGATATTAAATTGTGGACTTCAACATGCATCCTTTGTTGATATATTCTCACACATTTGACCAACAACCTCAATCCCAAATCACTCACTCATTAAAAACAATTTCCAAAATTCTCATGTGAATGCAATAATAATGCTAAGATTATTACCTTTAACAATGGTTCACCTTCTTGTTCCCTTACTCACTCAAGAAACACTATGGTCCTAACTTTAATATTTAATAAAAGTATGGATATAAAGGATAAGGCCTTGGTCCTTGTGAAGATGGTATCTTAAAAACTATTCAAATTTAATAGCATTTTCATAAATATGGTATTGGATATCTCCCCCCAGCATGTTGTTAAAGGCATACACTATAGAAAAATACAAGATCATTTCATGTCCATGGTATCTTCTAAAGACTCATTCCTTATTTATCTTCACACTTTAAACTTCCTTGATATATATTTATCACAACATAATACCTACACAAAGTCCAAATATCATGAGGCCTCTTATAGGGTATGTCTTCCATTGTCTCACTATTTTTCATTATCATCTCTTCTTAGGGCTTCAACTTTAATGTTATTTCCTTCCTCTTGTTTATCTCATTTCTAAAATTCTCTACCCACACATGGCTAATATAATGCTACATTTAGTGAAACTCTTCTTTCTTGCACCATGTATGTTTGCATCCACCTATGAAATCCTCTAATTTGCATGTCATGTATGTTCAAACTCATGATGTTTCCCCCTTTTTCTCAACATTCATGTATGTCTTTCCAACCCAAGAGGCATTTCTTTGACTTGTATTTTCTAATGTTATCATTTCATTCTCTCTTATTGTGTTTTTACTTACTTCCATCTTTCATTGTATACATGTATTTAGTTAAGTTAGGTGTTGTTAATATCTACATGGCAATTTGTGCTAGTGATAACTTTGCATCTCTTAGGCCACATTTTTTTAATGTTTTTGATAAAATAAGCAGCATTTACAGGGTGTTGTACCCTTCACATAGAAATCCCAAAGGCCAAAAAGAAGCTAGTTCAAACCAAAACATGAACTAGAAGAAAAAACAAACAAAAATAGTTGACCGATAGTTGTAGAACAACAAACAAAGATTAGACAACCCCAGAACTAGAGGGGGCCAATTTGACTCCCTGAACTCGAGGCCACGAGGAAGCAACGAATTTGGGGAGTTCCTTCTTTTTCCTCAGCACCACTGACCAGGAAGACTCGAAATCGAAATCCACCGAGCGAGGCGAGGGGAGCGCATCCACAACAGCCACCCGGATGAGGAGCCACCACGCAATGAGGGGGCCGACAATGAAGAAGAGGAGACATGATCGATCAAAGGACCTATAAAGACGTTCAACAAGGGGCGGGTAGGTTCTTACACCACATTTTTTAATGTTAATTTTAAATGTAAAATACATCTTTTTCTTGCATTTCAATGAAATATTATACATGAATATGTACTAATATTTTTGTTCTTCCTTCCTGCAATATATTTGACAAGTTTACATTATTTCCATTGGATAATTTTTACATGGATGTAAATTAAGTAGCATAAAAACCTAATCCACACTTACTAAATAAGTAGCATTGTTCTTAAGAGGATAATTATTGCAATATTTCCTATATTGTTTCACATGTACATATCTTCTGTAGTATTTTAGTTTAATAAAAAAAATCATTATCCATTTAATACTTTTACCTCATGTCACTTTTATTTTATTATTCTTTAGTTTATTATATATTATAAAACACTTGTCTTCATGTTGGAGGAAAAATTTGTGTACTTTCATGATCACACTTGTCACAAGCCCACATCATGTCAACATATTGCTCTTTCGATCCTTCCTATCTATGTAAATTCTCTTCCTTACCTCAAGTTTATCCCATCACTTTTTTTACAATAAATTTAAGGAGATGAATATTTTTTATCTAATATCTCATACAAACACACATTGTGTAATGGTTAAAGAGACATATGCATGGGTCCTATACGATACACCCTCTAGTTAAAGTTACTCTATAGAATGGTTCCTACACTATACAATGGTTAAACTGATGCCTTCACAATTCTTACATCTTGCAATGGTTAAATCTATTCCACCATGGGCTCTACACCTCTCACATTGATCAAGGATTATATTCTTCATGGGGTAAACTAGGTAACAACTCCATGTTTGTCACATACAAAATGAACCATTCCTTTTCTCAACCTACTTTCATAGGTTTTCATGGGGCCAACTTAGTAACATCTTTATGAAATTTATAATTTTTATTATGATACATTAAAAATGGACATTGATATGTATTTTTGTGTTTTGTATATTTGAAGATATTGTTCAAGCAAAGACACATAAAATAATACTAAGAAAATTTGTATGTATCCTTTCAAATGAGGTATAATGTTATAATTATTGTTTTACTTTAACCTATGTGATTCACTTAATCTCAAATGTATTCTAAAGTGGGAGTAAAATGTAGAGATGAAAAGTTCTTTCTAAGAATTTCCCTCATTTAGCACATACTCTTAGCACCTTCACACTAATAAAATTATATTTATCTATGAAATATTGGCATACAAATTGTCCCTAATCCTACAACTCACTTCACATTCATCCTTTCAAACCATGAACATCCCAATTCTAATCATTTAACCACCTTGAATATGGTTGTACTTAGGGTTTTGTTCCTTATAGGAGCATGCTTAATAGCATCCACAACATTCAAATTTTGGTTTTTTTAATTCTAACACTTTCCTTTTTCACTTTGATTCATATCCATGTCCTTTGCACATCGAAACAATAAAAAATAGTCTCAAACATGTTATTGAAAGGTAAATAAAGATAATTACAATGAACACGTGAGAAATTCACATTAAATACAACTGACACACAACCAAAAGCATAGAGAGATCCATAAGAAATGCTCATAAATTTGTTACTATACCTCCTTAGCTACACTCATACACCACACCTAATCATTATTTCCAATTATCTATTCCAATTTTTCAATCTCTATGGGGCTTGATTCCACCAAGGAAGTTATGTTTCTCAACTTCCTCAAGAAAAGATCCCTAAAGTTGTGTACTACACCACCTAGTCTAGATATAAAGATTTTACTATAGGTGGTGAAAGAGTATAAAGTGTGGATAGAATTACAATAGTACAAGACACTAGCACAACCAAAAGATACCATCATGGTTATACAAATTTCATCATGCCAAAAAGATGGAATGATGTATGTGGTTTCATTCATTTTTACACACAAGTTAAAACAAAAGATCCAAAAGGTAGATAAATTCTAGTCTAGTTTTTGTATCAAACACAAGTTGTGGCAATAAGGCACACAATATCCAAAAGGACTAAACTTTATAAAACCTTATTCTCATTTCAATTGTTTTAATGAATAATTTTCTTACATAACTTGTATGGAAAAAGTATATTACACATGTATTTGCAAAAAAAGCTGGATGGAAGAAGTCATACCCCAAAAGACCAAACAAAACCAAGCCCAAATTAACAAACTTAGAGAAACACAAAAACATAAGTGATGAGATTTATTACCCTAGGGGTTGGAGGGGGTCATGATCATCTAATTTTCTCAAACATCAATGAGGTCCTTACCATCAAGAATAGGCTCCCAACCAATAATCACACATGCTTTATTTTGTTTCGTTACAAGTGGATGAACATCACAAATATGAGAGATGCCCAATGTAGGACAATGAAACTTGCTAGAAACCATCCAAAAATCCCTAAATCATAAAAGTACACAAAACACAAATTATGATGATAAAACAAGCACTATCTGGTGATCCCATAATAGTGGTTTACAATTTTTGGGCAAACTGGACACTGCAATTATTATTTTTAACTAAATCTTCACTTTCGGGCTTTTGTAGCGGCTAAACCATGAGGAATTTGAAAATGATGCAAACTAAAGTCTCATCACATTTTCTCTGTAGATTCTAAAAATATTTTTTTCAATTTTTTTGGAATCAGATTGCACTTTTTTTTCCATCTCCCACGAAAACTGGTTTTTTTCATAAAACAACATTTTTAAAAAGTGACGCTCACCGTATACAACATAACTTTTTTTGTATGAAGGATAAAATTCTAATTTTTTTGAATTTAGATTTGTAACTACGATATCTAGCACTTTCATTTGGTATCATAGTTTTTTATTGAATTTTTTTTCCTTAATCAAGTTTCAAAGTCAAACCAATTGCAATTTAGACATAGGCAGACTGTATACAACATAACCTTTTCTGTATGAATCGAAATTCATTTTTTATTTTTTTTAATGGATCAAGGACATCAATACCCAGCCTCAACGTATTTTTAAAATTTTTATTTTGATAATATGCTATTTTTCCACATGTGTAAACCATAGATTTTGATTTTTCAGTGAAAAACCTATGTTTAATAAAACTAAAAAAAAATACATAATAAAACCAAATCATATTAAAATTATATTCAACGGATAGCTCATTCCGGGGACTATCATTATCTAGTTGGGTTTCTAAATTTTTCTACATTTTCATTTTCAAATTGAACTTCGAACGACAATTTTTTACAAAATAAATCAATTCTTTGAGGAGATAGGGGAAGAAGGGTGTTCGACCAAACCTCGTAGAACCTCTTAAAGGGGTTCGGCCGAACCCCATTGTTCGCTCAAACCCCTTTAAAATAATGAGGGAAATTTAGGGGGTCCGGGAAAATGACAGATTTTTTTTTTTTAAATCCCTATTAAGGGGGTTCGCTCGAACCCCTTTATTTTAAAAAATTATGCTCACATGTCAATGGGGTTCAAGCGAACATAGGGTTTGGTCGAACCTGTGGTTCGACCGAACCATGTTAAAGGTTTGGTCGAACAATTTGGTTCGGCCGAACCCCTTCACTTTGTGTAGAGGGAAAAAATGACTTTTCCCTTCCTCCACAAAAGTGTTCACCACTTATGTGGGTTCACCCTATCCAAAAGAACTATTCTTTCTTAACCTTTTAATTTTATAAGCAACCTTTCTCATTTTTAATTTAGAATCTAAATTAAAAATTTATAGGACCATTTATTTGTAAAATAGTTTCATCACATTGATAGTCTTGTGATTTTACAAACAAATAGTCTCATGGATTTATTGTATTCTAAAACAAAATTTGATTTATGACCTTTTAATATTTCAAATGTTGTTTATAAAATGAATATGCTTTTGAGATTTTTGTCAAGACCTCAATGTATATATCCCATTAATATTCTTGTGATTTTTCATTTAGGATCATTTTCATGTTTTCTCTTTACTAACCATAATTGTAAATTGCATTCTAACCTTAACTATAACCTTAATTCTAACCCTAATTTTATTATGACCCTAACACTAATTGTAACCCTAATTGTAATTTTTAACCTAAGCCTAATTATAAACGTAACTCTACTCCTAACACTAATTATAGTTATAACTACAATTATAACTCTACTTCTATTCCTAACCTTAATCTCACCCTAACTGTAACTATAACCTTAACTCTAACCTAATAATTTTAGGAATATTTGTGAGTCAAAGTGGAAGGTATTTGATAGAGGGAAAATCCTCTGTGATAAAAAAAAGTAGAAATTAATTCAAACCTAATTCAACCTAGGATACACTTAACCCTAATTTAACCTTAAGTAAACCCTAATTCAACCCAAATTGAACCTAAACCCTAACCCTATTTGAACCCTTACCCTTGCCCTATTCCTAATTGAACATTGATTGAATCCTAACCCTAACTTTGAACTCTAGTTAAATCTTAACCTTGAAACTAACCTTAATTGAACCTTAACCCTAATTAAATCCCAACGGTAATCTTAATGGATCCTAACCTTAACTATTATTCCGGGATTAAGGTGTCTCAACCTTAGAGTCCTAACATGTTTAATTTAATTTATTACTCTATTTATTTGTAATATTTAATTGTCTATATTGTCATGCCATAAACTGGGACCCATGAGTTGGGTGGCATCCTTGTTGGAGGTGACTAGATGACATATCATCATCCCAAGTGGAGATAGGCATCCCACTTTGGAATCTTTCACTTATGACAGATTCTATGACGCAGCATAAGGCATCTTTGTGCATGGAGAAAGTCAGCGCCCGAGTTGGATTATGACAGGTTGTAAGAGAATCAGACATTTTGGTAATTTATGATAGATTTTATGATGGATTTTATGACAGATTTATGGTAGGTTTATGATAGTTGTAAGAGACATATCATAGGCCATTATTAGCATATTTTGGGTGCCCAAGCTTAAGAGAATATTGCATATTATGACAGTTGTAAGAGGTGTAAGAGAATATTGTACAAATGTCCAAATGCATGTCTATGGCATGGGATAGTGTGTCATGTGGATTTGGATGCCCATCCTCTTCTGGATACTTCTTCTAGCTTGTATCTCTATATATATTGTATGTCTTGCATTGTAGAATGTATAGTTTGTTTTGCAGGTAACGAAGTGCTATCATATTCACTCCATAATAGTTGTTTGTTTCAAAACACTTGTTGGAGTTGCATTGTAACCTTTATTTGAAGTAATACAAAAGTATTCTACTTTTGGAGGGTGGGGTTTTTTACTCAAAAGGGTTTTCCCCACGTATATTTGATGTCATTGTTTTATGTGTACTTGTTATACCTTCTTTCTCTTTGTTTTTCTTTTACCGTAACTGTATAAGGTGTTGCTAGTAATTGTTTTTTAACTCTCCCCTACTTAGATTAGTGTAGGAAGTTATTTCAACTCACCTGACTTCCTTTCAATTATAACCATAAGTATAACATATTCCTAAACCTAACCCTAACCCTAAACCTAACACTAACATTATTGTTAACCCCAACATATGCGTGCTTTGAGAAGGATATATCTCAAAATATTTTCAAAGATTTATTTTAAGATATATATGCTAGTTTAGAATCTAAATGTGCTTTTGCATTTATTATGCTTTGTATTCTTTTATTGGATTCTAGATTAAAGAACCTAAAGATAAGTTGTTTTTTAATCTTTCCACCCTAATATAATATTTGTATCTCATCACATGTTCAGGATTAGATTAAGGTATGTGGTAGATTTTGTTATACAAGTGTAATGTTTTTGCATCCTCACATGTTCATTAATAATGGAATGTGATTGACTGTGTATATAAACAAAATAAAATTGACACATATTTAAAAAATAAACAAATATATTTTATTTTACTATTATATATATAAGGTGTTGCTAGAAATTGTTTTGTAACTCTCCCCTACTTAAATTAGTGTAGAAATTTATTTCCACTCACGTGAATTCCTTTCAACTATAACCATACGTATAACATATTCCTAAGCCTAATCCTAACTCTAACTCTAACACTAACCCTAAACCTAACACTAACATTATTGTTAACCCCAACATATACGTGCTTTGAGAAGAATATATCTCAACATATTTTTAAAGATTTATTGTAAGATATATATGCTAGTTTAGAATCTAAATGTATTTTTGCATATATTATGCTTTGTATTCTTTTATTGGATTCAGGATTAAAGAACCTAAAGATAAGTTGTTTTTTTATCTTTCCACCCTAATATAATATTTGTATCTCATCACATGTTCACAATTAGATTAAGGTATGTGGTAGAATTTGTTACACAAGTGTAATGTTTTTGCATCCTCGCATGTTCATTAATAATGGAATGTGATTGAGTGTGTATATAAACAAAATAAAATCAACCCATATTTAAAAAATAAACAAATATCTATTTTATTTTACTATATATATATATATAAGGTGTTGCTAGAAATTGTTTTGCAACTCAACCCTTTTTAGATTAGTGTAGGAAGTTATTTCCATTCACTTGACTTCCTTTCAACTATAACCATAAGTATATACATAAGTGTAATGTTTTTGTATCCTCACATGTTCATTAATAATGGAATGTGATTGATTGTGTATATAAACAAAATAAAATTCACACACACAAACACACAAGGTCCTACTAGAAATTGTTTTGCAACTCTCCCCTACGTAGATTAGTGTAAGAAGTTATTTCCACTCACTTGACTTCATTTCAACTATAACCATAAGTATATCATATTCCTAATCCTAACCCTAACTCTAACACTAACCCTAAACCTAAACCTAACACTATTGCTAACCCCAACATATACTACTTGAGAAGGATATATCTCAACATATTTTTAAAGATTTATTTTAAGATATATATGATAGTTTAGAATCTAAATGTACTTTTGCATTTATTATGCTTTGTATTTTTTTATTAGATTCTAGATTAAAGAACTTAAAGATAAATTGTTATATATATATATAGACATCAGAAATTTAAAATATGTACGAATATCTAAAATTAAAAAATATTCAAATAATAATTTAACTTTTTCAAAAATAAAATTATAAATTATAAAATTAATTTTAAATAAAAATAAAATAATTCTTAATAAAAAGATTAAAATTTATACATTCATATACATAATAAATAAAATAATTTAAAAACAATAAAATAACTTAAAACCGATATTTCTCACATCGTTATATTAATTCGTAATCTCATCTTATCTCTTCTTACCTATCATCAACAAGTGCGGAAGCAAATGATTGGTATAACTGCTAAGCTGAATGGCAAATGCTTCCAAGGCCTTGGCAGTTCCTCACTTTCGAAAGCTCTAGTATCGCTGTTGTAAGGATAAGGAACTTTTGTGGGAACATGTTGGCCACGCTCTCAACCCCCTCACCTTTCACATTCACACTTCTCATTCATCCCCATTATACAACGATAGCCTGGACAGACCTCCATAAGCACCTGCCTCAGGGATGGCTTTACAAAGTGCCACTCTAGCCACGGGCACTATTGCTACCCCTTTGGCGGCCTACAGACGCACAACAAGCACTAACAGTAAGAGTAAGGGGACCAGCGTACTTCAATCTGCAAATAGATATGCCCTCAGCTCTGCATTTGTCAATGGTGGTGCTTCTTTCTCACCCCTCACAGATGTAAGAGGCCCTCCAAGATATACATTGAAAGTTTCTTGCGGTCAAGCTTACATTTGCAGAGATTGCGGGTATTTGATATACACTTACAATTATTTCTGTTCTGAATTGTTTTGTGATTAGTGTTCTGTTTTATTTTATTTCTAATTTGGATTTGGGTACTTTTGATGAAGGTATATTTACAATGATCGAACAGCATTTGAGAAGCTGGCTGATAATTATTTCTGCCCTGGTGAGTCTTCTGTTTTCCATTATGTTGATAGCTTGAATTGTTAAGATAAGTTATATTTATCTCGTGTCCTATTCAGTCCTCTTAATTAGCCATTTTCATGTACATTTGCTCTTGTAAGAACCCACGGGCAAGCATATATGATGACAGTTTTATTTATTGCCATATTTGTCATGACGTAGTGAACTTCCCCTTCTTTTCGTTATGTTAAGCCTGAAGCACGAAATTATGGATGCTTGACTTTACCATGTTAGTGAGTTTGTCAAATGATTCTGCATTGTATCTGGCACTTCTGGAGATACTTCTAAGATTTGCCTAAGTTTTAGTGAACTCCCAGACGAGGGCTCAAAGAACAAAGGTAAGATAATATATACATCTTTTGAATTTGAGCCGGTCAGACTCCAAGCTCAAGCCTTAAACGACACTTATTAGGACACCTTCAAAGAAAATAGAGCTGTACACCCAATTTTCCAGAGTACGAGATAGATGAGTTTGACTGTTTGGGAATTTGAACCAGAACTAGTCTTTGAGCTTGCATAATTAATATGAACTAGGTATGAGTCTTTACAAACTTATCTTGATTGTTCAGTATGTTATGAGCTCGATTGGGGTTTCACCTATTGGGTGGAGTTTGTCAATTGGTAGTTTCAAACGTCGCATCATAGCTAGGGAAGCAATTTTGATTCTAATGCCAATGATAGGATGCTATGAGTATTGAACACTTAGGCCTCAACTATGCAGGGATAGCTTCAGGTGCCCTTGGGACTTGTGTATATAATGCAGCTGGGTAAAGTTTATGGCCATTTCTTCACTGCACTGTGTCATTTGATGCATATGAACAAAATGTTCATGCCAAGTTTGGAGTGTGTCTGACCATTTGGAACCATTCTCCAGAGCATCAGGCATGGATAGAAGCTGTTTGAAGCATATTTTATTTCTGTGTTTCTCTTACAAGTACTGCCATATATTGACAAGCTGCAGCAATCATTAAAGTTAAAGCCATACTTTCAGCATTGGTTCTTATGAAGTCAGACCGTGGCAAATTGCATATCATATGGCATGCATGTATGGTGACTTGGGGTTTGTTGCAGCTATACATGGGGAAAGATCTTAAATCTCATGGAGTTGCATGATGCCCACAATATAAGTTGTGATCCAAACAATGGATTTGACCAATAAGATAGACTTTGAATTCATCCCCATGTTTGGCTTTCCCTCTCACCGTAAGGACTTCTGAAGGAGTAGCTGGAGTTCAAGAGGAAAGATGGATCAATACTTAAGTGCAGGGTTTAAAAGAAACTGTGATTAGATATGTAGAAATGCTAGCATTTTTGTGTACTTTAACCTTGCATTTCTTTTTTGACTTACCAATCTATTTTGCCATTTCTATCATGAACCAAATGGTTGTTTGAAAACTAGTATGTATTCTTAACAATATTTCTGAAAAAGAATTATTAGTTCAAATTGTGAAATGTAAATCTTTGTGTATATCTTGCTGTCTGCAGTTTGTGGTGCTCCTAAGAGAAGATTCCGACCCTACGCGCAGCCTGTTGGAAGGAACGTAAATGACACATCCACTCGGAAAGCTCGTAAAGGAGAACTAAAAAGAGAAGGAGATGCGTATGCTTCATTGCCTACTCTACTTCTGAGCTTTAATTTGAGTTCTTTTACTGTATTAATGTTGCACGTTGGTCTAGGTTTTAGCATTAGAATTTGCTTGCCAATAGGTATAGGCTGAATCTCTGTAATATCAACTTCTTGCACAATATAAATTCTAGCAGAAAAATATGGATAAACTTGGTTACAAGGCTTAATGCATATTTCACTTAAGGACCGTGGTGTACCACACTTCCTCTTCTTTATGAATCCTCACTTTAAAATAAGCAAGGAAAGGGTAAGAACAAGGGATGGAATTGCTGCAGCAGAAGCTTTAAAGTTTGTGGTTAGGGGTTAAAATTATTATTTCTACTTGTCATACGGAATCCATTTGCTATTTTGGCGATTCCTTAATTTATATCACTGACTGGGTAGTTTGAATTCTTTAAAGGATGTCTTTATTTGTGCAAACTCTGGTTGCACTTCTCACTTGGTTCATCTCACAGTTTGTGCATGAACAAAATGTAAATTTCAAGTCAACAAATAAGTTCCCCATCGCAGTTCCAGATCATTCTCTCATAACATTGTTAGTTTGCATCTACGCAAAGCAGAGCATCTTTAGTATTCATTAAAACTCCGGACCCATACAGTACTATAGATGAGGAATAGGATATCTACCCACAAATTGGAACATATCAACATGACCAATCCATTCCTACATATAAGGATAAGTTCACACCATTGACATGGTGTAGTTTGTGGATCTGATATCCTTTGCTCTATAGATTAGATAATGAAATCAAATTCTCATCAGATTTACTGACATCTCAATGTATTAGCGCCTTCTATTTTCAGAAATCTAACGCATTAATGTGTAACAATAGCCAAAACTCCAGAAGCTTGTTATTATATATTACCAGAACATAGAAATTGTTATTTGAAAGTTGCTTTATCATTATTTTTTGAGTTGAAAGCAGGCACAACTGTGCCTTGAATACTGGAAGCTGGAGACAAAGACAGTACTGAAGTTTTAACATTACTTAAAAAGTTTATTTGAAAGCAATGAGTTGCATTGTCTTTGATATTCAGATTTTCTAATGTCAGTTATTAGTTTATCATTTTTTATTAATGGACCATTGGAAAGCTCACTTTAGCAACTTATATGTGTTTGCTCACTCAAGTTATTTTGCTGTTGATCTCTGCAGGAATACTACTTTAGTTCTTGTCTCTGGATTAGGCGTTGGAGCTTTTGTTGCTGCATACTTGTACTTAAACAGTCAATTGTTTTGATAAATTAGCACTGATATTGTACATGATTTTTTGGTCATATGGTCAAACTTATTCAGTGAGTTCATGTGATTAGAAGAAATTTCGGAAACTGTTCTTTTCATTCAAGACAAGAATGTTTTCAAGAAACTGTGCTGGCACAGTGTTCCAATAC
Organism: Sequoiadendron giganteum; assembly: GCA_007115665.2. NCBI lineage: Eukaryota > Viridiplantae > Streptophyta > Pinopsida > Cupressales > Cupressaceae > Sequoiadendron > Sequoiadendron giganteum. The sequence goes on from CM021109.1 coordinate 537,028,186, forward strand.
ATACAACTTAGATGTGAGTTGCTCATAAAATGGAAATTGTTAGTGGCCTATTTTTCCTTATTGATTGTACTACAGAAATAACAGTTATAAGGGTTTGAATAAAAAACATATTGTCCATGGAGAGAGCTTGGAAACAATCTATATATGCTATTTGGATTGACATTCTATATGCACATATCTCTAGCAGCATCTTAATCAAGGCTCATAAGAAGCAACGATTTTTAAGTTAGAAGTGAATTCAGACAATATTTTTATTACAGATTGTGTAAGTCCCTGAGGATAAACTTTTATATCATATAAGATTTGGCTCAACAGTAAGTTTTAGTCTTATTGAACAACTTAAAGGAATGCATAGAATTTAGCTCAACAGTATGTTTTAATCTTATCGAACAACTTTAAGGAATACCATGTTTTGTCAGCTATACTTGTCAAAGGTTTACTATGCCAAAAGCCCATTGAGGTCGGGTAAACCCCCTTGCTACGCAATGGACCTTTTCTGCTTATGAGCAGCAAAGGTTTGATCCGGCAGTGGACCCCTAGAATTTTAATGCTTCAAAGCCATAGAATTTCATTGCAGATTTTAAAACCTATAGATTTCAGTGGAATTGTTGTTGGCTAAGGATCATGCAGATTTTAAAACCTATAAATTGCAGTGGAATGGTTGTTGGCTAAGGATCATGTAGATTGTTTTCTGACAATGCAGAGTGTTCATACAAGTTATTAATCTTCAGCAAATAGTGTCAAAGTAGGACTTGTAGACTGTCACTTTAGATGCCTTGGGAATGCTTATTTGTTTTGGAGGAGGCAGAGTACAGTATGTGCATACCTACGAGGAGCTCCTCATCTAAATGCAAACATAAATCATAGATACCTTAATGACAACTATAGTTTAACCCAGACCATGGGCATAACCACCCCAACTTAAAGGTAATTGAAGCAATTCTAAGACCACATTTTCTAGGCGTATTTGACTTGAAGGGAGAGGGCTATAATTTACTACCCCAACTTGAGGTAATTGAAGTGATTCTAGGACCACATTTTTTAGGCACATCTGACTAAAGGGAGAGGGCTATAATTCAACAGTAAATTGGTGAGAACTTAATCCAAATAGTTGGTCAAGAGTTCATTATTAAGTTTCATTCGTGTTAATAAAAATAAACAATTAACTAGGGATTGCTTATATTTAATTACTATTGGTGCATTCATTCACTGAATAATCTGATTTTACTTAAATATAACAGTACTAAATAAGTTTCAGATTAAGTAAATAATTGTGACATTTAAGGTTGCACTAGAATTAGGGAAGGCATGTTTGATTGGTGGAAGTTAGAAAAGGTTGAAAATTGATTAAAGGAGGTTCTAATTGTTAGAAATGTTTTTTAGAAAAGTACATGTTAGGCAATAGTCAATAGTGTTCGAAGATCCATTCTCTTAAACATGTTCTCACCTCAAAGAGTAAGCTACCAAATAAGAAGACCATTTTTGGCATAACCGCATGGGCCACTTAGGAGAGAAGGCTCTTAGGACCTTGAAAAACAAAAATCTTGTATAGGGGTTGGTTAATTGTTCTCTTGACTTCAACTTTTGGTGAACATTGTATTTATGTTGAGCTCGCTTAAGCCTAATGGAATTTTGTGTCTTATTCATAGTGATGTGTTTGGTCCTATACATGTGTCTTCATTAGCAAATTTTTTGTATTGTGTTTATTTTATTGATGTTTTCTCTACTAGGACTTGACTCTACATTCATAGGAATAAACTTAAGGTCTTTAGTTGGTTCAAGGATTTTAGCCTTGTTATGCAAGAGCAAACAAGTAAAAAGACCAAGGTGTTGGGAACAAATAAGGGTGAAGAATATTGTTCATCCAAGTTTGACATTTTGCAAAGAGAACAGTATTGCACAACACAAGACAACTTCATACACCCCTTAGCAAAACAGAGTTATGGAAAGAATGAATAGGTCATTGATGGTGAGGGCTCTAGGAGTATGATCAATGAGGCTAGATTGGAATATAAATTGTTAAAAAAGGTAGTTAGCACCATGTGCTACTTGATTATTAGGTCGTATACATCAACACTTGTGGATAAAACCCCTATGAAGGTTTGGATGAGAAAAAGTCCCTCACTTTAGAATCTTTTATTTTTGGGTTGCAAGGTATATGTTCATGTGCCTGGGGAGAAGTGGTCGAATTTGGATTATAAGGTAGTGACATGTATCTTCATCAGTTATGATGATGGTTTGAAAGGGTATGTTGAATAAGACAACTGAGAGGGGGGGATGAATCAGTTGTCACGGATTTTCACCTTTAATTCAATCCCCGGAACTAATACTTAAAACTACTTAAATGATTAATCATCAAATACCAATGCAGAAACTCAAATTCAACACACAAACAAAATAACACCAGATTTACATGGAAAACCCAATGAGGGAAAAACCACAGTGAGGATTAACTCACACTATAGAGAATATCAAAACCAATTACAAAAAGGCTCACTACCTAAGATAAGGCTCACTGCCTGAAATAAGGAATCATTGTCTAATACGGCTACAACTCGAAGGGTTCACTACCACAAAGATACAAAGAAGACAAAGAAGACTTGTTACAGAGAGACTACAATCCCAATGCAACAAAGGATTCCACCACAATTACTTGATCAACTTGCATGAATGATAGAGTTCTCCTTCTGCTCACTACATCTGAAAACTCGGCATTAAGCTTCACACTAATCTGCCACACACAACCCACACACACATTTTGAATAGCATCAATGTCGCATCTTGATGCAAGAGCATCCAGGGTGTAAGAGCAATCTTGCATCACCCAAAAAAGAAATTGCTTCTTTTCAATAAGGGATAAATTTGGTAGGGTTGGTATTTTAGTAAGTTTGCATTTATGCATGGTTGGACACGAAATCTTACACAGACCTCCATAATGGAAAATTGAAGCCAATGGTGAAGAAATCACTTCAATACCATTTGTCATTTGAAAGATTAAAATTTCAATTTTTAAAATCCTAGTAAAATCTTTGAAGTCAATTTTGAGGCACTTAGAGGTTCCAGATGGGCCGAAAAATGGCGGAAAACGAAAGCACAAGATTTCTCGAGAGCTTTCCAAAAAGGAATTATAATAGGAAATCTGATGGTCATATCAAAAGTTATGACCCCGTGAAGTTGTACTACTAAAATTAATAAAATTTCAAAATATCTTCTTGAGGAAGTTACACTTTCCAGAAGATTCTAGGGTGGTTGCACTTTCCAAATAAATGATGTGAAAGAGGGGGGCTAGGGCAGTGTAGTTGGTGGCTCCAATTTGCAGATTTGCAAATTTATGTAATCAGAAAAGCCCATGTGATGGCAAATATAATGTTGTAATTTCCTTTTCATTTTAGTGATAATAGAAAATATTTGCTTTCCTTCTTGCATCTTGTTTGTGCCATTATCTGTTGTTTTTGTGAGTTTTAGATTGTAAGGGGAGTACCCTCATCACATCTACTCTTTCATTTATCTTCCTTATTTCCTCTTGTACATTTTTCATTACTAGCTCATCCTATATTTATACTATCTCCAACCTTGAAAAAGAGATCCAAAGTCGTCCATCCAAATTCAAATTCAAATTAGGTCGACGCTAACCATCCTAGGGTCAAAGTAGAATGAAGGCAACCCAAACACACACTTCATTAACTTTGAAGATAGTGCTTAACACAAGGTTGACCAAACTAGTACAAAACACATAGAACAATTAAGCTCGAAACTTCCAGAAACCAAAAATATCTTCAATGCAACCAAAACATCTTAACTCTAGATCCACAAGTCAAAAGACTTCATCAAAGAGAAATCCGAACCAACAACATTTCTCCCATACCTCAACTAGAACACAGAAAAACATAGTTCACAACTAGTGAACACAACTCGAACTTCTCAACGAACTAATAGCCAAAAAATCTGGATATAGCAACCTTCAACAACCATAACCAACATATCTGAACCACACGAACATAGGGGCAAATACCGGATCAACAATTGAATACCTGTAAACTTTCTTTTATACAATTTTCTCAATATCCTCAACATATACAACCAACAACAACTAGTAGATAACCAGTTGACATCAATGACAACACCTTCAATCCTTTCTTCATTCTTGCAACAAGGTACACATATCTTTGATCATGTGATTGGGAAGATATTGTATAGTCAAAATTTGATCTTTATGCAAATTAGGTCTTCTCCTTCAGTTGAGCAACCGAAAGGGAGTACAAAGTCTATAATGTAATTACAACCAAAGACTGAGATAATTGCACTTGATGCTAACCTAAAGGTTCAATATGGACCTAAAGAGGATACTACAAAGAGCTTAGAGTGTTCAAAGGAGGAAGGATTTGTACCTTGTCTTTTGAGGAGGTCCACTTGATAGAGGAGGCAACCAAAGAGGTATAGCCCACCTAATTTTATATGTACTTTTTGCTTTGATTACTAATACTAATGAGCCTTCAACTATGGTTGATGCAATGGAGATTGATGATAGTGATTCCTAGAAGTTGGTCATAGATGATGAGATGGTTGCATGGAAGAATAATGACACTTGGGATGTAGTTTAGTTGTCAAAGGCGAGGAAGCCTATTAATTGTAAATGAGTCTTCAAGAAAACTTTTGTTCAAATGGCAATGTTGAAAAGTATAAGGTGAGATTGGTTGTTAAAAGATATTCCTAGGTTGAAGGAATTGGTTTTGGTGAGTTTTTTCTCTAGTTGCTACACTAACATCCATTCAGTTCTTATTAGCTATTGCAAAAAAAAAATGATCTTAAGATTGAGAAAATGGATGTAAAGACAATTTTCTTGCATATTGAACTAGAGGAACAAATCTACAAAACACAACCTAGGCACTAGGTTGTAAAAGATAAGAGGTCATTAGTTTGTAGATTAAATAAATATGTGTATGGTTTCAAATAGTCAATCAAAATGAAGTATTAGAAGTTTAATTCACATGTTTTGAAGTTGGGATTTATAAGGTCCAAATTAGATCATTGTGTATACTTTAAGAAAGATGGTGATCAATATGGTACAAAAAGATCTAGTTGTGATGTATAGTAGGTATGTTGAGTCTATGTTACAATATTTCAACATGTTAGACTACAAAATAGTGGGTGTTCATATTTTGATGTGGACTCGCTTATCAATTGAGAAATGCCTATGTCTACCTATGGAGATGGAGGATATGTCATGTTCCTTATGCTAGTATAGCTAGTAGTTTGATGTATCTATTATTATCTACACCAAATTAGATATTGCCCAAGCAATGGGAGTCTTGAGCCATTTTATGGCTAATCTTGGCAAAGAGCATTGAGTAGTAGTGGATAGACTCTTCAATACTTTTAGGGTGCTATAAAGTATTATATTTTCTACAAAGGTCACTTGCAGCATTAGAGTGGTCACTTATAGCTCAAAGCACTTGAATGGTGGCAATTGTAATAAATTTGGTGAGTGCTTGTAATAATTGGAGTTCTAGGGGTTTGTTGGCTTGGATTGGGCAAGAGATGTGAATAACAAAAGATTTAATAATAATTATGTTTTAACATGTTTGGTGGTGTGATTAGTTGGATAAGAAAGCAATATATGGTCACTTTATCTACCACAGAAGTAGAGTACATGAAAGCTACTCATTCTTGTAAGAAGGTAATTTGGGTTTAGATATTGTGTTTAGATGTTGGGACAAGTTAGGGAGAAGTTAAGGTTGGATGTGATAGTCTAGTGTCATTAGCATGTCAAAGACCTTAACTTCTCTTGCATGGATGAAACATATAAATGTTTAGTATTATTGTGTTCATGATATGGTGGATGATGGACGGTTGATGCTTGAAAAGTTTGACACTTTGATGAATGTTTTAAATGTATCAAAAAATTTGTGAGCACAAAGAATTTTAGGTGGTGTAGAGATTCTATGGGAATTATGACTCCTTGTGCATTTAGATTTCAATGTTAGACTTTCCAATTGCTCTTTTGCATGGTATTCAACATGTGGGAGAACACTAGGAAAGGTGTCTCAACCTTGCATCCCAATGTTCTTTATTTATTAATTAATTGTATTTATTTATTATTTTGTTCTCAAATGTGAAAGAATACTTCCCACTTTGAGGTGGTATTATTGGCCACTTGTCAATATTTTTTAATGTGTGTAAGAGGTTGTAGATCATCTTATGACATTATAAGATTGAAGTTGCTTATGACAAAGTCTATGACATGTACAAGCATGATTACATAAAAGTTACATTGAAACCTTTACCAACATTTTAGAGCATGTTATAATGAATGAATCTTTGAATGAGGATAATAAAGTCAAAATGGTGAGTTGGTTATAATAGATTATGATAGTGTAAGAGGATCTTCTAATATTATGTATATGACTAAATAATTTTGCCAATGTTTATGCTTATTGACTAGCTTTACCATTAACACTCTAGGATTCATGATATGTTTTATATTTCTTTATTAAATATGTGTATGAAACTTCTCATTTGATCATTTGAAAGATGCTATAGGTGGATTCCCAAGGGGAATTCCATGTGAATCCCATTGATATGCCCTTAATAGTATAGTGTGTAATGGGTTACAAGTAGTTGTCTTGTGGCTACCTTAACTCTTAAATAAGTTACATATTCATTATTATAAAAATATATAGGTATTTAAGTCATCCTAAGTGTTATATTTAAGTATCTAGGTCAACCTAAGTGGCATACAAGGCATAAGTATAGTATATATAGGATTTAGTGGCTAGATATTATCATCATGTGGAGTATTGTGTTCTTATTGAAGACTATTGGAGGCATCCCCCTCGAAGTGGATTAGGAGGCTTCCCCATTGAAGTGGAATATTATTAAGTATTTTCAGTATATTTACTATTATATTTGTCTATTGTGCAAGTAGTTTCATTACAAGTGGTATCAAAGCATGATCTTGGCACTATCGAGGCAAGACACTTTTTTTCACTTTTGCAGGTCATTTTAGGAAGTGCATATCTCTTAGATTTTGGCAATTTTTTTCTTGATTATTATCATCTTTTATAGGTATTTAGGTCATCCTAGGGGTTATAATTAAGCATCTAAGTTGGCCTAGGTGGCATCCAAGGCATAAATATTTTATATATAGGAGTTAGTGGCTAGATAGTGTTCTTATTGAAGATTATTGGAGGTATCCCCATTGAAGTGGATTAAGAGGTTGCCCCCCTTGAAGAGGCGTGTTATTATCAAATATTTGCACTATATTTACTATTGTATTCTTCAATTGGAAAGTTGTTTCATTACACCCATTTTGATTATGGATCACAAGAATGCTAGACTCTAAAATGAAATAACCATAAGTGAAGGTTATGCGGGAGGAGTTTTTTGAGAGCAGTGCTGCTTGGGAAAATGAGGACATCTTTCAAAAAGAATATCCTTCTATATATGATTCTTTATTATCATGATGCATTGTTGAGATACTTTGATAATCTATTATCTATGATATTACTATTTTTTTGTATGTTTGGTCCAATATTCAATGAAGAGGTGGAGTATGTAATATACCACGTGCTTGGGCCTCTTATAGATGTTTGGACTTGATTTTTTTTATTGTCCTATTGCAATTTAGACATTCTTTGTTCTACTTACATGATTTATTATGAACTTTATGTGATTTCCATTATTGTTTTCTACATGATTGATTGTGCATGTTCCTTGATTGAAATGTTTGGTTAGATACTCATGATATATTTGAATGTTTAATAATTGTTTGTGCAAATTATTATTATATAATAATACTACTAAGGTATGTCAAATTTGTTTTGATGATAGGAACATGTAATGGGGAAGGTGGAACTAGACTTGGTTCATGAAGTATGATAAATCTCTAAGCTAAGACTGTGAAGTAATTATAATAATATTATGGATAGAGTAAATAAGACAATCAAATAAATAAGAGTTGGTAATTAAACTAGATTTCTTATTTAAAAGTGTGAGTGTTAAATTAGACTTGATTGCTTATTTATTTGAAATTAATTACTAATTATTTATGAATAAATAAAATAGTCAAATTCTATTTGACTTGTAATAATAGTATTTTGATAAGTAGGAGGTATTTTTATAGTGTCAAATTATGGCATTTATATCAAGATTCAAGTGTGTAGTTTTTGAGTCAAACTCACTGGCCCATATGTCAAGAGTAAAGGTTCAAATGAACCCATCTCTCATGATAATAAATTTTTCACTTAGAACTCATTGCATCTAGATGATGCTCACAAGGGTGAAGCATCGAGACTTGTTGAGAGGTCACCCATCCTAGTATTATTCCAACTCAAACACTCTTAACCGTGGATTTTTCCCCAAGATGAAGCACACTTAGCTTGCCACCCCATTTGTAAAATCCTTAGTACGTGTTATGCCTTATGAACCATTCATTATAGATCCCCTTTAGCTCATTAATGGTTCCTAAGTGGCTCTATAATGAATGGCTCATAAAGAACAACACTTGTAGAAGGTTTTTCGCATGAGATAGAAAGCTAAGTGGGCTTCATCTTGATGTAAACTCCATGGTTAAACATGCTTGAGTTGGATTAGTACTAGGATGGGTGGCTCTTGAGAATTCTTGATGCTTCACCCAAATGAGTATAACCTAGATGCAATAAGTGTTAAAAATGGATAATTTATTCTCATGAGAGATGGATTCATGTGAATCATTGCTCATGAAATATGGTTCAATGAGCTTGCCAAAAAAAGCTATGCAATTCAATCCTAATTTAAATATCATAATTGTAATATTTTACTAAATTTATTGTGCAAACTTTAAATAAATATTTATTAAATGTATAAATTAGACAAAGCTAATTCTCTATTATTATAAAAAAAAGTATAAGCTTATTTAAGTAATGAGAGGGTAAATATAAAAATAAGATTTGAATAATATTTAAATATTATAATTATTTTAGTTGAGAAATGTGCATGATTTGAATTAAATAGATTATTTGATTACACATTTGAATAAAATTCCTTAATTTTGTATTTGTATGAGTCTAAATTAAGGGATATTTCAAAAGGGGGATACTTATAAAAACATAGAAAGTCATAGAACGCATTGTCATATAAGGAGATTCTAATGAATTGAAATTCGAAGTTTGAAAATGATTATTGGTGGAATTTAACTACATGCTAGAGAATGAGATTTCAAGGGTTTAGCATGACTCAACAAGGTTATTATATTTACTCTAGGTTATTTTATGTCACACTATGGTTTAGCATGATTATAATAAGTAGAGAAGATGATACTAGGATTCATCATGATACTCTATTATATTCATCTACTTTCTTATTATATTCATGTCACACTACATGAGCCATAATGTGGTATAAAATATAAGGTCTACAAGATTTTTTATGTATTTAACATGTTCATCTATTGCTATGTTTTAGGAGATTCTCTTTATTAAAGATATATGGCTTATTTGTAAGTATATATATGTTTATACTACTTGTTGAGGAAACATGTTATATGGGTGATGTTGTTTGCCTTTATGTGAGTGAGTTGTTAACTAATTTGTGGTAAAGGGATCTTAGTGTGGTTTAGATGCATTTGGGAGTCTTTTAATATGAACTTGTGACATCTAGAGTCCCATATATTTACTTCATTGAGTTGCATGTGTTATTTTATGTGTTTTGCATTATTGGTGTAGATCATTCATATATGTCATAAAGTTTTGTAATGTCTTGGTTTTATGTTTAGGGTGTGGTTTCCTTTGCGATGTTGTAATGTGTATTGAATTATGTTTGTGTTGGTGGATGTATTTTTTTGAAGAATATCTATGTATGTAGAAATGAACAAGGAAAGAATCTAAAATAATCATGATATAATATTACCTATTTTTTCATGGTGCTTTAATTGCTTCTTCATCCACTTCAACCCAAAATAATGGAGTGCGAAGATACAGTTCCTCTAATGTGTGGGTTTAAATCACCTTCCCCATATGTATCAAGATTTGGAGGGAGTTGTGCATTGCATATACTAGTTCTATATTGTACTTAGATATTGCATTAAATTGACTTAACCACAATGGCATATGTGCCAAAGTTGGCATGCTTCATATATGTATTATTAAATATTTCTTATCTATTTTACTATTGACTCTAATGCAATAATTAATGTGTTGTACTTCTCAATGATTAAATACTATTCTATATTCAATGTTTTGATCTGCTTGTGGATTATATTTGTTAATAAATATCAATTTATATTTTTTATTGTACTTGTATTTGGATGTAATGGAATATGAATGTTTCTTAATAAAAGAAAATATTTGTAGTTCACATTTTGAGGTATGTAATATAAACATCTTCTTAGACCAAAATAAAATTAACTATTCAATATATCAAATTACAATTTTCATGAAAATAATTAATACTAGACATAATTAACACAAACTAATTAATTTCCATAAATATATCATTTTCAAATTGAAAAAAAGGTTGTGGATATATTATCTAAGCTCTAAATATTTATAATTCTATGGATATAATTTTTCCTATAGATGTTGCCTATATCTATTCAAAATTTAAATTATAATATTCATTCTAATTCAAGCACAAATTGGATTAAGACATTATGTTTCTTGAAGTATAGTTGAATTGAGGGTTAGCTCCTAAAAAGGTACTTTGTGAAGCTTCTTGGAATTTTATTATTTTTTCTTCCCCTTTTTTATGTGCAAAGGAAGATAAAATTGATGGAAAAAATTCAAGTGATAATATGACTCCTCCATGATCTATTTCACATATATTGACTAGTGCAAAGATAATGGTTTTTTATTAAATGTATATTAATTGATTAAAAATTTCTTATAATATATAATTACATTAAAAAGTTCAATAAAGTTATAGTATTGAACCTATGACCAATGACATAGTATAGGTTAACTACACTTGATCTATACTGATTTGAAGTATTTTTAATCCACTATGCATCAGTTCCAATAAGATATTCAATGTAAACAGAGATAAAGAAGTCATTAATCTAACATGCTAAAAACATGAAAGCTTGACAAACATCTATTCTAATACACTCAAACTTCTCCTATTGGGGGAGTGGTGTCGCATTGATGTGGAATGGCGACCCTTTCCCAATCCCTTGGATAATGAGCTTGTTTCAATCAATTTTATTAAACAAAACTGATGAAACCGATGATAGATGTATATGAAACATGATGAACTAATCTAATATGATAGTGATGTGTTCTAAATGCTAAAATGATTGGTGAAATAGATGCAATCTATGCTAAATGGAGTTGAAGTTCAAAGATGAAATTCATTGATGTAATTTAAACTAAAATGATGCAAACTAAGCTAAAAAGGAAGTCATTAATGGATTATTTAAGCTACTATGATCAATATTTTAAACTGAAGATGCTAAATGTATGTTAAATATGGATGCAAGATGAGTGTGATTTTAACATCATAAGTTTACTATTAAAAGATGGATCCCTATTCAATAGATGCAAGGTCTATTTATAGAATAGGAAAAAAGAAACCGACAATCAAGATTGAAAGAATCAATCAATGGTTAGGAGGGAATAAAGATGGAGGCATGGATCATGGACTCCCATCAAGGGTTGAGAATTCAAGTTGATATTTATTCAACGACCTTCACAATCATGCAAAGAAGCACGCTTTCAAAACTTGCTCAAGAAATTTGTTGAAAGTTTGTTACAAGGAAGAATATTCCTTTTCTTCAAATGAGTGAAGAGGGAAAGAATATTCCATGAGAATATTCCCTTTTGGAGGAATGTGCAAAGGAGGAATATTCTCAAGGAATATTCCCTTGAAAGTGGGAGAGCTAGAATTAATTAGTAATTGGATAATTAAAACAAAGTTTCAATTATGAAAATTACAGGAATTTAGGATATCCATTAAATAATTAACTTATTTAATGAAAAGGGGTCAACATGACATTTAATTAAATAATTAAGATTATTAAATTTAAATGAGAGGACTTAGAGTGTTAAAATTGAATACTTTGATTTATCCAATTTAACAAGACGAAAGGTTAGCATGAAAGGGGGAAGAATTAACCCAATTAGATTAATCATATTAATAGATAAAAATGAGGCATTTAATTAAATAGATAAGATAATTTAATCAAACAAGTAAAAAGAGGATGGATTTTAGGACGAAACGATGTTAATATATCAGATTCAGGTGTATAGTATCATTCAAGACATTTTTAAGTGTCTACAGAACCTCTCAAGTTGTAGTCAAGAAGATTTAATGAAATTCAAACAATTTGAAAAATAATATATTAAAGAAATCTTTAAATTTCTACAAATTATTAAAATTGATTCACTAAGAAATCCGATATAGGTTTATAAATAGTTTGATTTTATCTCTCCATTAATTCTCTTTTTGTAAGTTCTTATGAAAATTAATTGAAATAAATATTTGATTATTCAATCACATGAAAATATCTACAAAATATATCTAGAGAAAGATAATTTATCTTGAAACAATCTCCCTAAATATATGAATAAAATAATTCCTTCTTATATTTAAACATCTTAAAAAATTAAATCAAATTAAAAAATATATAAAATTGAAGATTCGTCACTATCTAAAATTTCCCAATACCTAATGTAGTACCAATTAAGAATATTATTCTAACTATAAAACAATAGATTTTGAAATTGATTCACATCCTCTAACAAATGGACTAATGGACTAATAATAGAACATTAAAATGGATTTTAAAATCGATTCACATCTTAGACGACTATTAATAGTCTTATAGGTAGTGAAGCCATTAAAAAGACACCTTGTATGAAGTATTTGAAATATGAGGTTTTCAAAAGAGTTGCAAATAGATGTGTCACTTCACCAATCATTGGTGGTTCTAACACTACTTAACAAATGATATATGCAACTTTACCTTAAATTACTACTAAAAATATATATAAAAGGTTAATGGACCAAGCAAGCTTACCATAATAATTTTGTTCCATGCTTTTAGCTGATTTAGCACTTAATATAGAAGTATTCAAGTTAGATTTCTTTATTATTGGGATAAGTAGATTAGTGTGACTCTATCTCTTAGAAATAATTAGATATGTAAGTTTTGATCATTTATATCAAATTAATGAAAGGAGTATTCTTAAATTAAGAATCGAGAAATCCTTACCATTCTTAATTATTTTATATCAAATGATAATACTCAAGTAATCACACAAATGTAATAATGATTAATATATTTTTTTGAAACATATTTTTGAAATTTATATTTATCTTGAGCCCCATTTTTTCATACAAGATATTCACTTATTGTTGATATGGAATTTATCCTTTTTTAGACCCCTTCTTTTACCCTAATACTTTGCCCTATTGAAATGGAACAAAAATCTATGAATCTTCATACTATAGAAAGGAAGGGATAAGTAATCAATAAATTTTACTTAGCATACTATAATCATTAATTGGATTTCACATGACCTATTTCATATTCAATTATAGAAATACTCTTTGACCACAACATAGTTCTCTTCTTTTACTTAACTTTTAAACTTTCTATTTTGAGAGAAAAAATTAGATAGAGATACATTTGATGATGATATTTTATATCACAAATTTAAATTTATTTACACAACCTAACTATTATTTCAAGTCACACTCCCATAATCCATTTTCTTCATTGAAGTAAGTATCTACTTCATTTGTTTAAATTAGTTAAAGAATATTCAATAAATTTCATATACATACTTTATTATTTCTATATTTTTAATAGAAATATTCATAATAATAATATCATAAATAATAAGTTTTTTATGCTTATTCAAAATGTATATTTCTTTTTATTAAAGACTTGAAATACCTTATTGATGAATTATTAGAAAATATATCAATAAAATATATAAATATATAAACTCTAAAAATAAGACAGAGTAAATTATTCTACACTAGTACTTGAAAGGAAGTTGAGTACGCAGAAAGGCTTCCTACACCAATCTATTAAAGGAGATAATATGCAAAATTCCTAAAACTTCAAACCCTTATTCAATTACAATAAATAATATGCACATAACAAGTAAAGATAAATAACAACACAGATACAAAAAAATATATAACACCAGATATACATGGGAAAACCCTTATAGAAAAAACCTACACTCCAAACACACAACTTAATCTGTATTATTTAGAAACAAAGGGTTACAATACAGTGTCAAAGAAATGTTCTTCAAGAGTCTTACACTACAACAGGAATCTAAAGCAATTCTGACAACATAACAACATCTCAACAATTCTTCAACCTGTCATATTGAAAATACACTAACCTGAATTAAGTATTTTTAACACTTCAAAATGAAGAGAGGATACCAAAACTTTTCATAATCAAATCCCATGCCCAAGTGTGAACATGAGTTTATTATGACATGTTGTCATAGTCAAAACCCATGACTTTAGGCTTTTTTCTATTTCTAACACCTATCTCCTCAAAATTATATTTCACTCAACATGCAAGGCACCTATACACATGCAGTTGTCACATGCACACTTGGATGCCCCCATAAAAGTATCTTGATTGTCATAGTGTGGCATAGAAACTATCATACATAACTCTTACAGTTGTCATAACCTATCAAAATAAGTTGTCATAGTCTGTCATAGGACCATGACATAGCAACTTATGACAAAATTCATCAAGTTAGCCACAAATTTAGGACCTCCAAAGTGGGATGCCTACTTCCATAATTTTAGCTTACAAATTGTGCATGTCACATTCCATGTAGGATTCCACCTCATTAATAGGTCCCATAAAGTGACAAAAAAATTGGTAAGTAATAAACTTAAGAAATAATTAAATAATCACCAAATAATAAATCAAATGTTAAGACTCAAAGATTGAGACACCTTAAATCTAACAAGACTAACATGCTTATATACCAAATTAAAAAAATATAAATATAAAATTAATTATATATTCAATAATTTTAAACATTATTAAACAATTTAAACCAAATTCTAACTTAAATGATATAATATTTAATTATTTTAAAATTATTTATCAATATATTTAAGCCCTACTACAAGCCCCACCCCCTCACTTATTATTTCATACCTTTATTTGACCTTTCTAAATAGTCCATGATATTGAACTATAGATTAAAAATATTATAGGGAAAGACACTAACATAAATCAAGTTTAGCAAACTCTTTCTTGAAATTGTTTTAATAGGGAGGGAATAGTTAAATTTATTTTATTTAGAAATTATCCAATTATTTCTTTAATCTTAAAAATATAAGCAAAGTTTTTTTATTTTAAATATTATTTATCTTTTGCTTTGGTTTATGAAGAAAATGAGATTTTTTTTTCAATTATAAAAAATAAAAGTTACATTTCAAATATATGCATTCGAGTGATAAAGTGTTTTTCACAACTAATTATTGTACTAAACCCAACAATCTATCTAAATATCTTAGAATATTCAAATAATATATTTGAACTTCAACTTTTCTATGAAAGAAGAGCCCATATTTCATTAATAGTTATTTTCTAAGATTACAGGGGAAAGAAGGTTGGTTAGGTAATCTAAAGTTAGAAGGTTTGATCCAACACCTAATCAAATAAGATAAAAAATTTATTGAATATATAAAGTTAATTGAATTGAGAATTTATCGTTTATAAATGAAGCAAGTTTTTACATAGTGATGGACCTCCTTATTTATATTTATAGTTAGAGAATTTTTTAAGTTGACAAAATGTTTTGCATAGTGTTAGACCCGCCTACTTGAATAGATGGTTGTAAATTTTGCTAAGGTGGTGTGACATATTTATCTTGAATTTAGAATTATTGGGTAACATACTTTATGGTTTGCAATATGGTGGAAACTTAAAGGACTACTTATTCTAAGTACATAGAGATGAAACTCCTTAATCTTATATGTGGTTGTAAAAAAAATAGTATTGAGGACCACATCTTAAATGTAGTACTAGATAACACATACTAGGGGTGGTGATGCAAATATTTTTCCAAATATTCATACTAAATGTTTAATATAGTGTTACAAATATAAACATCACCAACCCAAAATTATTAAAAAATAAAAAGCAAAAATTAAATGTTCTCTAGATTGAGATTTCTAATTCAAATTAAATATTTTCATTAGGTAATTACAATAAACAAAATATTCAATATAAAAATTTTGAAGGACAAAAATTATTTAAGCATTTGACTCTTGAAAATTGTGAATGCATAAAAAGAAAAATATGGGTCCCAACAACTAGGCTTGATGAGGTACCCATGTACAAATGAAAAAGATCTCTCATAATTGAAGAGAAGGAAAAAACCTTGTGGGAAAATCTCCTCCCCAAAAGAAAGAAAGACATATGAAGGAATAAGAAGCCTCCAAAATAATGTCCTAGAGATGAACCTCTTAAGCATGAAGAAGTTACAAATAAATGTTGAAATATGACTTCAATTTATTACTAAAACTAAAGAACCTCCTCTGAAATTAGGATGATGATCAGATCCAAGAAGACAAAAATTTGCATGAGTGATCCCAACAACACTACTGGAATAATTATCAAATGGAAAACCAAGATAATTACTTTGATTTTACTCTCTTTTTGGGACAGGTGTTTGATTGCAAGTGATCCTTCGAGTAAGTACATAGATATGAATCTCCCTACTCTCATACATAGTTGTAGAATTTTTTAATACTAGGGACCATGTCTTTAATGTAGTTGCTAGATAACACATACTAGGGGTGGTGATGCAAATATTTTTTAAAGGTCCATACTAAGCATTTAATATAGTGGTACATATATTTGAATCTTAAACATCACCGACCTAAAATTATAAAAAAAAAAATCAAATGCAAACAAGAAATGTTTTCTAGATTATGATTTCTAATTTAAATTAAATATTTTTATTGGGTAATGATAAGAAATAAAATCTTCAATATAAGATAATTTGAAGGAGTAATCTTATACAAACATTTGAATCTTAAACATCATGAATTCAAAATTATTAAAAAATCAAAAACCAAAAAGAAAAAAATATTCTCTAAATTCAAGTTCCCAACATGAATTGAAGATTTTTCTTAGGAGACAAGAAAAAACCAAACATTCAATATAAAAAATAATAATTAGAGAGAAATTTCAAGTCCAAGACCAAGGGTTCAAAATAAAATTTAATCTTTCCAAATCTTAAACATGACTAAGAAAAAAATAAAAGTTCAAAAAATATTTAGAAATTTTATAGTTTTCAATAAGAGAATAAGTGCATAATTTGAAAGAAAAAAGACTCAAACTCTCGACCAAAAGATTCCTCGAAGTTCAACCAAGACTTGTATAAGGCCAAATGTAGTGGAAATTTAAAAACCTCTCTAGAATAAGTACATAAAGATGAACCTCCCTACTCTCCTATCTGATTGTGGAACTTTTAGAGAACTTTAAAAACTCACGAGAGTAAGTACATTGAGATGAGTCTCCCTACTCTCATATGTGATTGTAGATTTTCTTAAAGATTTATACTAAACGATTAATATAGTGGTACAAATATTTGAATTTTAAACATCACCAATCCAAATTATAAAAGTAAATAAAAAGTTTAAAAAATATATATTTCTAGATTAGAATTTCTAATTCAAATTATAGATTTTTATTAAGTAATGACAAGAAACAGAATAATCAACTTCAAAAAATTAAAGAAAAAATTTATACAAACATTTAAATCTTAAATTCATAAATTCAAAATTATTAAAAAACCCAAAAAAAAAAAATTCAATATAAATTTAAATAAATTATTAAATCATAAAAAAATAAATCAAATGTTCAATATAATATATTGTTATTCAATAATTTTTTAATTTCAAATCCAAAACCAAAACTCAAAATAAAATTTAATTTTCCCCAAATCTTAAAACTGTAGAAGTAAAAAAAAGTCTTGTTTTGAAGAAAAGAAAAAGTGCATAACTTGAAAGGAGGGAGACTCGAACTCTCGACCAAAGGATTTCCTCAAAGCTCAAACATAAGACATGCATAACGCGCCCACATAAATAAAAATAATAAACTATGCATCCATTTCAAAGCTCAGTATATACGGGAAAGCCGCAAAAGTGAACAGTGTTTGAGGCAAAAATAAACAGTGCGACTCCGCTGGGGATCGAACCCAGAATCTCTGGTTTCGTAGACCAGCGCCTTATCCATTGGGCCACGGAGTCCCACATGTTGAATATTCTATCACAAATATTACTGATTTCTTGAATAAATCTTTTATTCAATACAAAGGTTCATGATCTTTTATATGGATAAGGTCGGGAGTGTAGAATGAATAACGTCTAGTTCTTGACATTAAATCGAAAGAGATTAATTATTCATGCATGTATGATTCATTGTTAAAAAAATACTACATAGTTTAGGAATTTGGAAAGGACTTTAAAGCTCTTATGAATTTTATATGATATCAAAGATGGAAGTGGTCAATTGGAAAGGGCTTTAAAAACCTTACAAATTTGATATGGTATAAAAAATAGAAGTAGTTGATTGGGAAGAACTTTAAAATTGTATCAAAGATGGAAATAGTTGATCATCTAATTGGACAATCTAAAACTATTATTTTTATAAATTTCTTAAAAAACACTTTCCCTCTTACATGAGATTCATCTAAAACAAAGACTTAAAATTGCTTCTACATTCAAAAATATACATTATTTTGTTTATAGTTTTTTCAAATGTGAATAAATAAAATAGAAGTTAAAAAGATCAATGTGTTTTTTTTTAATTGGAAGGAAAAACATCTTTTTAAAAAATCAATGCAAGTAAAAATCCTCACTAGGTTAAGATTGATACTAATTATGAGGAATAACATTAATTTAATCAAAAGAATACTTGTAAAATAAAATAGAAAACCCTTTCAAGAAAAACCAAGCCTTCAAAGCACACCCAATGTATTATCAACAATAAATCTAGTTTCAATATATTATCAGTATATCAATGCTTTATTAGGAGCGAGAAAATATTAGATATGCCAACTCCAACACATCTCCAACCTATGAACAATATAATGGTATCACATTCATACGTCCATAGCCATACCACAATCTTGCAACCAAGAACAAAAAGAGATTAACACTCGTTAATTATGAATAAAATCAAGCAACATAGTGTTGCCTTCCAGTTACTTCCTTTATACAAATATCCCATCCCAAACAACCTATAAATAGATAAGGATCAACAAGAAAACTAAGTTTTCTAATCAATGCACCCAAGTGACTTTTCTAATGTCAACCTAAGTTTGACTGTATATCCAAGAGTCATTACAACCTCCAAGGAAAAACATCTATGACCCTTAATTTAATTCTTGTGCACAAGATGACATCTCTTCATGTGACACACCACATATGTTACATGAATTTTCTCAATGTTACATGCAACAACTTCCTAGTAAAATATTGTTCTACCTAAAGTGTGGTATCCCATTTTAAAATAGACCATAAATATTTAAATATTTTATATAAGGAGTACAACACATTTCCTAATGTTCAAGTCCACTTGTTGTATACATTTGCTACTCAAGGGAAAAGCATCTCCATAACCATCTTGCATCATCTAAACTCCTTTGTGCACATGAACTTTAATCAAGGAATTTTAATAGCTAAAACTAAATATCAATGTGATAACCAAACATGAACAATAGTGTTCTCTTCCACATAGGTGACACTTTGATTGTCAAAATAGATCATGAGAATATCCTGCTATATATTAAATTTGTAACATAGGCTCAAAAGAAAATTTGCATATAAGTATCAACCCATAGTAGCTAATCATGCCTTGTACTTATTAACCTCATCTTGCCTTATACTTCTCAACCTCATCCCCAAAATTGACTCCACAATTCCAAAAAAAATTATCCTTAGAAATGGAATTTCTATAGTTTAAAATTCATTCACATGAAAAGACAAATCATAATTAGAAAATGTCTAAATTTTGGGTGGGCTAAACCTATGAGACCCTTCTTCACTAATTATGTTGAACTCACATCCAACAACAAGTGTAGGCTCCTTAGCATTTTTGTTGAAACCTTGTTGAGAGACTCCCTATTCTAACTCTTGATCTTTAAACACCAATAGATCTCTAGCCTCGCCCAAATTTATCTTGACAAATAAAGTACACTACCAATCATCTCATGTCAACTAAAAATCCAACAAAAATGCATGATATTCAGGAGTGTCTCTCTTCATAGAAAAATGATTATTGTAGTTGACTAGAAGATTAACCCCAAATTATAACCAAGGCTTCCACTACACATATGGGAAAAAGTTAAATTCAAATAACTCCCTCTAGCTCCCCATGATTTACCTATTTACATCATAAAATAATCTATCTCCAACCAAAACATCTACTTGAAAGCAATCATATCATGCCAAGGTTCCACTCAAGATATAGAGTCCATAATGGTACAATAAAACATCAATGCCAAACTCTCGCTAAAAGTGTTCCAAAGCTACCTACGGAATTATGATAAACATGTGATGGATTCTCAAAATAAATATGTCATGCAAAAATCTCCTATTATATCCTCAAAATATTCTCATGCCATTATGATCAACCATACGTTTCCCAAAATATAAATATTCTACACAACAACTTCAATTTATTTAAGAGATTTTGAAAGGAAAAGAAGAACAACCATCTCTAGGTGATCCCAAAATACTATGTTTCACTTTTTGTCCAAGATGGACATTTACATCAATATTTTTAACTGAATATTCATCTTCTAGAACCTATAGCAGCTAAACCGTTAAGAATTTCAAGATGATGCAAACTAGTAATTTGTGGAAATTTCTATGTAGATTCTAAATATATTTAAAAAAAAAAAATGAAATAAATTATGAATCTTTCAACATCTCCTTTAATAACTAGTTTTAAACAAAAAACAACGTTTTCAAAAGTAATGTTTGTGTCGTAAAACATATTTTTTATAAAGGATAAAATTCTAATTTTTGAAATATAGATTCTCAACATCAATACTGAGGGAATGGATATTTTTTAATAATTTTTGGTTTCATATTTTTTTTATCAATTTTTGAAGTCATTATAACTATAATTTGGACATACGTGTTTGTTGTATAACATAACTTGTTATGTATATGTCGAAATCCAATTTTTGTTGGTGAAACAAGAACATCAATATGGAGTGAACAAATATTTTTTGAATTTTTTTTACAATGTTTTACTATTTTCAACCTCTGCAAAATGAAGAGCTTGATGTTCGGAGAAATACCTATGTTCAGTAAAAATTGAAAATTAAATACATGATAAAATGAAAACATATAAAAATTATACTTGTTGGAAAGCTCGTTTCGAGGGCTACGATCTTGAAAAATATCTTGTCATGTTAAGCTCGTTTGCAGGTCCAACCCAAGGTTTGAAATTAAAATTTTTGAGGAGATTTTGATGTAGATGCAAAAAAAAACATTTTTGGTACCTTCGAGTGAAGGAACCTTCAAACAAAGCTACGTTTGCTAGAAGGTCCCCATGCAAAGAAAACCATTTTATAGCAAAAAAAAATATTTTATGGAAACTACCTTCTAGCGAAGGTGTTTAGATGCATACCTTCACTCGAAGGTACCTTTGATGGAAGGTTTTACTTCTCTCGAAGGTACCTTTGATTGAAGGTTTTATTCTCTCGAAGGTGTGCAAGTGAATTTAGCTTAACCACTCCAAAAATTTCCTCTTTCCAAAAGTGAGACACAACTTTGTGATTTCACCCCTCTAAAACAAATAAGATAAATTATCACAAACAACATTGTTCTTGCACAAACCTCCCATAAAACTATGATCTTTAACCTCTTATGTCGACATTGTTCATGTCCTCAAAACACACAGAAGAACATCTATCTCTAACTAAAAAAATCACTTTTAACCATTTTCACTATCAAAATCCCACTAAAAAGCGATATGGAGCTTCAGAGAACACAATGATTATGCCCTCAAAACACTTGAGAAAATACATTGAGGTCTTGAAAAGGTGATGGCTCAAAAAATTCTTGCAAGTAACTTAAGGTATCTTAATGGTGAAATCTCAAAAAAGTACCTTTCCAATTCACTTCAAGAGTCATTGGGGCAACATCTTGCTCTCTATTACTTCTAGAACCATGAGATATTAATATGTTTATATTATGAGGTATCCCCAAGCATCTAGGTGTTTCTGTAGTGAAACCTAATGGTCTCCCCATCACTAAAAGTGTTGCCTAGGTAACAACTAATTGCAACATCTCGCACTAAAACTTTTGGGGTGATAACTTACATATACAAAATTTAAAATGTGTGTTATCTTTTTAAATTTCATAAATTTTTAAGATAAATCCAAATCTACAATCCAAAACTCTCCAAGAGGTCTCATTAGGTGATATGTCTTCTCCTTTGTCCAATAACTTATATTACATGCTCTCCAAGGTGTCACACCAACAACATATTGAGGCAAAAATTTGGCATCAACTTTGACTATCCACCATCAAAGGAGTCAATGGCTTGAGAAAAAATTCAAGAAAAAAAATCTCCTTGTTTGAAGTATTGTGGGGGAATACCTTGAGTCCCTCCCAAGACTACTTTTGATCTACTTGCTTTCTAACAACAAATTTAAAATTTTTTATGCCCTCTAGTATATTGTGGCAATGATATCTTGAGGCATCCCTTGAGAAATTTCTTGCCCAACATATCACATTGGTTATATTTTTTCCTTTCCTTCCTATTTTTTAACATGCCAATACACCAAAATTGGTCAAAGGCCAACTAACCAAAATTAGCAATAGCACTCCAAAAATCTTCTCCAATTTTTTTAATGAAAAATGTAGATACACACACAACATCCACAAAAGACCAACACACATGTGACCTCCCCATGTGATATAAGTCATGACTAATTCTCATCTTGAAACCAAACAAAATGGCCATGTAACTCATAGATCTTGAAATAGTGAAACTTGAATCTACAACAACAATGTAGACACATAAATATGCAAAGTCAACTTTTCATCAACAACAACAAAAATGAGGCATCATATATATTCTTCTCATGTCATGAACATTAGATCCAAAAACCCTCAAATATAGTATGTAAAAATATCTACAACTTGGAACTTCAACCTATTCAAGAACCTAGTAAGAAACCATAATAGATCTAAAATTGTCTCCATTCAAAAAATGCTCAAGGATTACAATTAAAAAATTATTTTTTCATAGATTTACAACTCATGGATTTTGATTAGCCACAACACATGTGAAACATACAAGCCAAAGGAATCCATGAAAATATGAATTCATTAACACATCCAAAATACTTATAAATCCTAATACCAAGGATTTACTAGTTAAATGATGAAATATCACAAATATTTAATCCACAAATCCAAATATCACAAATCCACAACATGTGTCTAGAGGATTTTTGGGAGCTTCCAGGTTATCAAAATACCAACTCTAACAACCTCTATGAAACCTTTTTTAATCTCCATTTTTCTTTGATCCTAAAGTGTTCACCATTAATCTACACCTAAAAAATGATTCAATCTATACAAGATACTCCAATTAATAACCAAGATTAATACAAGGTTGATAATTCCCTTCCTTCCATGGATCAACCAAGCGACAAATAACTTTGATATCAAATGTAATGATTCAAACACAAGTATCAATCCTTAATAGCTTAACATTAATACTAATTATGAGAAATTATCATAATCTAATAAGAATAATACTTTCAAGATAATCTAGAAACAAATCATTGTAGCAAATAAAACATGTAACAAAAGATACACCCCTAGGAAAACCCTTTTAGGAAAACCCTAGCCTCTATAGCATATCCAATGTATAATATGTAACAATTACAATACAATATCTAATTATTAGTGCTCTATTAAGAGCAAGAGGAGATCAAATATGTCACCTTCGACACATGCTTTCCAACCCATGAACAATCTAACAATATCACAACCATACTACAACACCATAACAAAGAATAATGAGAATTAACTCTTCCTGATAATGGGAATTTACACAACATTTGAGAATACAATGCACACGCTAATGCATTGATTGCATTTTTCTCTGTATTCCAAAGGAATATGTATGGGACAGAAATAATTCCTAAGATTTTATTGGAGAACTATGGTAATGACATAACCTTTCTTGTCTCCACTAATGAATGTATAATAGAGGCAGTAGAACCCATAACAATATGGATTGAACCTCTAGGATATGAAATTGATGAGAAAGAGGCTGAGAGATACATTGAAATATTGCTAAACAGCCCTAAGGACCCCTCTCTACCTAGACACGACACATACGAGGATAAATCTACTGAAGTATATTTGGAGACCTCAATACCTGCTAGAACAAAAAGGATGAACAAACAAGTTAAACAACTCTTTGGAAGGCATGGTCTCTTGAAAGATGTTAACAAATTGAGGGAAGTTGTAGCAGAGAGGAAAGCTAAAGCAATTAAGATAGCTGGTGAGTCCTTTGGACCGTGTAGATCAGGATGATCAGCTTCCACCCCTGCCTCTGCAATGCCAAAACCTACTGCCATAAGTGTCGTTAAAGGGAAGAAATTGGAGCCCAATGCCCCCTCTATAGTTGATGTACCTGGACCCTCCGAACCCAACACCTGGATCTCAAAGAGGAAGAATGTACCTCCAGTAGCACCTCCTGCTACCTCTAGAGGAAGAAAGAAATAGAAAGTGTCTAGAGATTGGAACTTAAGTGATGTTGTGGAAGAAGAAATTGAACTTGGCTTAGAGGAAGAAGAACAATTGAAAAGGAATAGAAGAAGCAGTGTTTCCACTTGTGGTGAAGGTGCCTCATAAGAGGTTAATAATGAATCAAAAAGGTCCAGAGTCAATATTATGGATTCGTCTGAAGAAGAGGAGATGGAAAAA
Organism: Sequoiadendron giganteum; assembly: GCA_007115665.2. Lineage (NCBI taxonomy): Eukaryota > Viridiplantae > Streptophyta > Pinopsida > Cupressales > Cupressaceae > Sequoiadendron > Sequoiadendron giganteum. The sequence goes on from CM021109.1 coordinate 537,053,131, forward strand.
GAGAAAGAATCTTTCAGAATTCACATGCACAAGAGGAAAGAGGAATATAAAACAAATGAAGGTGCATCAAAGGCTGAGAAGAAGAAGCCTAAGACTCCTTTGGTAAGAGCTTCATTGCAAGTATGAAGGTTTTGTCATTGATGTCAACTGGTTAGCTGGTTTTCAATTGGTTGTTATTGTCATTGATGTCATTGATGATGGTTATTGGCTATATATGTCGAGGATATTGAGAAAATTGTAATAAAGAAATGTTGCAGGTATTTAGTGTTTTCTCCAAACTTTGCTCTAGGATTTTCTACTATGCTAGTAAGGATCTAAGGTATTTTTCATGATTGTTAGAAGCTGCTTTATCCAGATTTTAGGTTTTCGAATTGTTGTACAGTGTGAGTTATGCTCACCAATTGCAAACTATGCTTTTTTGAGGTCTGAGAGAAATGTTGTTCCTCTGGATTTGTTCTTGTTCAAGTCTTATGACTTGAAATTCTCAAGATAAGTTGTTAAGGATTTTTTCAAGTTAATTTTGTTATCTGGGAAGATTGGATCATGCTAAGGTTGTGTGTGCTTAATTGATTTATGTGTTTTACACTGGTTTGGTCGACCTTGTGTTTAACACTACTTACGAAGTTTATGGAAGCGTGTTGAGGCATGTTGGGACTCATTTAGGTCCTCATTGGATGTGTGTTTGGTTCAACCTCATTCTAATTCCACCATAGAATGCTTTGTCATCAACCTGATTTGAATTTGTAAATGCAAAAGTGTGTGGCCGACTTTGGTTAAGTTTCAAACTTGAATATGGTATAAATAAAGGTTGAGATGTAGAAAGTGAATGGAATGAAAGAAAGATAGATGCGAGATAGATGCAAAACAGTGTGTATGTGATGCGAGGTTGAGCAGATTAGTGTGAAATCTAACTATGAGTTTCTAGATGCAATGTGTTGAAGGTGTACTCTATCATTCAAGCATGTATGCAATTTTGTGAGTGAGTTGTGGTGGAAATCTCTATTGCATTGAGATTGTTTTCTCTTTGTAACAAATCTCTTATATCTTGTTTGTAATTCTGTGGTAGTGAGCACTCTGGGTGGTTAACCCTTATTAGACAATGAGTCATAATTCAGACATTGAGTCCTATTTTGGTAGTGAGCTTTCTCTAGCAGTGAGCCTTTATATTCGATTTTGATATTCTCTATATTGTGAGTTAATCCTAATCATGGTTTTTCCATTATTGGGTTTTCCACATAAATTTGGTGTTATTGTGTGTGTGATGCTTTTTAGTTTCTTCTTTTGCACTTATTGATTAACTACATTAGCAGAGTAAAGTATTTATGAATGATAATTGATCTAATTTTTGGTGGAAGTGCTTAAAGGTTAAATTTTGTTACAATTGATTCACCCCCCCTCTCAGTTGTCTTGTTCAAAAAGCTCGTCCACCCATAAAGTTGGAATCCTTGGTTAACAATATGTTAGAACGTGATGGCTTATTAGAAACCATTGCCAAATTATATGATGAAGTTGATGGAGAAGATCAAAAAACTATTATAGATTCTTTTGTTCAGTATATGATCATTATGGATAAAAATATGGACAACATGAAGGAGAAGGTAACTGATGTTGTATGGAAAGCTCTAGTGAAAAGAAGACATAAATTTGTCAAAGAAAAAAACAAGATCAAAACTGATGCCTTGAACAAAATTGGATCCTCTTTATCTAAGGATGATAAGGCCACCCTACTAGAATCCTACACACAACAGTTCAAGGCAAAACAAAGAGTTGCCATTCTTATGACCAAAGAGAAGGACAACACAGAAAAATTGAAACAAGAAACTTTTGATACAGTGAAAGACATGGCACTACAATATGGGATGATTTTTGGTCTTGCATCTGATACAACTCAAGCCAAGGAGCTTGGTAAATATAAAGTTACTGATGAAGAGGAAAATATTCCTCCCATATCTAATTTACCTATTTTTCAAGAAGTGGTAGTAGAAGAGGTAAATGATTATTCTGTAGATGAAACTCCACATTTGGATGTCCTAGGAAATATGATTGATGATACACATACCCCTCTAGATACATCTACCCCTTCCGAAGACACTAAAAACACAATCGAAGAAAATAATGAAGATTAGAATAGGAATGATGTCAATGATAATGTTGAAGATCAACATGACAAACAGAATAAGGATACCGGATATGAAGGTGAAGAAAATAAAGATGGAGAAGAAGAAGGTAAAGATGAAAATAATAATGATGAGAAGGATGATAAAGATAAAAAGGAGGATGAAAAGAAAGATAGGAAAAGGGAAAATACCTCTGAAAAAGAAGAAGAAGAGATAGAAGAGAAAAAAGAAGAATCTGCAATTGAAAGAAATGAAGAAGAATCCCAGAAGACCACGGAGCCAAAAAAGTCACACAGAGAATCCTTCAACAACACTCTCAAGGGTCATCTGACAAGAAAAATAAGGATTCAACTAGTCATTCCTCCCTAGTTGGTTTAGCTCTTGTCACAACAAGGTTATGTTGATCTGAATAAAATCAAACTTGTTCAGAGAATGGATATTGGAGACACTTTTATTATCTTCAAGAGAAAATAAATTATAGAAACTCATTAGAAGGGGACTGAGCTAATCAATGATGCCATCAAAGTTTTACAGGATGCAACCCCTAGTACCACTGTTAATGATTCTTTAGCACCTATTGAGAATTTGAAATTTTTGGTTGATTCATTTAGGGAATATACTTCTAGCCTAAAGGAGCAAGTTTCAAAAGAAGCTAAGTCAAGGATTGTGGAGAAAAGATTGCTTGAAATTCAGGACAGATGTGCAACTGCACATGACAAGGTTATGAAATGCTTGGAAGAAGTGAAGGAATGTGAAGATGAGGCTCAGGCACTATTATTGTATGGCATAAGATGACCAGATGCTACTCAAGGCATTAAGGACTTAATGGAATCAATAGAGTCACATTTAACCTATGCCTTTGGAACTTATGACCTTATAAAAGATAGAAACTATGCATTTTAGACTGCAATTTTAGACTTACAAAACAAGTTTGTCACCCTGCAAAGATAGAAATAGGATGTTATAAGACATTTTGGTCACCTTAGAGATTGGGTAAAGTGCAAGCATATACTTATAGCAAGTTCTCTCATTGAAATTGAAAAACTTTACAAGATAAATCCTTATCCAACTACTCTGGAAGAGGGAGATGAAACCTTGGTGGAGTTGGAATCAATGCATAAGGCAATTGTTACAACTAAGAAGAGTTGGGATGAAGTAAAATCTGCTTGGGAAGCTATTCTCAAGGAACTTGAAGGTGATTCCTCCTTCGGGTGAACATATTTCACCTTGTATATTATTTTTCAGTTGCTTTCAATTTTTATTTCCTGTACATATGATTGGATGTAGTTCTGGGGATAACTCCCTAAGAGGGAGCCAATAATTTTATTTCAGTTGTCTTTTTGTTCATGTGTCTCATTCAAACACCCTTTTTCCTTGATGTCAAATGGGGAGAAGTTTGAGAAGTCTGAAGATGGAGAAGTATTTTGAGAAGTTTAGATATTGTGTTTGAGGGAGAAGATTTTTTTTTAAGACAGATTTAAAGTTGAATTGTTGAAATTCACCTTATCTTCATTTTTGGTACATGTTTCCATCAATGAAAAAGGGGGAGATTATTGAAATAATGAAGAAGGATCCCTTTGATGTGTTTTTATTGATGCCAACAATGTTTGTTGATAGTTTTTCTGATCTGGTAAAATAATTTTTGCATCAATTTGATTTGGTAATTTGGTTTGAATTCACTCATGTTTTAAGGTCAACTTATGTGGTTATAGTATGTTGTTTGGGACTGCTAAATTTACATCTATGTTTAATATTTCAACAATTTTGGTCAATCTAGATAAAAGTTACAAGTGACAGAAGTTCAGCAATTGTATTCTGGCTTATACAATACAAGATGATAAATGTCATCTAGTTTGCATTCCTCTGGTGTTTGGTTTCAGACTTGTTATCACAGAAATTAGCAGCGCTCATTCCACGGATAACCCCCTACGAAATTTGTTCATTTCCTAGGTTCATGATGTTCATGCATGCAAAATGAGGCAATTTTTAATCCACCTCGAAATGCGTTTCAAAGTCTCAGATAGCCCATTTGAGCATCCCTCTGCATTCATCTCGTGAAGACCTTCGAAACGAGTATCTTCACGAACACTCGTTGTTCATACTTCACAAAATTGCGAAAAGTGCAAATGTTCTGGAAAAAAGCACTCTAACATTTTCAACAAAAAATTCTAAGTGTTGAAAGTGCAAGGGCGGGGTTTTTTAGCGCCACTGCACCTAAGTGAAATGATGACTTGGTGCAAGAGCGCTGATTTTTCCCGCCCTTACACCAAGTCTCCATATAAAAATTCTAAGTGTTGAAAGTGCAAGAGCGGGGTTTTTTAACGCCACTACACCTAAGTGAAATGATGACTTGGTGCAAGGGCGCTGATTTTTCCCGCCCTTACACCAAGTTTCCAGACTTAGTAAAAAATGACCAGAGCAGTGATTTTTGACTCAAGTACACCATTTCCAGACTTAGTCAAAAATGACCAGAGCGGTGATTTTTGACTCAAGTGCACCGTTTCCAGACTTAGTCAAAAATGACCAGAGCGGTGATTTTGACTCAAGTGCACCGTTTCTAGACTTAGTCAAAAATGACCAAAGCGGTGATTTTTGACTCAAGTGCACCATTTCCAGATTTAGTCAAAAATGACTAGAGCAGTGATTTTTGACTCAAATGCACTGTTTCCAGACTTAGTCAAAAATGACCAAAGCGGTGATTTTTGACTCAAGTGCACTTTTCCCAGTTTTTCACTAAGTGCTGAGCCCAAGCGCTAGGGTGCTGATTTTCAACACCCTGACATACTTTTTTCCAAACTTACACATAAAGTGCAAGGGCGTTGATTTTCAGCGCCATTACACTTTTGGCAGTTTTTGCCTTAAAACTTCCAAACCACTCCATTTTCACTCTGGACCATGTTTCTCCACTCCCACATCATTTTCCATGCCTAGTTCCTCTTTTCACGCTTGCTCAACATCGTTTTCTTGCTTCACGCTTCCCAATGCTTCTTTTTTTGGTAACGCCTGTTGATTCACCACCCTTGCAGTTTCTTTCCAAATTTCATCAAGTGATCTCGAAGGTGACATTTTCTGATCTAGTGAACTATCCCAGATCTACAAAGAAGTCATGTTGCAAGTTGAGGATGCCAGTTTTTCAAAAGCCTCAATACATGTCATTTGTGATATACGAATGACACTTGATAATATCAAGACACATCTTCACAGGTGCAAGAAAATCCATTCATCCGCCAGAAGGTCGATCACAAGAGTTCACACCCTTGTTGATTACACAGTCGGCCCAGATGATGCGTTCATGCAGGAGACTAGGAAGAAATATGAAGACTCCACGCCCAAGAAAGGAACCATGAAGATTTCTGATCTCCGAGTGTTGAACATTTTGATGCTTCTCTTTATGCATCTTGTAAATAGTTTTTGACACCTTAGGTGTCTTTTTGTAAAACGTAATTGCACCAAAATATGAGGTGCAATTACGTAGAAATAAATTACACTCAATTAGATTAGGGTTTCCTATTTTTACTCATCTAATTCCCTAATTTTTCTCTCCCCTCCTTTCTATAAATAAAAGGGATTTCTTTTGTAATATTTACCTTTTGAGATTTTGCAACAAAGTGCTGCTCTTTTGAAACAAGCATTGAGACTTTGTGTTCAATATTGTGAATTCAGATCTAATCAATAAAGAAGAGGATTGCATGCCAGACTTTGTGTTGGAATCGATTGTCTTGTGTGTTGATTATATCAGTAGTGATTTGTGTATGAGATTGAAAGGGCTTCAAGTGGTTGATGTAAACTTTGTGTTACATTTATCGTTTGGATTTGTTTACGTTTGAAGGTTTTTGTTGAAGGATCTACAAGAATTTGTGCTTGTAATCATTCATGTTGTTCGAGGAATCATTGTGTCTAAGAAGACTTTGTGCTTCTAATACAATGAACGATACCATTACAAGATTCAACATTGAAAAGGCTACAGAACGACTTTGTGCCTTCGTGAGCCTTCCCTTTTCTTTTTACCTTTTGTTATTATAAATCATACTTGGTATTTCTAAGTTGTGCTTTGTCAAGATAGGAATATCGGCATTACTGTTGTTGTCTAAGTTTAAGTTATTTCAGATCTAAAGCTTTTCATCGTGAAGCATTGTAAACATCTTCTCTGAAAAAAGAGAGAAGTATGAATGTAACATACCCCCCCCCCCATTTCATGAGTACAGTGTACATTTTGTAAGTATTCCTTTAAGTTTACTACAGCTTCCAATTAGCAGTAAGAAGGGTGCCTCCCCTTTCCGAGAGGAGAGATCATATCTCACACAGCTGTGGTTGAAGTCTAGATGGCGTAATCTGTTGAAAAGTTGATTACACTATTTTCACCCAATAAACTCTACAATTTTGGGAGATGATTTACAAGTGTCATCACGACACATATTATAGATGGTGTGTGCTTATACGATTACATGGATGGTCGATGTTGGATGGATTGGCTTATTTTGTGGTTGAGTCTAATCCCTAGCTGACCTAATGCTTGAAGTTGTGCTATGAAGATTAAAATGTATTACGAATGTTAAGGGGATCTATTTTAGATTTGTGTCAACCTTAATTCAAATGTTTCACATTTTTTTTTAGCACGAAGAAGTTTTTTTTCATGTATGAATTCGACTAAGTGTTTTTGAATTGAAATGGGGCTACATCTAATTAGGCTGACCTAATTGATGTACATGGATGTAATAGGGTATATATGTGGAGCAGTCCTGTGTTGCATAATGATAAGAAAAAAATGAAGTGTGTGTGTGAGATCTGATGTTGCGTGAACTTCTAAATTTATATGTGTGAAATCCGAATAAGGGAAAAATTGTAGTATATGTTGAGCAACTACAGAGCATAGCAATATTTTGTATTCAAAACTACATTGGAACTTAATTCAACACAAGGAAGGTGCATCTTACATTAGTTCACACTTTGGTTGTGTAGCCATTTGTGTCTTGTATCTATTTTCAGGTTGTGAGCCTTTTAAGGATAGTGAGTCTTGGCAATGAGCCCTGTAATATCTTATAACCAGTTATAATATATTTTGAGTTAATCCTCACCATGGTTTTTCCCTCCTTGGGTCTTCCACGTAAAAATATTGGTGTTCATGTGTTATGTGGTGTTGTGATTTCCTTCATGTACTCATTCATAGCTACAGTTAATTATGTTTTGATAATTGGTTGGATTATGACTAAATGGTTTAATAGAATACTAATTCACCCCCCTCTCAGTATCTTAGGTGTTCAACACAAAGGAGGCACCACAGGTGCTCAATCTTGAGGGAGGCTAGATGTGAAAGGCTCTGCAGAGTTTGATTGACCCTCACAGGTGCTCGGTCTTGCAAGGCAACATGTTAATCCATAGATAAAACATGTTATGCAAGCAAAAGTCACGCAGACAGACAAACAGTCATATCTCAAAACAAGAAATTGAAGGAGAAGCTTTCAAAGGGGTCCCTTGAGAACCCTTCAAAAGAAAGAGGGGTCCACTCAAGGGAAACTTTGTTTGAAAAGTGGTGACATTTTTTTGCAAACGATCTTGTCATCAAGCAATCCTTTTGAAATATTCTCTTTCTTCAAGGAATCCAAAAAAAAAAAAAGAATGGCCTCCTCAAAGGTGAATTCTTAATTCTTTTTGTTATGAATTCATTTTCAAAAGAAAATCTTGCTAAGGGGATCCTTTTCAAAGGATGCAAGTTTTGAAAAATGTAAATATTTTTAGCAAGGGATTCATTGGCCACCGAATACACCTTATTAAAAATCAGAGAGGTAGGGCCCCCTCTTATAATGATGTGCATGAACTAAAGGAGCATGTGGCATCCTAAGGAAAGGAAGAACATGAAGAGATGTCATGGCCCACAATACATGACGATATGTAGATGTGGAAATTTTATCGCACACGTGAGGGACAACACATAGGAACCACAACATCAAGAAGCAAGCAAAGAAGAGAGAAAGATAAAAAGAAAGGAAAAGCATAGACAAAGAAACCAAGAGATAGCAAGATTTGATATTTTAGGGTCATAACTACTCATAAATATAAATAGATAGATAAATATAATATAATATACATGCGAACTGTCATTAATCCCTTACTATATCTGATCATGAAGAAGGGTACGTGAAAACAAAACAAAAAACAACAAAAAAATGGGTCAACAAGGAAGGGAGGCCTAAATGCCCCAAACACTTTGCATCATCCCCAATTGTCAAAAATCAAGGCACAACAAATAGAAGAAGTTTACGACACAAAACACTCCTATATCCAAGCATCTACAAGGGTGGAAAGGGTCCTCTAGGAACACATAAAACAAGCACAGGGGAAACACAACACACACACACACACAAATCTAATATACAGATAAAGAAGAGGTGCCTCCTAGTCCTCATCAACCAAGAATTCATCATTCTCCCAATATAGATCATGATAGGGAGAGGGTGAATGATTCTGCAAGGCCAGGATAGCAAGGGGAGCACCCTTTGACTCTCCTATGACAAGAGCTAAGGAAGAGGTCCCCTCAAGGTCTCCTTCGCTCAACTCCTATGAGGTAAATGACATTGATCTTGCAAAAATCACCAACAGAGTCAAGATATAGTCCACTGAGTTGAACATACACTTGACGTAAGTGCCATGTGTCAATTGGGCAGGCGACAAAGGAGGCACCCAAGATCCACTGCTAACCTCATCGAAAGACTCAAGGGATGTCGGGACTACCTTCGTCACTAGGATGACGCAAGCCAAAGCAAAACCCTCTCCTAAAGAGGGTGATCCTTTCTTTCAAACTCCATTAGAAGCAGGGTCATCCTCCAACTTTCACTTCATCGGAGGATGTGAGATCCCCACAAAAGAAGCAAAAGGCGAGGAGGAAGAGGAGAGAACTACAATGGACACTACTGAAGTGTTTGGCATATCCACAAGCTTAGGGAAAGGTGGGATGTATAGAAGGGACATCAGGAGAGGAGGTTCAACCAAGGGAGTGATGAACACTTACACCCTTTTAGGGTGAGGGTCATATGCACTCGCGAGGGGAGCCAAAAGCAAGATTAAGGAGACAGGAACCGAAGCAAAGGGGGGCAGAAGAGGAGGGCACAACAAGGATACTAAAATAGGAGTTGGTGACTCCCCTTTCACCTTCTGTAAGACAGACCGATCAGCAGTCAAAGCCTTCCTTTGATGCTTACGCTCATGCGCAAGGTGGTTTCTTCGGCTCTTAGAGATGGAAGTTGCATCTTGAGGAGGAACAAAAGGATATTGTTCTACCATGGGAGTGTCCATCATAGCCATTGTCAATGGAGGGAGTGATTCTTGGATAGAAATAGGAGGAAGAGATGTAGGAACAAAAACAACAACCAATGGAGAATGAGACTCAAGCACCTCGCCAGCGGGCCTCATCCCATTCACTATCCTAAGGGCAGGAGTAGTAGGAGGTCACAGCGGCCGAGACGCAGAGGCGACTCCATGGGGACCCTTCCCCTTACCATATAAGATGGGCCAAGGCATCGTGGGTAAGACATGAAGATCAAACGCCTAATTCTTAGCCTTCCACCAAGTGGGCACCATCAAACTCCCCATGAGATGTGTGGAGGCGAAAGCCAAAGGCATCACAATAGGGTGAGAGGCGGAAGCAAATGGAATAGTAGAAGAAGAGGAAGGCTCCTAAGCACAAGTAGACTTCCCCTTCCCCTTTTGAAAGGAGGAAGAGGCAGCCTGTTGTTGCGCAATCATAGAAGCCTTAATCAAAATAGCATAAGGGGAAGGAGGGTAAGTCATTTTTGGTGCTATATCCCCATTCTTATATTTTATGTAAGTGCAATAAAATATAAGGTCCATCCTTGGAGGAAGTGGACCAATAGGGGAAGGCCATAAGTGGTCTAATGAATAGGCACCACATGACACCAGGGGTTTATACCCAATGTCATGCATGATGTGCACAAAGCCCTCATGAGAGAATTTCAAACATTTTTGGATCACCGAAGAGACTGTGTTCATGGAAACTAACCATGGAATTCCTAGCTTCACTCTGAATAAGTCAGACTCTGAGATGATATCAAAAATGGCATTCACAATCCTAGGCCCTGCCAAGACTGAAAGGGTGATGGAACCGATGGGAGGGATGGAAATCCCATCATGTGTATGTATTATGCTCTTAGATTTATCGTACCCATCCTTATGTAAAAAAATTATTAACATAATCTCCTCTATAATAACATTAACTCGGCATGTAGGATCAACAAGAACACCAGTCACAGTATTCCCATTGATACAAGTGGGAATGTATAGAGGAGAGGGTTCTCTATTCGCCTTCATAAGCAAGTCGTACAATGTAAAGGTTATAGCAGGAGACCCATTCGCAAGCTGCACAGATGGGATGGGAAGATGCATGAAAGAAGCCATCTTTTATGTACACTGAAAAGGACTTTCTTAAAGAAGACCCCAAAGGTTTAACAATCAAACAGTGACCTATTCTAAGGTTCACTTCACAGCATTTAGGGACACTTCTAACTATGCCACTAGGGGTCGTATGTTGGGTTGCAAGGCTAGGTACCCTGCAACACACACCTACAACACACCTAGAACAAGAGATAAGATTCCTTCAACACTATGAAATGGAACCAGAATATTGGGTTCACCAAAATATAGAGGGGGACCGACTGCTCAGGTTCCCAGGTCATGGGAGGGTCTAGAACAATAGGGTGCCCTGATCTACCTCAAGCTAATGGAAAGTTTTGGGAGAGTTTAAAGTTTAGAGGCTGAAAGGAAGAGCAATTAGGTTGTTGTTGTCCTTTTACAAGCTAGAATGTTTCAGGAAGTTAGGTGATCAAGTTTCTAGAGTCTGGACTATGACTTAGGTAGCTCACTGCTAGAGGACTATAGTGTAGAACACGAATGACAACATGGTGTGCTGGCATCTCAGTGGGGCATTGGCATTCGTATAGACAAAAAGCATAAAGTACAGCCTGAAATCGTAGAAAACCTACTGACGACCTAACTGACACAGTTTGGTGGAATAACACAAATAGAAAGTAACTAAATGATAGAATATTCAAAAGGAACACTGTGACTAATCTAATTACAAAATGACAAAGAAGGGTGAGGAAAGTGCACCTTCCTACCCATGAGTTGATATCTTCAAGGTCTTCACTCGATGAACAACCTGCACACATAAAAATGAGAAAATGTTGGGATTGTGTTTAAAGGGTTATCGCAGTCAGTCCCCCGCTTTGGTGTTTCCACCTCCACAAACAACCAAGATAGCAACGATTGGAGAAATATGACAAAGAAAGATATTAAAATAGCAATACATTAATGAAAAACAATATGCTATGATATTAAATGATAATACAAAGTAAAGAGAAGGTGGAATGATATCACCTTCAACAACGTGCGCTTAAGGAAAATGGGAGTAGGAGTGAGCTCGCAAGATTTCAAAGGCCAACGTTGTCGCAACAACGAAGAGATTGAACCAACAAAATATCAACTTGTAGCTTCAATGGAGGTGGTGGAGCTTGAAGGAGCTGAAAGTGATTGAGAAGTGTGTAGATAGTCAAGAGGAATGCCAAGAAGATCTAGAAGCATGAAAGAATGAATGAGATAGGCATTTGAAAGGTGAAAATGGAAGCAAAGGAGTTGTTCAAATTCAATCTAAAGGGTAGGATATGTTACACTTTGCATCCAATGGAGGAGTGTAACGCCTCTATAGATTCCAAAGGTGGGAATCCTGTCAAGATGGTAACGTAGCGCACTAGCGTCCCCGATAGAATATCCCCCACTGACACATAATCAACTGCCAAGTGGATAAGAGAAGGTGGTGAAAATATGAATTGCATTATCGGGTTTAATCTTCTAAGGTAGGAAGTGAAAATTCACGCCATTACATAGAGGACCCTACTATAAATATTAACAAGGAATATGGTGGTAACAATAAGGTTGTACTGGATTGTATTAACCTTCTTTTCTAAGAGGTTGGTAATGAAAATGACATGGATATGGAAAATTCAAAGTAAAATGAAGAAGATAAAATAAATTAGCAGCTCGATGAATTCTATTTGAAGGCTAGAGAAAAAAGAAAAGAGAAAAAATACCTAAGTGCCTTTACAACTTGTATAAAAATAAAAAAAATCTCTCAACCCCCTTCCTAGTTCTCAATGAGTATCAAATACATAAGTTGGAATGTTAGAGGTCTCAATTCACTTGACATGAGATATATTCTAAAATATTTTTGTAATAAGATAACAAATTTAGACTTCTTGTTGTTACATGAAACAAAAATAGTTAGATTCCAATTAGACATTATTTAAAAAAAAATCCAAATACTATATATCTAACCATGTGAAATTTAAAGGTGAAACAACTATTTTTTTTAGGTTTAAAATGGTTTGATTATACCAAAAGTTTTGGTAATTATACTTGTAATAGGCAGTTTTGGATTGTTATTGAAAAGAAAACCTAAGTTTTGGAATTTAATTAATATATGCAGCTACTGACCATATGGATAGAATTGAGTCATGAAAATGGTTTTCTTTTGTTCCTAATGTCCCTTGGATTATTAGGAGTATTTAACATGATAAAATAGGAGGATAAAAATATGGCAATAAAATAAGATGAAAAGGTAATTAATAGTTTTTTTTGTCCAAAGCTAAATAATTTTTGAACCTATTTGACCTACTTTAGAATTAAAAAAAATAGTGAGAGTACGTGGTTTACTTGGTGTAATTGTCAAAAGGATGGGAAAATAATTTACTTGAGATTTGATAGATTTGATGTGTAGAGGAATGTTTTTTAGTTTTGATAGAAACAATGATAGAAATTGTGTAAAACTTTTACATTGCACTATGCAAGATCATTATCGTATTGAAGCTACTATTATATTTGAGGGAAACAATACTAGTGGGGAAATGATTAGAAATGATAACTTATTCAAATTGAATACTAAGTTCCTCAAATTGAAAAATTATATTGATGGTATTAGTACTCTGAGAAAGATCAATAAAATCCTTTTCCAATATGATTCTTTTATTGATTATTAGAATTCTATTGTAAATAATTGATTTTTTTATCAAATCATTATAAAAAATATCATTAGATAATGATAATATAAAAATTATTTGCAATTTTTTTTTTAATATTAAAAAAATAGATCCAAAAATATCCCAATAATGAGACTTTTTTCAATTCCCTTGATGATATTAAACATAGGTCAAGATGCCTTTAAAATAAAAAAGTTTAAGGTGGTAAGGTTAGAGAAAAGATGAATTAGCTTGAGGGGGATATATGTTTTAAATTTTTCTTTAATATATTAAAGGCTAAGAAGAATAAGGAGATTATTGTTCCAATTTGGGTGGATGTAAATAATATACTAGTAATAATTCTATTAATTAAGTTTATAAAAATTATCAAAATTTATTCAATGGTCGATGTAAGAAGGCTCGAGAGGTGTATAGAAAAATTATTCACATGAAAATCAATAAGGATTTCAATAGTTTGAAAATATATATTAACAAAGACAAGATTCTCAAGTTTATTTAGTCTTTTAAGAATGGTAAATCACTTATTATTAATGGTTTACCGAGGGATTTTTATAAAGCTAACTTGATCTATATTGCAAAGGAAGGTCATACAACCCAAATTAAGAAATGGAGACCCATTACTCTATTAAATGTATCTTATAAAATATTTTCAAAAAATATCGCTTTAAGATTGGAGGAGATTCTTTCCAGAGTCATTAGGATTACCCAAATTGGGTTCATCAAAGGAAGACATATTTTGGACTAGCAATGAAGATTAATCAAAATGTTAGTATGATGCTTCTTGATTTTTAAAAAACATATGGCAAAGTTGAGTGGTATTTCATCCTAATGGTTTTAGATTCATTTAGCTTTCCTAATGGTTTTTGTAAAATAATTAAACTTATGAGTAATGGTGCCTACAGTCAACTTAATATAAATGAATCCTTAACATAACCTTTTATTTTGTAAATGTCAATTAGGTAGGTTTGTCCACTTGTATCAACCCTATTTGTAATTTTTTTATGCTCTATATTATATGTTAAGATCTTATCATTTTGGAAGGATTGTTAAGGGGATTTTATTACCTAATAATTTAAACATACCATTTTCTAATGAAATTGCTCTTTTATTTATATGGAGGAAGAGAATTTTGATAGTTCGAAGAATAGACAACATATTTTTTAGGGCTTTAGATGATAATTATTTGATAATAAATTTATTTTTCTCAAATGGATTGAACTTTTGACTACATAGTTTGATAAAGTTTAAATTGAATTGGGTGAGACCTTCTAAACAAGTGAGATACATTTGTATATAATTTTATATCAAATCCTCACTAAAAAATATGTGGGATCAGATAATGGTAAGATTTATTTATTTTGAAATGAAATAAACATTTTTTTCTAAGAGATTTTAAGTTTGTCAAAAGATTCTATTTTCTTATACTATCTATTATGTGTAGTATCAAAAAATGTACTCCTTTACATTTTCACACTATGTTTGGGTCCCTTAATTAATTGGACTTAATTAAACCTCTAATTTGCTCGATTATGCATTTAAAAACCTAATTAGTCCTAATTTAATATGCTTGTGTATCTTGTCTTGTTGTTGCATATTTAACATAGGTGTAGTGTCCTTTAATCAGCTTAATAACTAGGAACATGAATTCCAGAACTCAGGGATTGGACATCACAACTGGCAGTCATAACTTGCTAAAGAACTTCATTTAATTATCAACCCAGGGACGTAAACTTGAAATGGGTCAGCACAATATATGCACTAATCACCTTTCTCATACATGCATAACTTCCTAAAGATGCTTATACTAGAATTTGAATTACTGCAATCAAATCTACTTGGATAAACTTCCTCAGAAATAAAAACTGAAAGACAAACTATTCTGCATCTAGTGGCTGTAGGAACAGTTGATAGCTCTGTGTTTCTGCCAGCTGCAGGAACAGTCACATTAACCTCTATGAAAGGAAGTGCAGCTATTCTAACTTGCAAAATGAAAGAATTGACAGTTCCCTAAGTGGTCCCCCTTAGGTAATGCCAAAATTAAACAACAGATTAAGCGAAAAACTTCATAAACTTTATTGATTCAAAATAGACAAGTACATAACACTCAATCTCTTGACTGTATTTCTGAAAACTGAAAATGTGTTACAACAGCAATCTTCCAGCCCTTTCTCTGAAGGAGAATGGGCTATTTATTGAAAACTGAATCTAACTACTAACCAACTCTTCCCTTATAAGACAGGAAGTCTTTATTACATTTAACTAACTAAGTAAAGAGATGGATGGAAATGCAAGAACTAAGTCAAATCGGTTTATCAGTCTTAAAGCGCCATCATCCTAGATTCATGCACCACCAAGACGTCTGGCCTAGATTTCTGGAACACTCTCCCTGCATGGCGGATGAGTTGAAACTGCCTCCCTATCTTTTGTTGTTTGAACCAGTCTTCATTGATTTGGTCTTTTTAGCCTTTAAGTGGAAATTGAATTCCTTCTTCAACGTGGTACCTGCAAAATATCTTGACAACTATTCCTGAGGCAAAAAATTAGCTCAACACCTTCATCCTTTAAGACGATTCATTACTTTATTTATACATACATTTAAGCATTAATCTAAAGCAAACATTATTCCAGACATGGTTGCAGGAAGGGTTTATCATCACACAAGGTTATAAGGCATTCATCAAACTAATAAAGCATTTCAAAGTAATAATTATGGAAGGACTTAGCATAATATACTTATCATATTAAGCATTAAAAGTTCATGTCTTAACCCATAATCAGTACTAAATGTTTGTTTTAGGATAATGAAAAGCAGAAAAGTGTTTGTAAAAGTATGATCTAAATGTGCCAAAAACTTGGCTCATCAATAGGCATGTGTCTCTTTGTGCCTTTGTTGGTTTGCCATGAGATCTTATATCTTGGGGGCTTGATCATCCTCCTTTACCTTCATTGTCTTATCTTTCCAATAGTTATACAATTAGACCTCTCTTGACTCTTATTTGACTACTTTAGTGTAAGTTTGAGTGTAGGGCTCATCCTCTCACTAAAGTGGCAGCTAAATGTAGTATCAAAAAATGTACTCCTTTACATTTTTACACTATGTTTGGGTCCCTTAATTAATCAGACTTAATTAAGCCTCTAATTGGCCCAATTATACATTTAAAAGCCTAATTAATCCCATTTTCCGAAAGGGAAACTTGTATTAAACAATTGCAAACATTAATTAAATTGCCTTGAAATTAGTGTGTCCTAGGTTTTGGGCCTAGGACCCATTCTCCCAAGGATGAATGGGTCCCCTTTAAGTTTAGGACCCCAATTTTTAATATGTTTTTGGTGACATTTTAATGATTCAAATTCAATTTGCATTTGTTAGCTTTTGATGTTTAATTTTTGGGAAATTAGAAAATTACCTATAAATACAAGGTATTTTTATCAATTCCAATCCTAGAACTTTTTGAGAGACTTCACAAGAGAAAAGATTATTTTCAAAGGTGTTCAAGAGTAGATTTCTTGGTCATTTGTTGTAGCATTCAAGATCTCAAGCATCATGTCAAAGTTATCTTCATTCATGCATGTTTTTGGAGCTAACACTATGATGTAGGTTTCAAGCATTCAATTCAAGATTGAAGCATCAAGATCAACATCCAATCAATCCATTTCATGCAATATCAAGACCTTGGAGAGATGTGTTAGACTTCAATCCTCTAAGGGTCTCATTCAAAGGTTTGGTGAGTTGCAACATAGCAATTATTCATTCATCATTTCTTCCATTCATGTTTCATTTCATTTCAAGGTTTAACTACCAAAATGAGGTTTGACCAAGGCAAACCCCCATTCACCAAAAATAACCAAATTTCCCCTCTCTTTGTGTTTTCATATCTTAGGTTGAAGAAGGATTGAAGATTAATCAAAAGTGCAATTTTGCAAAGTTGTTAACATTATCGTCAAACCACAGAAACTCACTTGTAGAATTTAATTATAAATTTTTGACTATGAAATCCAAAGGAATCGAGAGTGTAGATCTAGGATTAGAGGACTATGAGAACATATTTTGGACCCCTATAGCAAGACCCATTCGCCCTAGGGCGAATCTGTCCCAAGAGGACACTCAGTAGGAACTTTTGGTGATACGTGCATAAATTCATAACCTTCTTAGATCTGTTGGAACTTTGTGGATTCTGCTAGATTAAGGTTTTAAATTGATGATTCATGTTTTACATTGCATAATTGCGTTCATTTGATATTTTTCATTTATCTCCAAAAAGTGCATTTTAGGCTAATTTACCTTATCCTCGGTTATAAGGAAAACAACAAGATCTCCATTAATATTGACTCGCCTAAGGATTGAAATTCAATCTTGTCCTAAGGGATCTCCTTTTCCTAATGAAAATAGGAAAATACATGCATTAACCCCATTCAAAACCTACCTCACCCATTTTCCTACATTTCATTATGTTTTAATTTAGTTATTTAATAACTATCAAAATGAGATTTTTTAAAAATTAATCAAGAACTTTCTTTGGTCTAGTGAAAAGGGTAATAAGAATATAAATGTTATGAATTGGTAGTGGTGTTATATAAATGAATATAAATGGGAGTTAGTTCAAAGAAATTAAAGATTTATGTTGTGGCCCTTGCCATAAAATGAATTTTCAAGGCTTTTTATGGTGATGAACACATCAAATCTTAATTAGAAATAATATTAAGCTTGTTGTGCCTAAAAGAACCAAACAATGGAGATAATTGCATCCTTGTGATATTTTATTTGGAAAGTTCTTAGTGAATCCATATGGTTCTAATAATAGCATTTGGAGGGTTTGAGAGAATATTAAAAATTTAATTCAAGATAGTTATAATTATTATAAATAAAGGAAACTACTATAATATGAAAATCTAAAATAAACTTGCAAATTTGAAAATTATACTATAGAATATCAATTGATATTTAAATTAATATGAACCATCAACAAAGAAAATCAACAATACTCAAGATTCATACATATAACACAAATAATTATGTGGAGAAAAATCTTTCCAATAAAAAATCCACTAGAAAAGAGGACAAATTTGTATTATTTGCAAAGAGATTATAAAAAATTCAACTTCCTTCCACTCTGCATCAAATCCAACTACATCTATGTACCTATAAAACTTCCCATCATATAAAATACTATCCCAAAGCCTCAATATATAGTCAAGCACAAAACAAACTACCACAAATGGTATTGTAAACTAAGTGCTAAACCCATGGGCCAAAACTAGGTGCAAAAATGGCCATATAGACCCAAAAATAGCTCCAAAAATTAGAGGTACAAATTCTCATGCCCCTCACACATATGGAATCTCAAGGAATAATATGTAACTCCCATATTCTAATAATTTGTCATAAATAATCCATTGACATGATTTTTATTTCCAAAAGAATCTCCGCTATTTTTATGTCTTATAGTTATCATAACATCATTAAAAGTAGGCTATCCATATTATACCACTAAATGGGAATCTTTTGGTAACTAATAACTTATTTTATAAGGCACCAACATGTGGCAAAAGTGCCAACTCAAAATCTCATGTCCCTCTTTGATGGAGCATAAATAACTTAGGAATTGCCAAGGTTGAGACATGCCTTAATTTCCAGTAATGCTTATAGCAAAATTGAGAATAAATTATTCAATTTCAAATCAAATAGAGTGTTATATGCTGACCAACAAGGTGGCACAATGTTCAATGCACAATCAAACATGTAGGACATAAATGGGATAAATATGATAATATGTAAGAAAAATAACTCAATGAGGTTCTAATTATTGGAGAATGCCAAGATCAGAGAGCTCGAAACAAACTTCCATAAGTGAACAAGATGAGAATAATAGTATATCTATCAACATACAATGAAGAGTATATAATACAATGATCGGTCCTTGCATATATAGGCAAGGATGAGGAAGTGAGAAGGTAGAAGTGAATCTCTGACTACCCCTGTAAAGATGGAACACTTGTGAGCTCATGTGACAAGTGTGTGAGAAAGTGTTAATAGGCGTCTCAAGTTATGAGGACATGTGTCTCAACCATATGAAGTGAGACAAAAGTAAAAGAAACCTAAGTAAACTTAAGCCAGGTGTGAATAGGTCAATCCTAGAAAGGTGATTATCTAACTAGGTATGATAATGATTTTATTTACACTAACACAACCCCTTAAGTGCAACTTAGGGAGTAATATATGCACTAATGATGAGTCCTGGCTACTAGGCCATGTTAGGTACTCATGTACAAATTTCTGACAAAGTGAGAAAAAGGAAAAAAAAACCTAGTGGGAAATAAAAACCCCTCTCCAAAAAGACAAGTGCAATGAAATAAAATGTACAAGTGAAGAAGATAGAAGGACTCATGATGAATCCCTGAGGAGTAATTCTATCACATAAGTACATTACATATCCCCCCATAAGATAGAAAGCAAAGAGAAAATGTGAAGTTATGAACTCGATATGAGGAAATTCTTCCTCCTAAAACTGATAGTAGAAGAGAAACCATGCAGCCTCCCTTCAAGACGATGCTTGTAGTGTTGTTAGATGCTTGATACTAAATATTGAAGATGATCCATGAATTTTGAACAATATTTACCCCCTTGGGAATAAACAACACCAAAAATGTGTGCAATATGACTTCCCATTCCATATAAGAATATATAGGAAGTAAAATGAACGTATTTGAATGATGCACATGATCTAAAGATGAAATGATGCCAATTATGCCTTCGAATGATGCTCAAAGATCTCGAAGCCAATTTTGATGTGTGATAGATTCTAATAAGATGGACTGGGTACCATATACGATTCCAGAATAGGGACCCAGGATGTATGGTGATATTTGGACCAATGTGAATATGATACTGTTATAGATGATGATAACTGAGTTGGATAGGTAAACTCATAATTTGTTGCATAATTTGTCATGATAGAAGCCAATGTAGGTGAGGCAAGAGAAATATCTAAAGATGAAAATGGTGATGAAACTTCATTAAAGATGTCATCAAATAGAAGACAAATATCCTCAATAGTGTCATCCAAATTAGCAAAGTGGGATTTTAAAAATGTAGATGTTATGTATGGTAGATATGTATCCCAATGTGGTAGATCTAGAATGATGATCTAGCAATTTCCTAATGCAAAGAATCATGAGAACTCATGAATGAGTAAATACCAGATTTAGATATAGCAACAGGTGATGTGGGAGATGAGATATCAATGCTATCCATTGAACTACATTGTTCATCCCCAAATGATGGTTTCTCACAAGATGCCTTAGTAAGATTTTTTTTGCAAGCTCCAATAGTAAGTCAATGATTTGATGGGAGACATAAGGAAAAAATTATCTGCTTGTTGATTGCTCCCACAATATTTTCACTTATTTTTTTCTTTTTCTATACATGGTCTAATTTTAAGAAAAATATCAATGTGAAATGCAAGATTTCCCCACCCCCCCCCCCAAAAAAAAAGATTAGTGTTTATTGTAGCCCCGCTAGAAAAATGTGCAAGAAAATTTTACAACTTATGAAGATCATATGCCAAAATATTTTGCATATAACTCAAAGTTTTTTACAATTTTGTGATAAAATGGCAACCCAAATCTTATTTCTACATCCAAAATCAGATTCCTTGTGAAATTTTCATAGAAATTAAAAAAAATACAAAATATTAATAAAACAGGTGAAAGTTATGCCCCATCAAAATTTGTTTACAATGTTGACTTTGAAGGATTAAAAAAACATTAAAAAACACAATTTCCAAAACATCTCCATGTGAAAACATCAATGCTAGAACCAACTTTCGAATGACTATTTACAATCGAAAATCAACCCCCCATTTGAAAGTTACACCAAAAACAAAAACATCCCCCTCTTTACAAGCTTTTGAAATAACCATTTAGTTAACCCTGACCACTAACATAAAAAGTAATGTTTAATGCTACCCCATGTGGTTGCATTAAATGCTACAAATATAAAAGTAATAATTGAACAACCATAACATTTATAGTGAATGGGCAAGTTATCTAGTCAAAGTAAAAGAAAGTCACCACAAGTGAGGTTAAACACTAGTCTTGAGGGAATATGACTTGACCATTTTTTAATACATAATAAATGCTTTACGCCTATGAAAGAGGCTATTGTAGGTGAGGTGGATGTCGATGGTAATGAATTATTGTAGAAGTGGCATGCTAGAGAGTGAATAGTAGTCATTTATACATGGAAGAGGTTGCAAGGCTATGTGAAGATTGTATAACTCTTGAAGAAATAATCCTTATTCCTTATCATGTTGTCATGCCCCTATTGCAAGCCTTCAATTTTCACAATTAGTGCTCAATACATAGTTGAGACCATTGTAAGGGGGTATGCTTTGAATTTGCACAACATGATGTGCTTATTGAGACTTGTAGGGACTTGGTGGGAGTAGGTCATTGAGAGAGCATCTACAAATGATACAAGTCATGTGAGATATGGAGGAGTCATGAAAATGGCACTAGAGTTGTGAATCTTCTTCAACATGCTACTAGAGAATTATATGCATGTTGACCATAGCTGTGTGGGATTGGTAGCAAAAAACTGCCACTTAATGCTCTATAAAGACCTAAAACTAGGTTGATGAAGCATTAATAGAAACC
This sequence comes from Sequoiadendron giganteum, assembly GCA_007115665.2. Classification (NCBI taxonomy): domain Eukaryota; kingdom Viridiplantae; phylum Streptophyta; class Pinopsida; order Cupressales; family Cupressaceae; genus Sequoiadendron; species Sequoiadendron giganteum. Next base: position 537,074,945 of record CM021109.1, read on the forward strand.
CATAATGAAAGGCAACAAACACAAATATGAACCCTTATTACATGAACACAAAGAAACACTTATGCATAGAGGTGAATATAGAAGAGGTCATGCAAATTAAAAAAATTGTGGCACCCCTCTATGGTCTTTGGTGTGTAGCAAGGGTGATTAGTAGAGGTCGAGCCCACAACTCCAAAATGACAAAAAATGCTTGATTGATGGGAGGAGGTCATGAATGGAATAAAATGTAGGTAGCTTCAAAAATCGTCGACCACACTACCTCCAAATTAGAAAATGTGTAGCCTATTGGAGAATCCAACTCAAATGTTAAGAAATGTTTTGCACAATAGGTCTAATAGGCCAATAAATTACAATAATATTTCCTACAAGAAATGACCAAAATTTCTTGCAAGAAGAAAAATATACCCTAACGAGATGGGAAAAGGGAATATTAGCCCTTTGATAATTTTTTTTATTTTTTACAACTTTTTTGTACATGTGCATAGTGACCAAAAAATTGAAAAAATAAAAATTTACCAAAATTGATAAAACAAAAGGTATTTTTTTCATTTCTCAAGCCTTTCAAGATGTATTTACGGTGTTCATTTGGCTCTATGATGCTTCATTGATAGGGCTATGTGTGGAATTCACCTTGATGTGAGAAGGAACATGCTCTCATAGCTTTGATACCATGTTGGAGAATGCTAAGATTAGAGAGCTCAAAACAAACTTTCACAAGTGAACAAAATAAGCATAATAGTATGTCTATCAATATACAATGAAGAGTGTATAATAAAATGATCAAGCCTTGCATTTATAGGCAAGTATGAGGAGGTGAGAAGGTAGGAGTGAAACTTTGAATACCCCTCCAAATACGGAACACTTGTGAGCTCACTTGACAAGTGTGTGAGCAAGTGTCAATAGGTGTCTCAAGTCATGAGGACACATGTCTCAACCATATGAAGTGAGACAAAAGAAAAATAAACCTAACTAAACTTAGCTATTAGTGAATATAATGAATCTATTTACACTAACATTAATCACAAACCTCCTTGGGAAAAAAATTGATGTACATTCAAATGTTAGAATGAAGTTTGTATGTTTGTTGCATGGCTTAACTTGGTCTTCTTTCATAAGAAATTTGACAAGTCGTATCATTGGCTAATGAATTTTTTGAGAAATCATGTTACATTAATTTAGAAACAAACCATGATGAAGTTATAATATCAATTTGGAAGCTTTGGAATCAATATGTGGTACAACACAATCAAATTTTTATCTAAAATTGGATGTTGTGAAATGATGATTAGGAGAAGGATATACTTTTGCATTATGAATATTTTTTTACTATGAGAATATAATTACTATAATCTTATCAAGAAACATGTAAAATGAACAAACATGAAAGAATTTATTATGGGTGATGCAAGATTGCTCTTATTCCCTAGACACTTTTGCATCAATTTCTTTCATATTTCATGATAGTCTTATATCTAAAGATCCATGAATTTTAGATGACACATCTCCTTTCACAAATCTCTCATGACTAAATGCATGATTTCTAGTTTGGTATTACCTATCTATGATTATCTCTAGTGATAAGTTATATGGTGATTTTACTCCTCTTATCACCAACGATGTGGTGTATGATGAGAATTTTATTAATACACGTACAATAGAGTCATTTAATGGAACTGAATATACAAAATTACATGTTTTTTATCATTTCTATCTTCACATTATACTTTTATACATGATGGTAGTACTTTGATACACACCTTTTGTGATACATTGACTGTCAAAGCTAAACAAGGCTTCTTCACATTGTGCTTCTTATAAATCCTTCCATTATTTTTCATGTGATTCTATAGATCGCTTCATTATTATCCCTAGATCATTTTTTACTCATTAATTTCACCCTTTTCCTTTTGGTGGCCCATCCATAGTGGATCCCACTACTTTTTCTATTCATCACTATGCCACATCACTTTTTGATAAAGGCCTATGTATGGATCCATTCATGATTTTATATGGTATATCTTTGAGTACTTGTATTCTACCTCCTCTTACATCTCATCTTGAACATGATTTAAATATACTTAGGGATGAAGAACAACACAAGGACAATATGACATTACTTGATGATATAGCTATTACATAAAATATGAGAGAAGTTACAAATGATAATTCTTCTTATTTAAACTACCTCATCACTAGGATTGATGGTCTATAATGATATAACAATGCACATAGTTATATTGCAAGAAGATTTATCAAAATATTCCACAATCATTTATCATATGGAAATTAACTTATTCTTCACCAAAAAAAATTGTGGCACCTTATTTTAGAATATACTATAATAAAGGTGATCCATTACAACATGTAAAATAATTCCAAGTTATGTCTCTCCCTTATTTTTATGGGGATCAACTACTTTCTAAGGTACTCCCATCAAGCTTGACCGATTATGCACTTACATGGTTTTACTCATTACCACATGATTCTGTCACTTTCTTTTAAGGACTTGTTTATTAATTTAATGAGAAATTTTCATTATAATATTAAGCCTAAGATATTTAGCTTTCAACTCATGTAATTCAAAAAAAAAAAGTGTGTGCCTATTAAAGGTTACATTTTTAGATTTCAATTTTTTGTTACAAATATGTATCTCCATTATGGGATGATGGACTTCATTGTATATTTATGGATAGTTTATTTCTAATATTTTAGACCCAGGTGTTTTACATGTCTCATTTATTTTTTATTTTATGTGTTATTGTGTGTAAATACAATCTTGTCAAAATATCTATTTTATATTAGTGTATTTATAACACTTCCTTGCTTTTATGCAAGTCAACATCATTTTCACATTTAGAAATTTGAGAAAATGAGAATATAATTAATAACAATCATAATACACAAATTCAATATATTGGAGGGATGTTGCATAAACACAAATGAGAGACATCTAAATATTGACTATCAAATAAAAGAATAAACTAATAAAGAAGAAAAAAGTTGTAACAACAAACTTAATGAATTATTTTGGGATGATGACAATATATTGGATCATTGGAAGAAAAAGGTTAAACTTCATAATTATGTTGTTTGATAAGAGTGTATTTTCTGGATTTTGTTGTGTGTAATTTATTTGGATCAACGTTTCTGATCACACTGTGTGATCCATCATCAGGATGAAAAGAGAGATGTGGGAGAAAAATGGTGAATTGTAGACCAAGATTGGATAAAAGAGAAGTAAAGGGAGTGAAGGATGCATGAGATTCAAGGAAGCAATTAATCACAAGGAGAAAAAAAGTTGATGAGAATAAAAAAAAATAGAAAAAAATTGAGATAAATAAAAGTAAACTTATTCACCTGGACTCAATTAAATATAAATAAGAAGGAATAGATACTAAGCAAATAATTGAAAAAAATAAATCAAAATCAAAAGTCAAAAACTAAACAAATATAAATAAGTGTCACGTAGTGGCTAGTACTTGTCTTTATAGTATTGTAATTATTGTTTTCTAGATTTGAAAAAAATAAATATAAGTTTTATTAATGTGAATAAAAATAAATGTAAGTTTTGTTAATTATAGCATTTTAGTATTATTAATTAGTTATTTGCATGACCTAACCCTAACCCTAACTCACACCCTAATCCTAACTCTAACCTTAACAATAAATTCTAAACCATTATCCTAATCCTAGACCTATCTCTAACCCTAACTATTGTCGTAACCCTAACCCTAACAATAAAGATTTGTAGAGTAACATTACCAAAAAAACTATGAATTAATATTGCGAATAAGATTTGGAATAAAGATATTAGATGAATAAAATTTGGAGCATTATATATATTAATCAAATATTAGTGATTTTTATTAGTAATATTTTATTTTTATTAATTTATTTTAATTTTTGAATAGTTCTAACCATAATTTTTACCTTATTCTTAATTCTAATCCTAATCCTAATTATAATGCTTTTAGGATAATAATAATTAATAATAATAGGATTAAAATTATAATTTAATTAATAATTATAATCATTTTAGTTATTTTATTTTAATTCTCATTTGTATTTATGTATGTTTTGAAGTTAATAAAATTTGGAAAATAAAAAAAGTGGTAATGTCAAATAATTTAAGATTTAATTTAAATTTTTATTTTAATTGTGTAAAATCAAATCCCTCAGAAGATTATCTTTATATGCTAATTTATGGATGTGCGTTAATTTAAGTTTTATTTTACTATTTTAATAGTGTGAATCCAAATTTTTATAAAATAGCTAATTGATTTTTGTGAGATTTTCTTTAATAAAAAATAGCAATTACATACATTCAAAAACCATTCTTTAAAAAATGTGAAAAAGTAACATTTATTTATTTTTGAAAGATTTAATAAAATGACTTTATAAAGCAAAAAATAAAAAATCATTCTAAAAAAAATGTTAAAAAAATAGTTTACCTTGCTTTCCCTACAAATTCGCCCAAAACACCCCAAACTTCTTAGTCAATTATGTTCAAGAGAAATAATTTTTACAAATTTGAAAGTTAAGTATTTAACATGTTAACTTTAAAAAAAATAAAATTATATTTGAAGAACATAAAATTATAGCTTTTAATTGGTTCAAAACTAACTTATTAATAACTAATTAACAAAATGAATTGAAGAACTGATTGCAATAGTACTATGTCTCACGACAATTACTAATAAATAAAATTGAAAATGAAAACATACATGCACATATATACGCATATATATAATAATATAAATATAGTCTATAAATATAATATAAGCATAAAAATATAATATATAAATAAAAACTAAGCAATTAGATATATTGTGAATATTATTCTTAAAAATTATTTAAGGATAATTTTATTTTTTTGATCGGTGATCGTTTTTGATTGGAGCTTTGAACCAGTGAGGCCATAATTTATCGGGGACCTCATCCCCATGTTTGTTTGGTATTAACACTAGTCCATTTCTTTCTCTTCTTCCTCTTCTCTATCTCCTCTATTCCTCCTCTCCTTCTCCTTTACCTCCACTCCTTCCTCCTCACTTCTCTTCTCCTCTCTTCTACCTCTATTCCTTCCCTCCTCTTCTCCCTACTTCTCTTTTTCTCCTCTCCTCTACCTCTACTCCTTACTCCCACAATCTCCTTCTCTCCTCTTCTCCCCACTTTCTCTCTTCTCTTTTATCTCCTCCACTCCTTCCTCCCACAACGCCTTCTCTCCTCTTCTCCACTATCACACCTCTCCTTCTGTTTCCTTTGTTGCTTTTCTTCTCCATGTTTTTGCCACACTGCTGGCCTCCATCTCCCTGTGCCTTCTATCTTTCGTGCTTTCCCTGCTCCTTTGTCGCTGCTCTTTCCTCTTTGATTCATGGCTTGCCTTTCCTCTTGCAACCTTTCATTTCTATTGTACACCTTTCTCCAGTGTTTTGTGATGCAGGCCTGAACACCACTCAACATCCTCCATCTGTGAACGTCCCTCGAACATTATGGAAATCCTGAACCTTGTTCCTTTTCATACCTGCAAGCAACGAAGAGTCTCGAACATGAGATGACCCTTTGATCAGGGCTTGTGACTTATCGTCACACTACGAGGTGAACCCCATTTAAGGATAATATTTATTTGCATAGAAATAAGATATATTTATAAATATATATATGCTAATATTTAAGGAATGAGAAACAACGAGAGGTGAGAGGAAAAAATACATACAAAAATCTTAACAATCATAAATGAGAAAAAAATAAAGGAAACATAGAAAACCAAGAAAAAAGATAAAAATCGATAAAGAGGAGACCAAGAAATGAGCAAAGCAACATAAAAGAAACCATATAAAAAAGATTTCAGATATTTCTAAACTAATATATCTAAATAAGGATATCTATGTTTAGATAAGGAGAGAAAAGACTCCAAGGAAAAAGAAGAAGAAACACAAAAGAAATAAATACTATCAAATGTTAAACAAAATTGGAGAATACTTAATATAGATATCTATTTAAAAAGAAAACTATAATTTTATTTACTATCAAATATATAATATTAAGATATCTTATACTAGCAATTGCACCTTGGTGTGCAATGGGTACACCAAAGAAGTGTGGATGGTCAATTAGGGAATTTTTTGGTTTATTGTTTACATACATTTGTGTAGTATACATGAGGCCAATGGGTAGGCTATTTAAAAATTGATTTTGTTTTTGCAGCAAAGGTCTCAATGGAGAAGAGATAGCTTCAAATCAAATATGCATCTACTTACAGGGATCTGAACACAACTAAAACAAAATCTTTGAATCAGGAAGATAATAAGGCTCCATTACCAATAGGCTAATGATATGTTTGTAATAGGGAGAGAGGGAGAGAGAGAGAGAGGGAGATATGTGGACAGAAAGAGGGAGAGATTTTTTTTTTGGGGGGAGAGAGAGAGAGAGAGATGGAGATGGAGATGGAGATGGAGGAGAGGGATATGGACAGAGAGAGAGAGAGAGAGAGAGAGAGAGATAAAGAGAGAGCACAAAGGGATAGGTATAGATCTAGAAGAGATAAGTATATAAATAGGGGGAGAGAGGGAGATATAGAAATATAAATATAGATATAGGAAGTGATATATAGAGAGGGGTAGAAAGGGAAATATATAGGGGTAAAGAGAGATAGATAGATAATGAGATAGAGATGGAGCTAGAGATATGGAGAGAGAAACAAGGAGTGTGTGTGTGTATGAGTAAGAGAGATATGGAGAGATAAAGAGGGAGATAGATATGTATAAATAGATAGAGAGGGAGGCCAATGGAGGGAGATAAATAGAGATAGGAGAGAGAATTAGAGAGATGTACAAAGAGGAAGTGATAGGGAGAGAGAGAGAGGGAAAATAGGGATATAAAGGCGAGATTGAGAGATATATATAAATTGGGAAAGATAGAGAGGGAGACGGGGAGAGAGACAGAGACAAAGACATAGATAGACAGAGAGAGATAAATATAAATGGAGAGATGAAAGGAGAGAGGAAGAGGGAGAGGGAGAGATAGAGATAGAAAGATGGAGTCAATGAAAGAGGGGGATATGGAGAGAGAAATATAGATATATAGGAAGTGATATGTAGAGAGAGGTAGAGAGAATATGAGAGATGGAGGGAGAGATGGAGTAAATGAGAGAGAGAGAGAGATAATGAGTTATAAATAGACAAGAAGAGGGAGAGATGGAAAGATATAAATAGAGAGAGGGCAAGAGTGAGATAAATTCCAAGTGATATAGAAAATTAATAGAGAGAGGGAGAGAGAGAGAGAGAGAGAGATAGAGGGGGAGAGATAGATAGAGATATATAAATAGATAGAGAGGGAGGGAGGATAGAGAAGATGAGAAATATAGAAAGAGAGTGATAGGGAGAGAGATATATAGTGGGAAAGATAGAGGGGAAAGAGAGAAAGAGGAGAGGTAAGGAGATAGAGATAGGGAGAGAGATAGAGAGGAAGATAGAGATGGAGATGGAGATGGAAATGGAGAGAGGGGGAGAGAAATGGAAATAGAAAGAGGTGGATACAAAGAGAGAGGGAGAGAATGAGAGAGGGATAGATGGAGGGATAGAAAGATAGAGATAGGAAATTATATAGAGAAAGATAGAGAGAGGGATATATATATAAAGAGAGAGAGAGAGAGGTAGGGGAAGTACATATGGGGAGATATCATAGAGATATGGGAAGAGAAAGAGAAATAGATCTTTATATTTTTGTCTCCCTCTCTTTCTTTATATTTTTTATTATCTCTCAATCTCTCTCTTCCTCTCTCTCCCCTATTTCTCTCTATATTTTTCTAACCTTCTCTCTTCCTCTATCTATCCTTATCTCATTTCTTCTCTCTGTCTATTTCCCTCTCCCTATCTTTCTCCCCTTATTATTTTTTTCTATCCCTATTTATCTCCCTCCTCTCTCCCCCTTTCCCTATTTACCTCTATATATATTTTTGTCTCCTATTTCTCTTTATCTATCTATCTCTCTTTATGTGATTGTATCTATCTATGTCTCTCCTATTCTCTATTTTCCTCTCTCTTTCTTTATCTCTCTTCCTCTCTCCATATTTATTCCTTTATATCCATACCTCTATTTTTGTATCTCTATCTCTCTTTTTATTTCTTTGTATCTCTCTCCATTTCTTTATTTCTCTCTTTATTTTCTCTTTCTCTCCCTATCTATTTTCCTCCTAAGTGTTCAATGGGCACATTGAAGAGGTTTTAAAGGTGAATTATCATATCCTTAACCAAATAAAATACAACCCTGAGCATATTTCCCTAGGACATGTTATCCTTGGATTTTTGGCATGAAACGACTAATCAAAAGTTACCTCTCTCTCTCACTCTATAAATTTTAATTTATATTTTAAGTTTAAAATTTATTTTATTATATAAATTATAACAAAAATCTAAAATAGAATTATTCTACAATAATTAAATTTTTAATAAGATAATTAAATTAATTCTAATGTTTTTTAATTATTATTTGTAATTTCATAAAAAGATAAATAATAAAAATAAATTTCAAACTTAATCTTAATTAAAAATAAAAATAAAATAGCGGGTGGTTGGGGGGGCGGCTCTCCAAGCTGGCGGAGAGACTTTGGAGGTTTGAGCTGAGTGGCTTACCCGTAGGGGTGTTTTTTGTTGAGGTGGGCGTTGGCGTGTCAAGTTGGTTTCATCGTTCAAGACAAGTAAATGTAATGATGGTGGTTCGTTTGAACACGTTTTCTAAGGATGGTTGTGTATACAATGTAGAGGTTGGAGGATGTACTAATTGGTGCAAGGACACCTTGCCTTACATTGAATTAATTGCTCGATCATGTGAAGTTTACATTGTTGGCATTGCGGGCTCTATTAATGTGTGGTGGTGATAGTAGTGCAGCATCATAGAGTTTTTTGGGTGGTGATGCTAAGTTAATGGTGAGTAGGTTGGCATCCTTAGCTCAAATTTTGGAGTTGTATGTGGACAATAATGGAAGGGTGTTCAAAGTTCATCATAGCAGTCTCGGTGGAGGGCTTGTCGTGGTTTGGTGCAGATACCCCAATTTCCCTGTGTGCAAAGCCGAGGCAGGTCGCATTCCATGAGATCACAGATCAAAGATTGAAGCGAATTTTGCTCAATATTGATCCTCTCACTATCGTGGCAGTTAAAATGGTATTGGGTGTTGGTCACCTCAGGCACAAGGAGTATGGGAGGGACAATTTGCATGTTTCTTCATGGTTCTTGGCTTCTATTCTTAACAATCGAGTTCCAAAGTTGGAAGTGAAGGATTTTTTCGTGAGGTTGTTTAGGAAAGATTTGGTAGGCGGTGTGGAGGAGGTTCTAAAGGCAGAAATCATTAGCATGGGGATCCCTCGACCAGCGGATTTGGAGCTTCTGCAGAAAACCAAAGAGGCTGTCAAGTTTTATCCCTTTCTCTTGGACTTGAGCGGAGCAGCTATCATGCGTCATCCTATGATCGTTGCAACGGAGGTGGAATATCTGAAGAAGATGCTAGGGTCAATGGCTACCGAAGCCTTCGAATGGGTTAAGGACTTCGAGTCCTTTGTAAATCTAAACATTTTTTTTGTAATTTGGTAGGCTTTTAAATAGTTAGTATTTGCCATGGTTTGGTGGTGGCAAGTTTAGGTTTGTGTTTTTTTGGGTTTGGGTTGTGGCACGACCAATTTTGTAAGCTATAATTCCATGAATGAATTCTCTGTGATGGTGGTTGGAAGTTTGGTAGTTTTGGGGGTTTGTATGGGTGAATGATATTCCTACATAGCAGACAAGTGTATATTTCCTTTTTAAATTAATATAATATAAAAATCTTACGTATCAAAAAAAATAAAATTAAATAAACTAAATGGAATGTCAAAATATATCAAAATCTAACTATTAATAAACATTATAATCTAAAAATAATAATAACAAATAATAAACTTATTAAGTTAATTTAAATGATTAAGGGCGGGGGACCTAGCTCGATTGACTAAAGTATCTTGTGGCAGACAGTTTATAGGAGGGGCTACTTGATTCATGTAGTCTAAAAAAAGGTTAATAAATGATTAAATAAAAAAGTAAAACTATTTTTTTAATTTATTAGAATTGAAATATTAACAAAATATGTATCTTAAAAATATAATTAATATATCACAAACAATATTAACATAAATTCATTATAACAAATAAACAAATATTATTAAATAAATTATATTTTAAAAATTAATTCTAAATAAAATATTAAAAATAAATATAAACTATATTAAAATTGTTAAAAGTAAAATTCTAACTTTTATATCTAAAATTACAAGTAACACCAAACTTAAAAAGTGAAAATAAAATAAAACCCTATTTAAAAGACAAAAAGTCAATTTGTAATTTATTGATTTATTAAATTATTAATATTATTATTTAAAAATTATATCTATTTATTAAAACATTATTATTTATCTAAAAATCTAAGTTTAAAAAGTTTAAAAGAAAAAAAACAATTATTATCCTATCTTTTCTTAATTTAAAGCTAAGACTAGATAAGAAGTAGTTGTTTTTTCTTTAATTCTATATTATATTTTTTAATATTTTAGAAAATTTGATGATTAAGATCATTTCAATCATCTTGCATCCCTCTCCATGATTTTTAACCGCTAATTGTCAGAATCAAGTCATTCACTTCATATAAGGAATACCTTCGGTGTAATAAGTAATGTAAACTTGTATGGGAGCAACAATGTGCAAGGGCAACATTGGAGCAAAAAAATGCAGTGGCATTGGCGTGGTGGGAGTGGGGATTGCAGCCTCTGGCAGGGCTGCTGGTGCAGGTAGGAAGGCGAAGAAAGGTGATACCAAGAGGAGCAATGACCGTAGTTCTTCTCAAGCGATCATGGTAAGCCTAGGTGACAATGATACTCTTTGTGCTCGACCTTTGGCAAGAATAGGGACACAGATTTTCCCTCCCCTCCTGCGCCCCTCCTCCCCTTTGATTCCTTGGCTGGGAATTCAAATTCTATGCTTGTGAATAGGGCAGTTGTATCTCTGAAGGATTGAAAAAATAGTGCCAACCCTTTCGATGAATATAACACATACTATTTGGTGTAGATTCAAAGTTTGAGCCCTTCTCCTCCTCCTCCCAAACTGCCCGATTTGCCTTCCTCTGCTTATGCGAAGACTCGTTCTCATGGAAAAACCATTTTCTCTATCAAGGATGTGGAAATTGTCTTTGCGGATGAACCTGCGGATTTCCACATTTCTGATGAATGTATAAATTCCATTTCAGCTGATGTTGGAAGCCGCTCTTTGGTTATTAGGCAATTATAGAAACAACCATCTTTCTAAGAGGAGCTCAAGGCCCACCCTTCAACTTGATTGAGGTTCATAGGGTGGTTGAAGATTTCAATAGCTTCCCTAAGCTTTCTTTTGAAGAAGTTGTTTTCTATGCACAAGATTTGAGTATTCTCAATAAAAATGTGGTGCTTAGTGGTGGAGGAATGGTCGACCAGGGAAAATTTGGAGAAAGTCGACAAAAAATTAAATAACCATGACATTTTAGTCAGCTTTGATGTTGTGTCCTTATTCACCAAAGTTCCTCTTCTTGACTCCATAAAGATTGTTAATCGTAAGACCAATGATGAGGTGGCCTCTTTGGTCGAATTATGTCTTCAATCCACTTTCTTTTCTTTGCAAGGGGTCATTTATGAGCAAGTAGATGGTGTAGCTATGGATTCCCCTCTTTCTCCAATTATAGCTAACCTCTATATGGAGCATTTCAAAGAAGTTGCCATCTTCTCTTTCCCCCTCAAACCAAGGTGGTGGAAACGCTATGTGGATGATACCAATATATGTTGGCCACATGGCTTAGAAAACCTAGAAAATTTCCATGCCCACCTAAACAATTTAAACCCTTATATCTCTTTTCCCACAAAAATTGAGTCTAATAACCAACTCCCTTTCCTCAATATTCCCCTCACCAAAATTTTGGGGGTCCTTAGCTCAAAGCATTTTCCAGAAAACCACCCACACTAACCTCTACCTTCACTCTTCCTCCCACCACCACCTTGCCCAAAAAGCTTGCATCCTGAAAAAACCCTGACCATGCGAGCCTTTTGTATTTGTGATGAGGAAAACCTCAACCATGAGTTAGACTATCTCTACCATGTTTTCCTTATGAACGGGTACAAAAATAAACAAATTATTAGAACCTTCAACCTAATCAAATAAAACTTCTTCTCCAAACCAAATTCCACCCAACCCTTAACTCCTCCCAGTGCCACCTTCCCTTATATCAAAGGCTTATCCTAAAAAAATGCTAAATTCCTTCTTAAAAAGGGAATTAGGTGTACTTTCAAACCTTTGTCAACCTTGAAAAACCTCATCCCTTCCCTCAAAGACCTCAAAAATGTCTACCTTAATTCCGGTGTATACAAGGTTACTTGCTCCTATGGTATCCCTTACATAGGTGAAATTGGTCGGTTTGTCGGTGCTAGAATCAAAAAACACCGCGCAGATATCAAACATGAGCATGTCTCCAAATCTGCCCCGGTTGACCATTCCTCCACCACTAAGCACCACATTTGTATTGAGAATACTCAAATCTTGTGCATAGAAAACAACTTCTTCAAAAGGAAGCTTAGGGAAGCTGTTGAAATCTTCAACCACCCTACAAACCTCAATCAAGACGAAAGACGGGCCTTGAGCTCCTCTTGGAAACCTCTCTTATCTAACCTTAAAACCCTCAACCCACCCCACTCCTAGCTCCTTACCCCCCTCCTCTCTCCTCCCTCCTTTCCTTTTCCCCCTCCCATATTTTTCTCCTCTCTTTTTCCTCTTTGTTCCTTCCCTCCCTCTCCTTTAGTCCCTTGGCTCACCCTCTCACCTTAGCCTTTCTCCTAGGTCTCCTTTCAACTTAGCTTCTCTTCTCTTCCCTTCCCCTCCCTCGCCCCTCCACCACCCTTCCCTTGTCTCCTTATTCTTCAAGTCTCCCCTCTCTTTGCCTTTTCTCTTTTCTTTCCTTCTTTCTTTATCTATTTCTTGATCTTTTATTTTATTTATTCCCCTTTTTTCCTCTTTCCTTTCTTTTATTTTATTTGGTTTCATTTCTTGCATTTAGCCAATTCTTTTAGGTATACTTCTTTATTATTTAATGCCTCTCATTTTCTTTCATTCTTGTTCTTTTTAGTTTTTTCTTCTTGTTCTTTTTCTTTGTTTCTTCTTGTTCTTCTTCTTTGTTTCTTCTTGTTCTTCTTCTTTGTTTCTTCCTTTTGTTTAGTTCATTTTAGTCTTTCTATCTTTAAAGTTTAATTTATTAATTCTTTATTTTTCCTCTATTCATTAGGAAAAATATTTAATTGAGTTTATTTGTATTTATATATTTGTTTAAAAGGTAATTTAATTGTTATTAATCCTTTTTAGTTTTGTTTTTATTTATAGATTATTTTTGTTTGAGTTTATTGGCTATTATTTTTTTTAATTTTATATTTTTGCTTAAATGTTTTTCTCCTTTTTCCATACTTATATAAGATATATTTGATAGTAAATAAAATTAGAGTTTGCTTTTTAAATAGATATCTATATTAAGTATTCTTCAATTTTATTTATTTATTTAGTTATATTTCTTTTGTTTTTCTTCATTTTTTCCTTGGACTCTTTTCTCTCCTTATCTAATCCTTATTTAGATATCTTCATTTATAAATATTTGAAATATTTTTGATATGGTTTCTTTTATGTTGTTTTGCTCATTTCTTAGTCTCCTCTTCATCATTTTTTAATCTTTTTTCTTGTTTTTCTATGTTTCCTTTATTTTCTCCTGATTTATGATTGTTAAGATTTTTGTAGGTTTTTTACCTCTCACCTCTTGTTGTTTCTTATTCCTTAAATATTAACATATATAATTACACAAATATCTTATTGCTATGCAAATAAATATTATCCTTAAATAATTTTTAAAAATAATATTCACAATATATCTAATTGCTTAGTTTTTATTTATATATTATACTTATATGCTTATATTATATTTATAGATTATATTTATATTAGCATATATGTGTATATATATGTGCATATATGTTTTCATTCTCATTTTTATTAATTTATGTTTGTTTAGTTTTTGCTTTTTCATTTTCATTTACTTTTTCAATTATTTGCTTAGCATATATGCCTTCTTATATATATTTAATTGAGTCCAGGTGAATAAGTTTATTTTATTTATCTCCTTTTTTCTCTAATTTATTTTTCTTATTCTCATCAACCTTTTTTCTCCTTGTGATTAATTGCTTCCTTGAATCTTGTGCGTCCTTCACTCCCTCCCCTTCTCTTTCTATCCAGTCTTGGTCTGCAATTCACCATTTTTCTCCTATAGCTCTCTTTTCATCCTAATGATGGATCACGAAGTGTGATCCGAAATGTTGATGCAAATAAATTACACACAGAAAAATCTAGAAAACACTCTTATTGAATATGGATTGTGGAGATCTTCAATGTCTTTAATATGTTGTTTGAGTTATGATCATCACTATCACTTAGATATCACTATTGCTTATATTTTGAATTATCCTTGACTTTGACCTTATTTTGTTCTTTTCATATTCATATTTATTTCTATATTTGGTTCCTTAATTATCTCCCAGCTTAGAGGGGCATTTATCATTTCATTGATCTTCATGTATCCTATATTTATTTCCCTCACTTGGGAGACATCTTTCATTTCTCTTTTCTTTATGCTTACTTTGTACCTTTTTCCCCACTTGAGGGACTTATTTGATCTCTTTTATCTCTTGATTGCCATGTCATATATTACCTCTAGCATTTGTACATAATCAAACTTTCATTCTTGATTCTATGGTCTTTGTCTTTTACATGCTTGATCCTTTTATCTCTTCCTATTATACTATATTTATTTCCCTCACTTGAGGAGATGTTGTGTCTTGTCTCATCTAGTCATTCTCACTTTGTCATCTCTTATCTTTACATTTACCATTCTTGATCATTTTCCTCCTATAATTTTGATCTTTGAGTCTTATCTTGTGATCCTCATGTTTTATACATGATCCATATGTTAGTATTGTCATATATCACTATATTACATCACTGTATTGTCATGATCCATCATTATCTATCTAGCTATATTGACCACATTGTCTATAATCTATTATCTTATCTATAATGCATTTTTTTCATATGAAAAGTACCTTTATCTTATATTATTACATCAATCAATGCATTAGAGCTTCTATATGATCCTATACTGATATATCTTATCTCTAGATTCTTACATGATAAAGCATGCATATCTCAATCTTACACTATCATATCCTAATTTTTTAGAGTTTATCATTGATCCTTGTTTATATACCACTCATATATCCTATATTTATATGTGTTCTCTAATTTTGTGCATGTTTACATTTGGGGAGTATCCTGATATCATCCTCTTGTCTATTTGAGCTTCTACTGATACATACTTTATGTGAGGGCATTATAATATTTCCCTTTTGTTCCTATATGTCCACTTGTGCTTCATTGATATATCACTCATGCTAGGAGATATATGCTCTTTGTCTTGGACATACTATATATGGGGACTTGACCCACTGTCAAGCTTTATGCCATTGATCCTATTGATCATGTTAGGATTTGTGTTTTTGATCATGTCTAACATTTATATTATCAATCTCACTCAATTTTCCAATGTTCTAATAGATGCCACTTTGGGACATGTAATTATTTTAGACTCCTTATATGCTTACATGGGTGTTTTTGGCCATTAAGGGATACATCACTATTGTTTTGTCCATGATGGGTAACCCTTATCTATCTTTGGTCACAACTCTAGCCTTTACATTGTTGATAAATGGTGCCTCAAACGTTTTGGTGTTCAGGCCTCTACATTATCGAGCAGATAGTTGAATATCATAGGACAAAGTTACTAGTTTGATTGGGCATCGACATGTCGACAGTCACATGTTAAGTTGGTTAAGCTTTAGACTTGTTACTTAGTCTGCTTTGGAGTATTAGCAATCGACCGTCGAATGGATCGACAATCGGAGTTCGATCGTTGAAAGTTCTTAAATGTTGCAAAGTCTCTAACATCCCCGACCTTCGATGGCTTTGATGGTGCCTTGGTTTGACAATCGAGTATCGACATATCAGAGATGTCGAGGGTTTGAGTGGAAAGTTTGGCAATGTATTCTTGGCGCTCGATCCTCCGACACTTTGACGAGTCGATAACAATGAAGAGTCAAGGTGGCTTGGCGGCAATGTTAGCTCGAAGACAAAAGGTTAACGTGCCGACATATAGTTTTTTTTGGGTAGTTGTATTTAAACTCGAACCGGTTCATCTACTCAGTGCATGTGAGATAATGAATAGATTGCGAGTGTGAAAGGGAGAACGGTTGAACTACCAGTAACCGAATGGACAAAGTTCGATCGAGATTTAAAAGATGTTTGAGAAATTTGTTGGGGGTTGAATAGTTGATTGTTTAGAGGTTGAATGGTAATTTGTTACTGCATGTTGTTGTAGCATTGTAACAGTATGATGAAGTTACTGTTGTATAACTGTAATCTGTGAGAGGGAAATAGAACAGGGTTATGTTGTCGGATTCTCTCCAGAATGGAATGAGATGTAAACTTTGTAAAGGCTTAGAGCTTAAATTGTATTTGTAACTATTTTGTTGTTGAATAATACAATGGCAATCTAGGCTTTTGGAGTGTGGGGTTTTTTACCCAAAAGGGTTTTCCCCACGTAAATCTATGTCTTCATATTTTTTGTTCCATCTTTCATGTTTAGTGGTTTTGCTTGATTGAATCTGTTTAATGGTGTTGTTTGGAACTGGTTTAATTAGCATTAACTTTTCTCTAAGGGTCAATGTAGGAAATGAACTATGTTTGATTTCACTTTGTGGCATAGTAGTACGTGTATTTGAGGCAATCTAAATGAAATTAAAGTTATTGAAGGCACTACTATTCTCAGATGTTCATTTTGGGATGACCATCATTTCCTTACAAGTTGTATCAAAGCCTTCTTTTGAGATTTATTTTTGCTTGCATGTGTAGGTTTGTGAGTTGCATGTACTTGCATGGACTCGCATGTGGCTTTTCTTGCATGTGCCTACATGTTGATGCATGTAAGGGTTCCTGGTGTTTCAGTTTTGTGGATTCCTTCTGTAAAGATTTCTAAGCCTGGCAGGCTTGAGGAAATCTAAAGGAATCGGTTGATGTATTGATCCTTTGGTGAGTAGAGATTCCCGCTCTTTTGTTTAAGTTTCAAGAGACAACATGCAACATGGAGGATGGTGAATATGGAGAAACTGGAATTGGTAGTACTAGAATGTTGTGATTTGAAGTTCGTAGTTGGCAGTGGTATAATCCTGATGCATGGGGTGGAATATTATCTTCTCTATGGTTGTGTTGTAGCAAAGCTTTCATATTGGGTGTCTGTGTGAGGGGCTCCTTGATGATATGGAGGAGCTTGGGTTGTTTCTTACCTATGGATAAATGTGCTTATGCTGGGTGTTTTGTCTTGGTATTGAAAGGCATAGTTTTACCGGTACCCCAAATGCATGAAATCTATGAAGTTGGTCATTGGATGATCTGAAAGCTCATACAATAGCTTGTCTCTCTCTCTCTCTCTCTCAGATGCATGTACATGTTGGTGGTTGAGGAGTTGGCTTGAAATGGGCCTAGAGTTTCTGACTACCTTTACCTATCATGGATGTTTTGTACCTGCATGGTTCAGACTTGTGCTTCTGGGTTTGAGAGTTTTTTATAGGTTTTCTTAAAAAATCTATGGTGATGCTCATTCATGATAATCCATTTTCTAGTTTAACTGTTATGGTGTTTATGTTTTAGACTTTTGAGTCATCCAAATGTGAAGTGGATATGGATGTGCATGGGTGTTCTTGAACACAGCGGTTTTGCAGGTTTTACATGGTAAAAAAAAACTTGTGGTTTTGTGGTGTTGTTGTCAAATTATTTTCTAGACCTTGGCTTTTGGGGGCATTGTTCGATGAGATAGTTGCAGTTCTACATACATGCTTTATGCATGGTAAGAGAAGGTGTGTTTTCTTCTCTGCATGGGAGTGTCAGTATATGATTAGTCATTCAAAATTCTCATGGTGATGCTTGGTGGACTCCTTAACTATGGTGCTCATTATGGATGTGATTGGTGAATTGGATATGAGCTTGATCTGGTGTTTGAGTCACGATTGTCTACATGGTAAATTCTCTTTGAGACCTAATTTAAAATTTCTAGTGTGATGATGGGTTTTAATGTTTAAGTGGATCTACGAACTATGTAGTTGTATGGACTGATCACCCATTTAGTTGCAGTGGGATAACTCGAAAGTGGATTGTTTATATCCACGAGGTTGTTTTAGTGTTGATGCAAACTTGTTAGTTGGCCTTGCCTCTGGTCACTTGTGCATTGGTGTGGTTGCTTTGAGATGAGAGGTTAGATGATAAGAGAGTACTTGGGTAGTCAGTGTTGGGGTCCTATAGCATGTTATATCATAATGTCATGGATAGCTTGGATACATTGCTTTGTGTAAGCTTTTGACGGTGATGGTAATTCTTCAACTTGGTTTTGGAGATCTTGGTGTCGCTTGGTATTATTGTCAGATGGATATGTTAATGTGTGGACCTAAAGGATTTTTTGATTAGTAGATGTTAGGTCATGATGCTTGAGAGCTCGGTGTCATGGTTCAGTGGGATTTTTAGCAGGGATTGTGGATTCATCACTTGGTGGTGAATGATCTTTGTTAGTGTTGCAAATGTTACTTGGAGGGACTCTTAGATCCCATTATTGCAGATGAGTTCTTTCGCATTTGCATGGACACTATTTAAGATGTGAAACATCTCGAAACCATGGAGGATTCTTGGAGTCTTTGATTGAGGTGTTTTTTGGTGCTTTACAAGTGATGTTGGTTTAGAGTTTGTCATGTTTCATGTCATGGTATAATCTTGTTTGCGCATTAGAGTTTTGACATGATGCATTTCTCTTGAGACCATGGTATGTTCACCTGGAGCATGGGATCTCCTAAAGGGGATGGTAAGATCACGGTGTCATGATAAGTTCCTAATTCAGATGATTGGAGCTTTTGACAATGATATGGTAATTCTCTATGTTTCGGGTGCATTGATCATATACTTGAGAACTTCCTGATAGTGCAGTGATGCATTTGGAGTTTAGCATGAGATGATCAGTTGTAGATGCTCATGGATACATGGAGAATAAGGTGAGGTTTCATTTCTCTTATGAGAGAAGTTTTGTTGATGGTTACTCTTGATGAAGATTTCAGCAGAAAGTTCAAGGAGCCTACACCTTGGTTGGATGTGAGTTCAACAGAGACCAATGAGGAGATTACTCTTGGAGAAGTCATGAGTACTTGGTTACCCTGGAGGAGCATCTTCTTTTCCCACTCTTGATCTACTCAGAAGTTTATCACTTGAGAGGTATTGCCCATTGTTTCTCTTAGGTGTTTTATGCTTTCTTTCATGGATATAGATCTTGAACTGCTATTAGATGATTCTGAAGGATTAATTGTGAGAGATGGATAGCATGGTTATCTCCTTATGCATTGTGATTACTTTCATTGATGTTGAGTTTAGGAGGTGCAGTGGGATGTTTCTTTGATATGGGAAATGAAATAGTTTGATCTTCTTTAAGAGGCTTACATCCATGTTGATTACATGATATATATGATATGTTTGATCTTGGTGGTTGAATGGTTGGATTTTGTTAAGGATTTTCTCTTGGGGTTGTGAAGGAGACCATACTTGACATAATTGGAATTTAGAGGTGTATGTAGGAGGATTTTCTACAAGTTCATGATGTGTAGAGTTACTCTCTTTGGTCTTGGTTGTCTTCCTAGATGTTTGGTTTCATATTACATTGGTTTGAGGTTTGGTTGGAGTTGTAGTGATAACTAGCTTGTGTTCATGTGTTCATTCGTTGTTGAAGATATGTGTCCAGATACTAGATAAGTTTTATTCATGTTTCACTAATGTCCACCCTGATCTATCTTTTTCTTTTTATTTAAAACCCACTTTTCGTTAAGAATAATTTGATGAATCAATCATTGCTTGCATTCCTTATTACCGAAAAAGGCCCCTTAAATATTACAGTTGCATGGACCAATTGAGTGACACCAGACAGTTGAGAACCAACTACCAGGACCTTGGGAGTTAGGCTACTATATGTTGTCTTTCTTTTTCAGGAGAAATAGAGTAGAGATATTATGTTTAACGTTGTTTGTGTCATTTTCACCATCAACAATAACCTCAACATCCTCAATGATGTCACTCTTGAGGAAGTCCAGTTGGCCACTTTCAACATGGGGGCTTATAAGGTGCCTGGCCTGGATATTTTCCCCTGACTTTTTTTTAGATTTTCTAGGAGATTGTTAGTGGCGACCTTACTTTGGCTATTAGGGATTTCTTTAAATCTAGTAAGATTCTCAAACAACTGAACCACACTTTTATTGCCTTAATTCCCAAGATTGTTGATCCCTAGTCTATGACTGACTTTAGGCCCATCAGTCTATGCAATAATTTTTATAAAATCCTCTCTAAAATCTTGGTGAATCATCTTAAACCCCTCTTGGAGAAAATTATCAGCCCCACTCAGAAAGGCTTTGTTGCTAGTTTGCATATTCTTGATGCTACTATAGCTACACATGAATTGCTCCACTCAATGGACAGAAGCAATAATGCCACTATGGCCCTCAAATTGGATATTTCAAAAGCTTATGATAAGGTGTTATGGGAATTCATTCCTAAAGTCCTAGCTAAGTTTGGTTTTGATCAACATGTGGTCAACCTCTTAATGGAACGCATATCCACGGTGAAGTGAAGTACTCCGTGTTGGTTAATGACACTCCTTGGGGCTTCTTTAATGCTGGGAGAGGCATCAGACAGGGGGATCCCCTCTCACCCTTTCTTTTTATCATGGTCGTGGAGTCTTGAGCAGGAACATTTATTAATCTGTTGTCGGAGGGGGCCATTAAAGGTGTCAAGGCTACCTCTTCTTTAGAGCCTATTGTTATCCAATAATTTGTGGATGATACCTTTCTCTTTAGGAAAGCCTCAGTGATTGAAGCTAGAAAATGGAAAAATTAGTTCAATAACTATGTTGCTTGCTCTGGGCAATGTATTAACTATAATAAAAGCTTGATCCATTTCTTCAACAACACTCCTAATCTTCAAGCTCATGTGACTGCTATTCTTGGTTGTTTGAGTGGCTCTCTCCATTCAGTGTATCTTGGTTTACCTCTTACTATTAAGGAATTCACCCCTGACTTCTGGAATTCTGTCTTTGAAAGGATCCAAAGAAAGTTGGCCAGTTGGAAAGGTTCAATCCTTAGTCATGTTGGCAAATTGCAGCTCCTATCAGCTACTCTTCAAGGGATTCCTATTTACTTCCTCTCCATTTTCAAGATCCCTAGAGATCTTGCTGAGAAATTCAAAAATATCAAAGGAATTTCCTTTGGTCAGGGACTGAGGAAAAGAAAAAGTTTGCACTGGTTAAATGGGACAAAGTCCATAAACCTAAACCTTGTGGTGGGCTTGGGATAAGGAATATCCCCTACATCAACAAGACTTAGATTACCAAGGTGGGATGGGATGAATTGAGAAACAAAAAAGATTGATGTAAAATCTTGAACGCTAAGTATCTTCAAAATAGACCTTTGATTAATTGTCTTTCCAAATATCACCCTTTGGGGTCCTTTTCTTGGAAGAACATTTGCAATCTGTAGGGGTTGCTTAGGACAGGGATGAAATGGAAAATTGGAAATGGTTGTTGTATCAGATTCTGGGAAGAGTCCTGGTTACTTGACACCCCTCTGGCCCATTCTGAATTTAGAAACATGATGAGACCTGCACAACTTTTCTTTGGCTTTTACATTAGAGATTATCTCTTTGGCTTGCAAGGGGACCGAAGATGGAATTACCTAGCCCTTTGCTGCCCTTTGTCTCCTGAGTTATGTCTACTGGCAAATTCCTTGTAGGACCTGCTTTCCCCTACCAGATTACTGTTAAACAACATGGAGGATGAATTTTTCTAGACTCTTGACAAGCAGGGGGAGCTCTTTGTTAAAATGGCTTACAGTTTGTTGTCGGACCAAGGTGTCGCCCTTAGACCTTGGAAATAGGTTTGGAACAAACACATGATCCCAAAGATAAATTTTTCCTAGTGGACTACTTGCCATAATAGAATTCTTACTTAGGATAATTTGAGGAAGAGGGGATTCTAGATCCACAACATATGCTTGTTATGCAAGTGCAATGAAGAATCTATGGACCACTTACTTCTGCACTATTCGTTTGTTGTTAGTGTGTGGGAGATGGCTTTGGAGAGGTTGGGTACTCAGTGGGCTATGAAAAAGGACATAAATTCCTCTATATTGGGTTGGTCTGGGCCTTTCCTTCACCTCGTACCTCATGAGATCTAGAACCAAGTCCCCCCATTATCTATTGGTGTTTATGGAAAAAAGGAACAACAAGATATTCAAGAATATTGAGATGAGCCCAAAGGAGGTTTTTGGTATATGGGCAAGGTTCATCACAAAAAACATATCGCTCTTCAAAGGGAAAATCCCGGACAACGGCCCGACTAAGTGGGAAATAAAAATGGCTAAAGCTTGGCATCAAAATCTGGAGGCCAATTCCTTTGACAACTCCAGATCCCAGGCTCGACATGAAACTATCTAGAAACCTCCTAATCGTGGTTGACATAAACTCAATTTTGATGGAGCTACCAAAGGCAACCCGGGAAGGGCAAATATAAGAGGTATAATAAGAGACTGCAAGGGAAATTTTTTGGTCGGTTACTCAGGGGGGATTGGGACTCAATCCTCTATGATTGCAGAAGCTAGAGCGGTGCTAAAGGACATTCAGTTGGTTGTCACTATGGGGATTGAGAATCTGCATATTGAAGTAGATTCTAAGTCTTTAATTGATGCGGTCAACCTGGGAAAATTACTGGGATGGAGTACTAAAAACATTTTAATGGACATAAAACATCTTATGTCTAAGTTGAATTTGAAGGTTGCTACCCACATTTATCAGGAGGGTAATCAAGTGGTGGATGCTTTGGCTAATTTTGGCACCCATTGGAAAATTTCTAAGTGGTGGCAAAATTTGGGGAACCTTCCACCTAGTATTCAAGGTTTAATCCTTAAGGAGCAAGGAACATGTATGATCCATGATGATGAATAAATATGAGATGAATTTGGCCTTATGGGGGGGTCCACATTCTTGTCTTCTGGGCTATGTGGATGGGTTGGAATGCTAAGGTGTCTTACAAGTGGCAAATTTGGAATAATGAGGTGGAAAAATGATTTTATGAGGATTAATGGGAAGTACTTTATGATTACGACCAAGTTGGATTTGACCTTAAGTAATCTCTTATTGGGGTTTGATCTTTGCACCTGTTTAACGGTGCAAATTTTTGAATTTAAAATTGATGTGACTAGATTTTACGGGGTGAAGCTCTTGATTGGTCCTTTCTATCTCACTAAAATGATTCTACTGCTAAAGGGTAGGATTTTGGGTTTTGCTAAATTTGGCCTCGCGACCAACTTTCATTGGAAATTGTGCAAAAGCAACGTGGATGGGAAACCTTCATGTTCCATCATTTCTTACTTACCTGGCTGCAAGTGTTTGAAGATATGCATTAATGTGATAGCCAAGATTGCCTTTTGGGATGGTACTATTCAAGCGTGTGTTCTGTACATGGTCTTGATTGTCCAAGACCGCATTGTTTGGCTTAAAAATTTATGTGTGTGGGAGACCGCTCAATTTATCAAAATTTTAAACCTTTTACTCTCATAGGCTTTCTGGTTTTCTCGTGTGTAGAGCGACGACATGGGTGGCGATAGGGTGTGAACGAAGCCTGATAACTGCGAGGAATTTCGTAATGACCCTCTGGTTTTGGTACATATGCATGGAAGGTGGGTTGGCGCCTTTAATGGAAAATTTGGTGGGTCACAATCCAAAGTTATTTGCATAGTTTGTGAACTCCTAGAAAGAATGAAGGGTTACCATGGATATCTCCTTTGAATTTAACAAGGAGGTGATTGCTCAAGCGACAAGGCTACAGTGCACCAAAAATAATTACCCAAAACACACTAAGGCGCAAGACAACGAAAGCCTGAAAGCTTTCTTTGTTGGTAATGAAGACTTGTTCGCAACCAATCGGGGTTTGAAAGAGAAGCTCTTTTGTGGCCTTGGGATCAGGTCTGCCTTGCCCTAATGAAGTATGTCACCCTAGAAGGTAGATATAGAATCTACTATTTCTATCATTTTCCTCTTTTGAATCACCTACGCCATACATTTTTGTTAAGCTTCTCATTTTTCTTGCTTATAGACTTGGAAAACTCTATTGAGAAATGTATGGAATCTACTGCCCAAAACCCAGAGGATCCTCCTCCTATATCACTCCATCAAGGCCTCATTTTGAGGCTCTACCATTTCATCTCCCTCTCTGCTCACCCAAACCCATCTCCACTATCTGAATTGACGAAATTGAACCCCCTATGTAGACTATTTCTCTGGTCAAGTCTAAGGGTCCCAAAAGAAAAACCCCTTCGGTTACTGCTGAAACCCCTAAGCCTAAAATGACCACCAAGAAGATTAAGGGTAATGTAGGGATCGCCCAATTGAGTGTTGTGGCTGGTCTCTATGAGCTAAAGTCTGGCCTTGCCAAGATAATTAACAAACCTACCACCAAAAAGAAAGTGAAGGATGAGGGGAAGGGTTTGACGGAGCTACCGACCATGAACATCAGAGGCAAGAATGTGGTGGGGAAGGATTCCAAGGGTGATACTATGGTTGCTGCTATGGTGAAGACTGGGGTTGAGATGACCAACATCAGGAGATCTGGCAAACTGATAAAAAATAATAAGAAAATGTAGATTAATGAGTTGGATTCTGATGAGGAGCAGTCTGACAGCAAAGGTGTTAGAGATGTGGAGGAGGAATTTTTTGAAGGGCCTCACACCCTCCCGAATCTCAAAAAAGTGCATAATGAGAACTCGGTTTCCCAGTCTTCTGACCCTCTAGATGTGGAGCGTGCTAATATGGTGAAGACTGTGGATAGAGGGGAGGACCTTTGTGTGCTACAGGATAGGATGGGGAAGATGGAGAAGAAGTTCAGAGGCTTGACCTGGTTCATGGTCAAGTTGGTCCACTGTGTCACTAAAACTCTCTCTGTTGTAATGAAGGAAGAGTTGGACATGAAGACTACTGAAGAAGGCCCTGAATGGGTCGATGATGTTATTATCAACACCCTCTCCTAGAATTGGGAGAATTCTTGTTAGTCTGCTACTGCTGTGTGGTGCATCCGTCGATTGTTGATCTCCTGTGTTTTGTTTTTAGGCTATGTTATTTTAGATTTTTGGAGTTGACTTTTTTTGGCCCTAGTGGCTCGTTGTGTAAAGTGTACAACACCCTGTAATTGTTGCTTATCGTATCAAAAAAATCTAGCAGTGGTACACTTTAAATTAAAAGGATTAGTCAACATCAGTATTCTTATTATTATAGCTTTTGCATGGTAATTTTAAACAATGTTTAATACTTTTATTTATATAAAAGAAATAGTTTTTTATTTCTTTACTTCAAGGAGAGGCAGGGGCAGAGGTAAAATTAAAGTTGCAGAGTCTCCTTCTAAACATGTTAGAATGATTAGTATTTACTAAAATTTTAACTCTTTATATCGTCTTCTGGGATTTAAACTCGGGGTTCTGTAATGGAATCTCCAATATATTCATCACTCTAGCTTATCTCACTTGACATATTAGAAGGAGATAGGGAGATAGATAGATGGGGAGATATATGTAGAGAAGGATATGGATAGAAAGAGACAAAGAGATGAGTGAGAGGGAGATCGAGCGAGAGATAAAGATAAAGATATAGAGTAGAAGAGATGAAGGGAGAGATGGAGTGAATAAAATAGAGAGACGGAGACATTTATAGAGGTAGGGAGAGAGATGGATGGGTAGAGAGAGGGAGACATTTCTAGAGATGGAGGGAGAGAGAGGAATATAGAGGTAGAGATGAATATAGAGCAACAGAGGAAGAGTGAGACAAATAGATATAGGTAGAGATGAGTATATAATGAGAGAGGAAGAGGGAGAAAAATAGATAGAGATATAGAGAGAGATAGAGGGAGAAATAAACCTAGAGAGAGATAATGAGATAAAGGGAGGAGATAAAGAGCTATAGATAAAGAGGAAGAGATAAAGAGATAAGGAGGAAGAGGGAGAGATAGAGAGAGATATATGGTGAGATAGAGTGATATAAAGGTAGAGATATAAGGAGATACCAAGAGAAGGGGGGAGGGAGAGAGATAAAGAGAGAAAAATAGAGAGAAGTAGATAAAGACAAATAGAGAGAGAGAGAGAGAGAGAGAGAGAGAGAGAGAGAGAGAGAGAGAGAAGAAGAGGGGGGAGAGGGAGAGGGAGAGGGAGAGATATAAATGGAGGGTGATATAGAGATATAGAGAAGGATAGGAAAAGAGATAAAAAGATAGGGAGATATATAGACATAGAGATATATGTAGAGAAGGATATGGATAGAAAGAGATAGAGAGATGAGTGAGAGGGAGATCAAATGAGAAATAAAGATAAAGATACATAGTAGAAGAGATGGAGTGAACAAGATATAGAATGTAGAAGGTGGAGAGAGGGAAAGGATATATATGTACATGGATAGAGATAGAGAAATAGATGTAGAGATATAGATATAAAGAAATAGAGAGGAGTTAGAGAGAGAGAAAGAGATAGAAGTAGATGTAATGAGGTATAGATAGAGAGGGGGAGGGAGAGATATTGAGATAGAGACAGAGGAGGCAAGAGTGAGAGAAAGGAGGTGATAGAGATAAGTAATAGAGAGGTATATATAGGTGAAAAGATAAAAGAGATATAGAGGTAGGGAAGGAGAAAGAGGAAGTGTGTGTATATGAGTGAGAGAGATATGGAGAGGGATATATATTTACAAATAGATAGAGATGGAGGGAGAGGGGGAGAGAAATAGAGAGGAGAGAGAAGTAGAGAGAAATAGAAAGAGGGAGTGATAAGGAGAGAGGGAGAGATAGATATAACTTGGGAAATATAGAAGCGGTGTGAGAAAGATAGATAAACAAAGAGGGAGTGATGGAATGAGAGAGAAAGAGGGGGAGTGAGAAATAGAGATAGAAAGAGGGTGACAATGAGAGACAGGGAGATGGAGAGATAAAAAGATAAAGATATAGGAAGAGATATATAGAGAGAGGTAGAGAGGAATATATAGAGGGGACAAGAGTGAGATACATGTGGTGATAGAGAAAAACAGTAGAGAGGGAGTAGAGGTAGAGAGATAGAGAGGGCGGGAGGAAAAGGGAGCGTATGTATATAATATTTATATTTAATAATATCATATTTCATAAAATATGCATCATATAATAATAATTATAATAGAATTTCTATTACATTTATACGATATGATATTTAAATAATATTATAATATTATCTAATTTATTTTTCTTTAAAAAATAATAAAATTTATATAAAAATGATTTTCAATAACAATAAATATAATATAAGTTTTCATATTATCACTTTTAAATAAATAACTAATTAATAATATAAGAAAAAAATTAATATTGTGTAAAAATAGAAATCATATAATTTAAAAATAATAAAAATGTAATATAAATAAATAAAACAATCTAATTAAGAAAATTCTTAAAAAATGATATATCTTGACGTTATTTATATAGATTATATAATAAGATAAATAAACTAGTTAGTAAACAATCAACAATTTAATAAATTATTTATCTCCAATATTACAAAACAGTAATGCAAACAAATTATAAACAAATAATATATTATTTATTTCCAATATTCCAAAACAGTAATGCAAACAAATTAGGTATAAACAAATATTTCCAAAAAGCCATTAAATTCATACTTATGCCATAATTTTCCCTAAAATAAGTAAATAAAAAACACTAATCTCCCCATAAATCTTATTCAGAAACATTAGGTCTTCCTAACAAAGAAATAAACGCTGGCTAGGGTTTCACTATAAATACTTATTCCCACCTGAGACTAATCATTTAACTGAACGCAAAGCAAGCTGCCGGGAGCTCTTCAAAGGATAAAGAGAGATAACCAGCTTACAAAACCCTAGAAACCCTTAGAAGTATGAAGCTCTCACAGCTTGTATTAATGGAGAAAAGTCGATAGAAATAATAAGAGGTTTGATCGATCTGTTAGAGGAGATCTTTTTCAGCAATGGCGACTGCAAATCCCTTCGATCTGCTCGGGGACGATGATAATGGCGACGTCACGCAGCTTGCCTTCGTTCCACCTGAAAAGCCACCGCCGGCGAAGAAGACTCCGGCAGCAGCTGCGCCTCAGGCATTGCCGGCCAAGCTGCCCTCTAAACCCCTTCCTCCTTCACAAGCAGGTTAGTGCAAATAATATTCAAGAGAAACTCATAAAACCTGCTTTTTATTATTATTGAGACTACAATGGATTAAGTTTATATATCTTTGGTCATCTCTGTATTTTCTACGCAACTTCTGTTCTCATACCTGAGCTGCACACAACTGTTTCTTTCCTTCTTGGTTTTAAACCTTCCTTTGAATTGCTGATTGTTGCATGTGTTCACGGGGCCATTTCTGCACTTCTATTACTGGGGTGCTAGCTCTTTTCATTGTTTTTTCTTTTCTTTTGCATTTTGACTATTCGGATTTTATAGCTGTTGATGTTTAATTGATTTGGTTGTTTTCTTTGATGTATAACTGATGTAGCGGAACACTTTGATTCTTATACGTCTTCTTATGTATTGTTGTTGTTGTGTTTCTGGGTATTCTGAGTTTATTGCATTTTTCAATATTGGGTTACAATAGTTTGTCGATTATTGAAGAGTATTAAATGGACTTTGAGTATTGGATGTGAATACTCCATTGGTATTTTACTGTTTTGGATGGTTTTAAAAAATACTTGCTTGACGTGCTAGTGCTTCTTCGAGTATTTTTGTTTTGTTTTGGTGTGTGTGTGTATTTTAAGGCCTGTTGATGTTTTCTCGAGGTTTGTATTTTGTGGCCTACATAATGCTTCAGTTCTGCATTTTCTGTTGCATCCCTACTGTCAGATTTTTAATGCTTAATTTGTGTATTTTCTAATTTTAAATACTGGGGTTTTAGAGCTTATTGATATTTTTTTGTTTTGAATGCACTTTGAGTAATGGGTTTCATTAGTTTATCGATATTTTTAGTTTATGGATTTTTTTGTTTTCTTTTAGATGCAATCAGAGTATTGGTCTCTAAGGGTTTATGTGTTTGAATGCTCACTGGGAGTTGATTGTAAGAGCTTAATAATTTTTGGTTCGTTTGGATGGTTTTTATTATTGTGTTGGGGTGATTGTTTAAAAGATGCATTTGATTCTTCTTTAGTATTGTGTTTTGTGTTAATTGGGGTTTTATCTATGTTAAGAATGGGTTGAGGCATATTATTGATATTTTGTGTGCTTCTGGATCATTTTATAGTCTTCACTCTTCAGTTAATGCATTTTGACCATTGATTTGTGAGAGTTAGTTAAGGTGTTGTTGTGCACATCTATGCTGAAAATTAATTGCAATAGTTAATTGTAGTTTTGTGTTGCTGGTTGGAATTAAGTTTTGTTCTGTGAGCGTTTCACAATATTTTTGCATGAGTTTGGTTTGATTGTTCGGTTGTGTGAAGGTGTTATATTTTTGCTTGTTTATTGAGAATTGTTTCAAAGTTTTTGTTTGTTTATTGAAAATTATTTCAAAGTTATCTATGGTCTGTCCTATCTGATATAGATCGAGCATTGGATTGAGAGTATTAGTGACGGTCTTGTAAATACAGATGCATAGTGAGTTGGTTATGAATGTTAGCCTGATTGTTTGTGGCATTGTGTGTGTGTGGGTGTGTGACAGACATATATATATAAACACACACACACACACACACACACACACACACATATATATATATATATATATTGTTTGTTTGTTTGGAGGGGTACTCTTAATTCATATACGAGTTATGCTGGATTTTTGTAAGTTTGGATGCATATTGAGAATGACTTAAAACTTGCTAGAATTTATTGATGGTTTGTTCTGTGTTTAATTTTATGGCATTTTGTCCATATAGAGGATTATATGCAATTGGATGCTGATTAAGTAGTGGATGGGAAGATTACTCATGGTTTGTGAATCTGGATGTAATGAGAGTTGATTGTAAAGAGATTTTTAAAATTTTGGTCATCTTAATTTTGATGGATTTTTTAGCCTCTGAATTGGGAGGGTTATCTAATGTTTAAATTTTAATACATCTGAATGCAGTTTGAATGCTCTGAGTGAGAGGGTTGGGAGGGGCTTTTGCCTTTGGATTTGTATTGAATCAATTGTATCTATTTGATTTTTTTTGTTGCTGCTGGATGAGTTTTCATCAATATTATAACAAAATTGAAAATGGCATTTTAGTGTTGCCCTAGGAGAATTGGGCAAGTTTTAATTATTTTGGTGGAATGCCTATAAATCGCTGCAACAATTTTTTAATGTTTGGTGCACTAGATTGATGGTTATGATTGGCAGATATCTATATTTTTAGATGCATCTCTTGTAAGCATCTCCTAGTGTAATGTAACTGATATATTTTTTTGATAGTATTAGGGTTGAAAGATTATCTTAAGATCTTTGCATTTGGATGCAGTTCTAGTATTGGGCTAGAATGGTTGATCAAGGCTAAAACACTTTGGGATGGAAGTTGAGTAATGGCCGCAAAACTTTTGACAAAGTTTAACACCTTAGATGGTTAATTGGGGCAAGTTCTCTTGCTTGTTTACAGTTGCAATTTTGTATGGTTGTGTGCATTTGGGTTGTTGTTCTAAGATTATTATTTATGGTTGTAGTTGATTGCAATGCAGTTGGAATATTTGTGGTTTCTAAGATTTCAACTTTCAACAATTAAGAATTTTAGAGTTCTTGCATTTTGAGCATTGCAATTTGGATCTTCTTATGCTCCGGTACTAATTCCTTGTGTCAGCTGAAGCCTTGAACTAGCAGTTTTCTGAATTCCTTAAAAAATGAGAAATGCCATTGTTTTTCGGCATATACATTTAATATTGGTATCTTGGGATTTGGTAGTGCTTCTGGATGCCAGTTGTTGCGGTTAACCTCCATGGAAGTTTGCCTTCTTATCCATAAAGTATCATCATGGCTTAGTTCTTTCAGCAGCTCACAAGCCTTGTAATCCTGTTTACTTTTGACCTAAGTATGTGGATTCAACAAAAAGTTTTTGGGGTGTGTTTGTTCATACCAAAAATATATAAAAATTATAAATATACACATTTACAGCCTGAAGATGGAAATTAAGTTCATATATCATAATATTACTAATTGAAATTTAAATATATTATTTTAAAGTTATTTTTTAAATTTTTTTTAAGTATATAGTATCAAAAATAAATAGTGTATTAAATATTAAAGTGTTTCTCTTTTAATTCTTTATTTGGAAACCTTTGTGAAAATATTGTTCCTTTGAGAGAGCAATTGACATCAACTCTGGGTGGCATGAAAGTTGAGGTTCACAGCTATTGTGGTTTTGATCATCATCATCTCCCATTATAAATTTTGAATTACAAATCCCTCTTCTGGCAAGATCACCTGCAATTTACTTCTCCAGCCAGTACAACTGCCAATTGCCATTATTATCACATTTGGCTGGTTTGCCTGGTTTTGTCTGGGACAAAGCCACTGTAAATTACTGTGTCTCGCCAGAGCCTTGACCAAGTTAACCTGGAATTCAAACCAGAACCAGAGCTGGGACCTGCAGGGAATGAACTAGCTACTTGGTTCTCTACTATCTAGAAGCTTTTGGATCCTTTCTTGCTATTTCAATTTCTATTTATCTGTGCTTTTGGCACCTTAATATTGCTGTCATTGACATTTTTGAGGTTTCACTGCTGAGGTCTAGATCACTATTTTGATACACTACAATTTGTGCTCATTGAGTCTTTTGTTTTTACAGATGGGGTTTATTGTACATTTACTAAATCTCCTGAGATGATTCATTTGGGTTTATTTAACATTCCAAAAGAATTGCACATGCATTGGTGGTTACGTTTCTGTTGTCTTTATGCTGTGTGATGGAATTTTTGAATGCATGTCTTTCTAGAAGGTTTCAGTTTTTATGTTGTCAGAGATTTTTACACATTGAATATTGTCTTAACAACCATTTCACTAAAGAATTGTTCTTGATTTTTAAGGATCCTAGACAACTATTACTTTGTTTGTCAATGTGAGAATCAGTCATGATTGCCATTGAGTTATATTTCTGTATTACTATTCTATTTGTATTGTGACACTGTCTGGTGCATTCAAGCTTCCTAGATGTCCATAACTGTAATTAGCCTCTTTCTTGCTACAATTTGTGAGTCTTGTTGAAATTTGTTTGAATGCCCTTTCAAGAGGTTTAATGCTTTGCATGGTTGGATATGTTGACACTGAATACTGTCTTGCTTGTTTTTACCAAAGAAATGCTGCATTTTAAGGAGACCTCGTATCAACAGTATTAGTTTTGTCAACGCTTGCTGAATGTCTGTCAGAATTAGACATGATTGGCATTATGTAATTTTTGAGCATTACCATTTTATTTGTAAGTGCAACTGACAATAACTTGTGCTGCTATATAGTGCATACAAACTTTTAATTGGTTCATGTGTTATTATCTGCTAGTTCTTCCTATGGTGCAATTGTTTTTAAGGTCCAAACTTCCTACAAATTTGGAGTTAATACATAACTTTCTTGCTTGTTTCTGTTGGATATTTGTATTTTTGAAATTTTAACATTGAGCATTTTGTATTCTGATAAATGAATGACTTATCTGTTTGGATATGGCTGCAATTTTTGTTTGAGAATGTTTTTAAAGAGCCTAGTTCATTATAAGGTCCATCCTTTAATGTTATATAATAAATGAGTTTTTTTTAACTGTATTGAGGTTATTTACTCTATTGTTTTGTCTTGGCAGTGAGGGAAGCTAAGAATGGAGGAAGAGGAGGGCGAGGTGGACGGGGGGGCCGTAGTCAAGATGGTGGTTATAGCAATCGTGGCCGTGGCAACTACAATGGTGAGCGATTCAATCGGGATGGTAATAATGATAGTAACAACGGCAATGGTTACTTTGGTGGAGGTCGTGGTGGTGGGTCTTCCTACCAAGGCGGAGAGGAGGGATTTGCTCGCCAAGAGGATGGAGAATTTGGTCGCTCTGAAAGGGGACGAGGATATGGAGGACGTGGTCGTGGAGGTCGTGGATTTGGTGGCCGTGGAGGGTATGGGAATGGTGATGATAATGAATCTGAGCGGCCTCGAAGGCAGTATGATCGGCGGAGTGGTACTGGGCAAGGGTAATTGATTATTATAAATATGTTCTGTTAAAATATAAATCTTTTAATGATAGTTCCATTATTTTCCAGTAAGTTATTAGAAGCATAATCATTGAAATATTGTTGCAGCAATGAATTAAAGAGAGAAGGATCTGGGAGAGGAAACTGGGGCACTCCTACTGATCAGGGATTTACACAGTGAGTTCGTATTTCTGGTTTATTTACTAGGGGAGAGTACATTGTAGTTGTTTGGGTTAACTTTGCACACCTCAAGCACCCCTTTTGATTTAAAAGGGTCAATTTTTTTAGTTGCATGTTTACTCAAAACTAAGTATCCACCCATCTCTCTTTGCTGCCATTGGTATTAACAAGTCTACCATCATAATAGATGGTGCTGCATCAGCATATTTTTGCTGGGATGTCATAAAACACAAAGCAAAAAAAAAGGTTGGTCAATACCTAGGTATTGACTTTTAATTTTCATGAGCACAAAGATTTGTTGTTTTTATGTGACTTTCAGAAAAGTACCTTTCTAATTTCTAGTAATGAAAGGCATACTTTTGCTGGGATGTCATAAAACACAAAGCAAAAAAAAGGGTTGGTCAATACCTAGGTATTGACTTGTAATCTTCGTGAGCACAAAGATTTGTTGTTTTTACGTGACATATTAGGAAAAATACCTTTCTAATTTCTTGTAATGAAAGTCATAAATAATAAATAAATGCTTTAAAGCCCCAATTAATAATTTCAAATTAAAAAATAAACGCCTCTAATTGTTCCTCTCACAAGCATTGGACCTATCTGGTTTGATTCCCCAATATTACCCTCATTTTTCTGTGGTTTTTGAATTAAGTTTTACTGGTTTTTATTTACAATGCATATACCTAAATATTTTCTTTCATTTCTTTGGTTCCCAGGGAACCGGATGAACAAATTCCTGTGGAGGAAGAGAAAGTTATAACCCCTGAGAAACAGGAGGAATCTCCAAACAACCAAGAGTCAAATCAAGAAACTCCTGCAGCTGAGTCTACAGAGAAGAAAGAAGAGGAAGAAGATAAGGTAAATGTCCCCTTTCCTGGATGGAACGTAGTAATTACCTTGCTACTAATGTGCTTTTATTTTAGGGATGTTGAGATTGAGTATGCCAGGCAGACTGCAGCTTTCTGAACTTGAAACACTTCTTTTTCTGTATGGGCTCTCTGCTTTGAGAGATATTGGTCTCAGGTTGAGATTGTAAACTATAATGCTGCTTTCTTACTGTTCATGTGTTTGATAAAACTATTAAAAAGTAAACCATAATATTATGGAAAGTGTCAAGTTTTTCCATAATTATTGTTGTCATGGGGGTCTGATCATCTGCTGATAAATGCATTCCCCGGTTTGATCTTCTGGATTAAGAGATATTTTTTCTTGGATGAAGAGTCATGGTGTCTATTAATATTACTTGTGCAATAAATGTATTATTCTTGGGGCTGTTAATGATCCTCTCTTTCCTCCACAGGAGATGACTCTTGATGAATATGAGAAAGTGTTGGAGGAGAAGAGAAAGGGTCTTTTAGCAATGAAGTCAGAAGAAAGGAAGGTTGATGTAAAGGAATTTGAGTCTATGCAGCGCCTCTCCATTAAGAAAGATGATGATATATTTATTAAGTTGGTAAGTTTATTTTTAGCTCTAATGTGAAGATTTTTTGTTAATCTCTTAAGTGTTCTTGTTATGCTGAATGTAAGTTAACATTTTGGGCATTTGTGTTTTGGTCTACCTGTGCTCTTTTTTCAATAAGAGTCTTCTTTGTTTATTTTTTCAGGGCTCAGAGAAAGAAATGGCCAGACGGAGAGAGATAGCTGAAAGGGAAGAGAGGGCCAAGAAGGTGAGAAAATTTCCTGTTCTTATTTTGTTGTAAAGAAATGTTTTTTGGTGTCTAATGTCAGGTTTTATTTTTGTGAAGTCTATGAGCATCAATGAGTTTCTGAAGCCAGTGGAAGGTGAAAACTACTATAGTCCAGGTGGGCGTGGCAGGGGCCGCGGACGTGGTCGCGGTGATCGTGGTGGTTTCAGAGGTGGTTATGATGGTGGTAATCCCCGTCAAATTACACCTCAGATTGAGGATCCAGGGCAATTCCCAACTTTAGGTTCAAAATGATTGTGCATTTGTCTCCTTTTCACAGTTAACCCTATTGAAAAAGGAGATGTGGCTAAAAAATAATGAAACACTTTTGTATCTATTGGCGGTTTTCTGGAGATCAACTAATGTTTTGCAAGTGCTAGCATTTTTTATGTCTTGACATATTTAATTTGTTGCTCTTTTTTTAATTAGGTGACCTTAGGAGATACTTATAAACAAATTAGGGGTTGGCTAGTGTCCTGCTTTTTTAACTTCCATGGGTTTTTTTGTTCTGAATGAAAAAAACTATAATTCATTCTTTCCTCTTGTGAGTTCTAGATAGGGGCAAAGGCATGCCCTGTAGCAAAAGGTCCTTGATTCACAAACGTTGTGTAGAAAACATGGGGGATGAAATCCATGGAAGAAGTAATGCTTTTCTATTGAGTATATATGCTTTCATTTTTATAAAAAAAATGAGTATATAGCGAAATGTTTTCTTGTTAAGGAATAAATGATCTCGTATTGGCATTATTTTACATTAAAGATGAATTTACTTTCTTTTCTGACAAGGTACAGCAGTTCTCTTTTGTTATTATGACATTGTAAAATGTGAAAATGGTGGTATTATATTTATTCTTTGCATATTCTTGGGGCGAAATAAGTTGCTCTTCATATCATATGCCTGGTCTTCTTGTTGCTATTGAGAGGAGAAATATGTTGCTCTTTAATTTGTTTTTACTTTATTCTATTTGTTTAGAACAAGCCGAGTTCTGATTTCAGCAAATGGTTAAAGAAATTGCATCACCTTGTGTAATGATAGATTTGTACACCGGATAAGAGAATTCTTTTCCTGTCATCCCTCTCCAGCGCTTTCTATGCATCGGAGATTTGAACAGTCGAGGATTGGGTTAGGTACTTGTAGAAGAGAAGAGGGTATTCTCTCTAAAATTTGACAATGGTTGGGGAAGGCAGTCTAGAAACCAACAAGGCCAGAAAAGCGCCCAACATGGGAATGGGGATCAGTCTACCCCGTATATTTAAAGCTTAAATGGGTTGGATGGACAAAAGCATAAACTTGTTCACTTGATCCACCCCAGCTTAGGGATTGGGATTATGCCTTAGCACACATACTGATATGCATGCATGATTGAACAATGATCAGCTGACTCGAAAATTTAACAGTCGATGTTTTCTTATTCAAGTATTAGTTTCCCACTTAATACACTGATTGAACATGTGATCAGCGGACTTAAATAAACTTTAGTCATAATGTTCTTCTATATTCATTCAATGCGATACAATATCTTGATTGAACAATGGGGCCGCTCAACGATTGGGACGCTACTGGCGACTGGCCATGTTAACTAAAATTAGCTAAACGGAAAAGCATTTGAACAAATATTTAGCATACTCGAACTTAGTGGGGGTATAAAACGACAGTCTAGTTAAATTTAAAGAGAAATGCTAGTTAGCACAGCCTACCCTTTCATCTATCAGGTTTTTTAATGGTTTAAGTTGATTTTTGGGAAATTTTAGTAGGTAAGTTTTAAAGTGTGAAAGTTATTGTTTAGGGTTTTGGGTATCAACAGTGTGAGTTATATTAGTTATGGTTTTATAGTATTAAAATAGATTACAAGTATTATTGGTTATTTTATATATCATCATATTTTTGGTTGTTGTTTTGATGTCAGTTTAATCAGCTTGTTTTTTAAGTCGTAAGAAAGACAGATTGACATGTGCATTAAGGCATGTAAAAATATCCCTAAAAAAGCAGATTTACATGTATTATTGATTTTTTAATATATCATCATATTTTTGGTCGTTGCTTTGATATGATTAGTGTAAACAAGTACTTTTAATGACAAATGTCATATGTAAATACGTCAATTGTTACATTGTAGGTTTTAATATATATTGAAATTATGATTCCTAATTTTTAAAAATAAAATGTTTTGTTGTAAATAGTTTTCTTTTCTTTTATGTTTATAACATCATTATGCCTTTCAGCTATGATACATGTAATATGAGTTGTTAGGGGAAGTCAATATTGGAGCAACTACTATTGTTACAAGGTTATAGAAAGTTGAAGTTGGAACACTTACTATTGGTCGTCATAAGTAAGCATAGGTTAATATGTGGATTCAATAATATAGTCTATTTTAAAGTGAAATGTATGAATTTACAAATGGAGGAAAGTGAGAATTGGCCTAAAATGTTGCCACATTTTACTATATGGATTCAACAATATATTTTATGTTAAAATGAAATATATGAATTTACAATTGGAGGAAAGTTTTAGGGAATTTGAGGATTGGCCTAAAACATTGCTTCATCTTGTTTCAAAGAAGTTTTGATAATAGTAGAGCTTGGAAGGTGTTTCAGGATCAAATGATATTGTAAGGATATTTTGTGTTTGGTGGTTTCAACTCAAGAAAGAGGTGTGTTCATTTACTTTTCACCAATATGGGTAGCAATGGGGTGATAAACACCATATGATGTAGGTGATTGTTCATATACAAGCATTATCTTTGGTTTCCAAAGGGTCATGGCTATATTACATGCATGACAGGTTATCTATTGTTATTAACCTTTGTTGAAGACCACTAGAGTTTGTATACAAAGTGATTGAGATTCCATAGGGATGGTAGGATGGTAGAATAGTTATATAAAACTAATTGTTACCATTTTAGGATCGATTCATTTCACATTGTTGCAAATGTAGACATGTTTAAAAAGGGTCGAGCATATTGTTTCAAGGTTTCATTAGCTTATGAAATCTCTTATTCTTATGGTCAAAGATAAACAAGAGGTTTTTTTGGAGACATGTTTTGTATTTATTGCGAGGCAAACTTAGAAAACCCTTCATATTGCATGAAGTCCATGTAAGACCAATGCATAATGAATGAGATGCTATAGACAATTTTTTGTTGGAATTTCTCTTTCATCAAGTTTTCACTAAGGGAACTATGGTGTTATACGATTGATTTGTAATGCACTAATTGAGTCACATTCTAACATTGGGTGAGCTTTCAAAATTTCTCATATTGTCACTTTTTGGTCTTTTGCCTTATATGTTTTTTCGAAATTTCTTATTTTTTGGTAATATTTTTATCTATTCCTCAACCCTTATTGACTTTGTATATGCCAAAACCTTAATCCCTAACCTCTTGCTCCATTGTCCGTTATGGACCTTTGCCTCCCGATTCAACTTTGCTTTCCTATGCACTTGATATAGGTAACTCCCAATCCTCACTCTTTCTAATATCAAGTATCTCCTAATTTTGATCCTTGTCGCCTCTTGTATTAGGGATCTTCAAAGCCCTATTCTCTCCAATCTTGGGTAATGTTGAAGCTTTGTCCTTGTTCTCATCACTTTGCCCATTTGACTTGGTATACCTTTACATCCCCTCACATCTTAACATCCTTGCATCCCATTCCTCTAACCCCCAACTTTGGACCTTCAGATAACATAATGTTGCCATATCAAATGGAAATGGATCTCAACGATATTCCAACTCCTTATTCCTCTATCCCTCTTGCTATTGCATCCTTCAAGTATGCATTTCCCTAGACCCTTGCCAATTGAACAATTGACTTCACTTATCACCATGGTCAACTAGGGACACTATTAATAGGCCGCAATTTGATTTTAACAAATTGGTGCGAAACTTTCAAACACCTTTTACCATACACAGGCCAATGTTAGGCCTTTAACCTCTATATAAGGTAGCTAGCTTCATTAGTTTGGATCATTTTTTGCTCTTTTCATCAAACCATAACCCTAGTTTGAGCTCTTGTGTTCAACTATTGGCATTGATGACATAAACCCTTATGTTCCATATATCAATGAATGAAACTCCGTTAGTTTCTTGGAGTTTGGTGGATGAAACTCCTTTGGATTCTTGAGGGCAACATCATATGAAGGTTGCATACACTTAAATTTTAAAGGATTTCAATGTTTTGGGCATTTCAACTTTCTAGATATTTTAAAAATATATTTGTAGTTGTTGCATGAACAAATTTTTGTAATCATTCACAACAAATATATTTGGATGAAATATTTAGTTTTGAGTAGTTTTACATGTGCAAATGTATTGTTGTGCACTATCTCTAATAGATATCAATGTTATTATTCTTTAAATCCTTTGCAAATATCTATTTTGAATGGTATGCTCTAATACCACTGTAATGTTCCTAACTAATATTTTCACCCAACTCGGGCAAACCTCGAAATTTCCCTTCACATTTACCCAATAATCTTGAAACCTTAATATTATAGGCCAAACTCACAAATAAAAGTTGAATTATAGACTTAAGTATTTAATAATCCATACCTTAACATTTATACATGACCTTAACAACCTTGATCTTATAAACCTAGGGTTCCCCTTGACAATTTATACAAAACATTGGCTACCCAGATTGCAAATCATACCCACAATGGAAGATAAACTATATAAATTTAATTTATATTAAATAAGATTGAGATTCCATACAAACATTGCTATAATAGCGACCATAACTTGGAAATACAATACTTTAACTTAATGAGTTAGGAGTACAATATTATACATTGTAATAACAATAGAGAGAACATTGAAATCACACTGCTTGGATCCACTACAAACTACAACTTAGACAACAAAATTCGCTACTATAATGGCCATATTAACAGTTATAGTTGACAACAACGACAAACAAAAAACATAATAATTAACCTGCAATAATAAATTGTAGATTGTACAACTAGATGAAATTGTGATTCCATTTCAATGAAAGTTCAAATAAGAACTCTGGGTGAGATTCATCCTTTTGGCCAAAGGGGTTTCGTTTGTTGACATGTGAAACGAAAATGGTTTTCCTCTGGTTTTTTTTTCCCAAATTTGAGGGTTTTTGTCCTCAAATTTGACCATTTGAGCATAAGTGCTTAGAAATATGCTGACTAAGGTTTCAGTGTGTAGAACAATACCAACTATGGAATAATGAAAATCCAAAAAATATATCT
The DNA here is from genome assembly GCA_007115665.2 of Sequoiadendron giganteum. NCBI lineage: Eukaryota > Viridiplantae > Streptophyta > Pinopsida > Cupressales > Cupressaceae > Sequoiadendron > Sequoiadendron giganteum. The sequence goes on from CM021109.1 coordinate 537,115,430, forward strand.
CCTTTTGTGCATTCAAATATCTTGGGGAAGAGATCCACTCTCATCAACATTAATGGTGTCTTTTGATTTGAATGTGCAAGGAATAGAAGAACATATAGTAAAAGTCTAAAATGGAAACCAAATTGCACAACAAAATATGTTACTATAATAGCCATGTTAACAATTGCAGTTGACAACAACAACAAACTAAAAACATAATAATTAACCTGCAACAATAAATTATAGATTGTACAACTAGATGAAATTGTGATTCCATTACAATGATCCAAGACAAACTACAACTTATACAACTAGTTGTAAGTCTAAAATGGATCCATGACAAACCACTTAGACAACAAAATACGCTACTATAATAGCCATGTTAACAGTTGCAGTTGACAACAACGACAAACTAAAATCATAATAATTAACTTGCAACGATAAATTATAGATTGTACAACTAGATGAAATTCACAAATTCCATTACAATGAAAGTTCAAATAAGAACTTTGGGTGAGATTCATCCTTTTGGCCAAAGGGGTTTCGTTAGTTGACACATGAAACAAAAATGATTTTCCTCCTCTGGTTTCCTCCAAATTTGAGGGTTTTTGTCCTCAGATTTGACCATTTGAGCATAAGTGCTTAGAAATATGCTAACTAAGGTTTCAATGTGTAGAACAATACCAACTATGAAATAATGAAAATCTAAAAATATCTCCTTTTGTGCATTCAAATAGCTTGGGGAAGAGATCCATTGTCATCAACATTAACAGTGTCTTGATTTGTATGTGCAAGGAATAGAAGAACATATAGTAAAAGTCTAAAATGGAAACCAAATTTTAATAGTTGCATTAATGAAATATGATCATTGTCATCCTTTATGTTGTAGGTAAATCCATTCGCTTAATTTTGAACAATGTTTTCTAGGTAGGAGAACCCCTTCTAGAGAAGTGCAATCAAATCTAACATTGGTGGAACTTTTGAGCTGTGACAAGAGGTAGGTGAGGTAAGGGGGGCCAAAAAAATATTGGAATTAGACGGAAAGGCATGTTAAGACAAAGAACTTTGAAAATTTGAAACCTACAAAAACTTAGAGATATCACTAGAAAACACCCAACACTTAGAATTTTTGAGACCTTTGCAACTTTTAACACATTGTCAAGCATCTAGGGGATGATGAAAAACCATACTTAGGCCTTGGATTAACTTGTTGAACAAAGGAAATGACCTTCTGTTCCACAATCACAAATTGATGGAAAAGGGAACATTGCAAGTCCACCCTTCCCAAAATTGCTTGTCCTCAAGAAATTCAACTTTAGAATGCTCCATATCACCTAATTCTTTCATTATAATAATCTTTGTAGGCAAGTTCCTCCAATGAACCAAATATTTTGTGATGGCTTTCCTTCGTGACTTTTTCATCCTTGTGATGATGATGACATCCATTATCCATATGAGTAGCATTCTTCTATTTGCAAACACTACCATAAAAACCCTACTAATTGTTGTTCTAAAACACCTTCCCACCAAGATCCAACTACCCACTTATTTGTCCAATTGCTTGTAGTTGATAACTTATGCTTGGTGCGGGTACTATATTTGTCATAAGAACTAATTTTTGCTAATAGTAGCTTAAAAATATGTTACCCCATCATTGACAATATTCTTAGGTAATATGTATATCCTAATCATCTTTTTGAAAGGTAATTCCACCACATGATGTGCTTGAAGTGTTGGAGAGATGGAAAACATGTGTATATACTAGTGTAATCCATTAGCAGAAGATGTATTCTTGGCATGTTCTATCATGATAGAATTTTTCTAATCACCACAAACAAACAAAATAAAACAAAGAGTGAGAATTATAGAAAAGGTATCAAAAACTACATTCTTTTTGCCCTTCATATTTCCTATTTCAAAATCATGAGCTTGGAATTTCCTTCACCATTTTTGTTGTACATATTCCAATTTTTGATGACCTAAGAAATTTGAGCCATTGTAATATGTCAAACTATGAATGTTCATAAACCTAGTGAGGTCCAAGTTCTACCAAAATAAGTTGGATGGAAAGAATATCTTGGTCACAAGTAGAAAAATCAATTTTTGAATCTTTCAATTTTATCCTCTCAAATTTAATGGCATTCCACCTTCACATTAATTTGGGCCTAATTCCCTCTTTTGAAACACCATATTGTACCACAAGTGGGCATACCAGATTTGAAGTGGAAAATGTAAGGCATGAGCCAATTGCCCTTTTAAGCCTATCAAAAGCTTATGGTAATCTATCCATCCATGTAACAACTCCATTCTTTGTGATGTAGGTTAGAGGTGTGGCTAGGCCTGAAAATCCATAAATAATCCTTCTATCATGGTTGCATAAACTAAGGAACCTTCTTAACAAAGTTAGTGTGGTAGGAAATGCCCAAATTATATATATTTTGGAATCCTCTTATGCTCTACTTGCATTCCTTATCAATAGCTACATAATCAAGGTATAAAATATTTGTGAAACCAAACTCACCCTAAATAGAGTTTGTTGCTCTAGGATCTCAATAATCAATTTTAGGTGTCTTAGTTAAACCTTCCATATTTTTCTATATACACAAATTTCATCAAAAGACACCAATAAAAGGTGTCTCAATTGACCAAGGGAAACCTATTTTTATCATGAAGTTGAGAGTAGATGGTGCCTTAATCCCATTGAATGACATGGCCAATAACTCAACGTGTCCAACAAGGAATTTGGAAGTTGACCCTATTCCTTGCAAACAAATATATGTTGGTAGTTGGGTCTCAAGTAATTCTAAGACATGTTAAAAACCTTTATATCTTAGCAATCTACAAAATGAAGTAATGTGTATGCTCACCATCAACAAGCAATTTGTCTTACACAAGAAGTCCCCTTATCTGTAACTATTTATGTGTAGCCATTAAAGACATTCCAAGAACCACAAATTTTCCTTCAAATGTAAACTTTAACTCCCTATCTTGATGAATCTATAGAAACTCACTAATGAAATGCAACCATTCTACATCCATGACCTTTCTTAGTAATTGTGAGTTGCTTGTTGTTTTGGGCATGTGGAATGGTGAATCTGTTGGTGCCTATCAAAATTTAATGCATTAAAAACTTTAATTTGCATGTGCCCACAATATCTTCTATTTGAAGTTCTTTGGTTATAGCACTTAGATATTGGCTCATCATTCATGAGAAATATTGGAGTTGAGAGAAAGGATTCCCTTTCCATTTTATACCCTTCATATTTTCATCACTATTAGAATTCTTCTCATAATATTTTTTTTTGAAATGATATGATATGAAAAGTTAGTGCAATATATATTTGCATAGCTATCCTTATTCCTTAAGCTATAATCACAAGGGAAATCAATTCTTTTACCATCCATTGTTGATTTAAAAATTTCTAGTTGGATCAAAACAACACTACTATTCTTGTGACCCAAGAATTTAAAATTAATTGAAATAAAAAACTAGCTCGTTCTTCTTACTTGCATGCCTATCAACATAATCCTTTTGAAAATGAGCCCCATATGGTATCAAATCAAACTTTGGAAGATAATTGGGTGTTTCTTGAATTAGAACATTTGTTTTCAATTAAAATTTCAACCAATGATATTTGTTCCTCCTTAACTCTATCAAGATCAACCTTTTCTTGGCATTCAACTTCAAAAATCAATATCGTATCATTTTCTAACTAAGGATCCATACCTTTCATCTTCTTAGGGAATTCCTCCCTAGTCTTTTTCTTCTCACTTTCTTGCAGCTTTAAAATTGATATTCTTTCTTTGGTTTATGCTCCACAATTTCTTCTTTGACCCTTTTTAATTTTTCCTCTTTTTCCTCTTCTTCAAATGAATTGCACTCAAGTACCTTCATCACCAATTTATATTTCAACATTTTCTTTCCTGGATCTTTATTAGATCTCTTTGACTCCTCTATTGAAATCATTTTAGTTTTACCTTGGAATTTGTGGCTTAACTACAAAGGTTCTTTACATAATAAGTAAAGTTTCTTTCTCTTGAGATAAGTTTAAGCACCATCCTCTTTTCTTGTGTTAAGGGGAATTTTCTCATTTAGGGGCATTTTCTTTGATTTTTGTGCAACTCTTTTCATTTCATATTTTTCTTTTTCCTTTTTAACCTTTCTTAAGTGTTTACATAGATCCCCCTTTCCTAACACCTTTAAGAATATTTCAAAAGCCATCACAACTATGAAATCAAGTGACTATTTTTTATATTCTTTGAAACATCTATCAAACTCTACTTCTCGTTGCCTCTCTAGTATTTCATCTTGATTCTCCTATCTAACAAGTGTGGAAAGCTTGTTCAACTTAATTTTTAGATCCTTATTTTTCATTTTCTAAATGTTCTTTGATCCTTTCTTATAGAAAGAAAGTTTCCTTATGATATCAACATATTTTTCATAGGTTAAAGCTTCTCATAACTTTGGATTTATTTTCATCTTCATCCATTAATTTAGCTAATTCTTTGCCAACAAATTCTTTATGAGGGGCAATCTAAAAATACATGGCTTGAGGATTTTTAAGATGGTGTCACTTGCTGCTCTATTACCCATTATGGAGCTTTCCCTTGAGAGATTCTTGTGCTTAATTATTTTACTGGTTTCCTTTTTAGTGCAGTTGACTCTCTTTGACCTTGATTGGAATCCTATTAATTCCTTTGAAATAACTCCTTTGGTGCTTGACCTTCAACCATAACTCTTTCTCCCATGCCCAACCCTTTGGTTCTTGATCTTAAATCTTTAATTTCATTTGTTCCCATATTAGATACCTAAGTTATCTATCATGATAAATCATAAATCATCAAAATACCCTAGGAAACAACCTTTGGTCCACCAATATAATATCCCTAAGTGACATGCTTTGATACCATTGTAATGTTCCTAACTAGTATTTTAGGGAAAATAAATTTTTGATTAAATATTTTCACCCAACCTATGCAAACCCATAAATTTCTCTTCACATTTACCTGTGTTGGGTGAAAATTTTGTAATCCCTTTTAATATATTACAAAACTTAAACTCATCCATAGTTACGTGAGATATAATCTCTCCTCTCAGAAAGGGGAGATTCCCTTCTTACTGCTTATTGAAACTAAGGAAAACTAATCAAGTATTTACAACAATGTGCACTACAATAATGATATGGGGGTGTGTCACATTCATGATTCTCTCTTTTTTCAAAGAAAATGTTTTACAATGTTTCACGATTTTAATCTCTGGATGCAATAAACTTTCAAATT